>LR812534.1:32391663-32681663 GCA_903798195.1 Danio kyathit
CAAGATTTTTGGTCCCACTTTATAGTCGCTTATACCTGTGAACTTACATGGTAATTAGATGTGTAAGTAGTATGTAACTACAGTGTATGTACACATTGGTACAGAGTATTTACTTTTGTATTACTGGTGTAACTACACTCATGTAACAACCCACTGAATAGTATGTGTAAGTACAAATGTGTAACAGGACATTGGTAACAACACTAGGAAAGTACACATCTGTAACAAGAATTATGTAAGTGCATTGTGTAACAACAATATGTACTTGCAGATGTTTTCCCACTTCCACACCTGTTTGCAGATCATGTACTTGTGAACACTGTATGACAGAACTAATGCTGCATTAGAAGGTTTCACCTTGTGATACAAGTGTACTTGCATGGTAAATCCACAGGATCCACTCAATATAAAATGTAAAATGGTCACAAATTACTGTTCATACATTCATTCATTTTCTTTTCGGCTTAGATGGGTTGCAGCTGGAAGGGCATTCACAGTGTAAAACATATGCTGGATAAGTTGGCGGTTCATTCCGCTGTGGCGACCCCAGATTAATAAAGGGACTAGGCCGAAATGAAAATGAATTTTATTTTAAACTTTATATTGTGGACTGTTCCTGTGGAGTTACCATGTAACTACACTGTTATTAAAGTGTTGCATAGAAGATATTTCTACAAGTTACACAGTAATTTGTGACCATTTTACACTTTATATTAAGTGGACAGTTCCTGTGGAGTTACCATGTAAGTACACAGGTATCACAAGGTGAAACCTTCTAATGCAGCATTAGTTCTGCCATACAGATGTGTACTTTCCTACTGTTGTTACCAATGTCCTGTTACACATTTGTACTTACACATACTATTCAGTGGGTTGTTACATGAGTGTAGTTACACCAGTAATACAAAAGTAAATACTATGTAAATGTGTGTACATACACTGTAGTTACATACTACTTACACATCTAATTACCATGTAAGTTCACAGGTATAAGCGACACAATATAAAGTGGGACCGGATTTTTTTATATAAAGAAATCTGCTACTACTGTAATAACTAGTAAGATTTCTAATGTCACATATAATGTCAATATGACCAGTCAGCACACCACCGACCTGAAGGAAACGATGAATCCTCTGATGACCCAAATCACAGAAGGTGCTGACATGCTGAAGAATCGCATAGAAGAGGAAATGAGCGTCGTGAGGTGTGCACTAAAGCCCTACATTGAAGCTATCACCGATCCGTTTGAGAAGGCAGCAAATCACATGAGAAAAGCTCTGAAATTTGAAAATCTGAAGGCCAGAGAAGTGAGGAGCTGAGGGAGAGCATGGAAAAAAGTGCAGGAACTGAAGTCTTCCAGAGCTTCAATAACAATTTCCCTTTTCATCAACACGGGGTTGTACTAGAATCGTATTTGCTGTATATTTAGAAAGCAATGACCTGTTGAGATGTATAATGTAATGTAGAAAAATGTCTCTGCTCAACTCTGCTGTGTGGTAAATCAGTAAGCCCAATAAATCCTCTAGAAAAGTATACCTGAATTCTGATTAAAGTGACCAGATTTCTGAAATTAAAACAAAAGGTAACACTTTAGTTTAAGTGACAGTTCTCACGATTAACAAGTGACTTATTACCTGCTTAAGATATTGGCTGTTTATTTGTACTAATAAAGTACATATTCTTAATCTACATCCCTAATCCTAATACTAGTTTACTATTACAGTTTATCTCAATTGCTAAAACCCATTGGCTGAACAAAGTTCCGTATATATAAAGTTGTATATAATATATTACATAATATATTACAAATAAATAAAATTATTATAATTATTATTATACAATTATTATTCTAAATAAATTACAGAAGTCAATCCTAAATGTAACTGGAAAACGATGTAAAGACACAACTGGAGTGATATGCTAAGATTTTTTTTTTTTGCATGAATACTAATGACAATTCTATAGAATACAAAAAAAATATGTTTTATGTAATTATCTGTTGTCTTAGACCTGACTCATGTCCGAGAATTCATGTTATTAAGTCTTACCTCCCTTATCCCTCCTTTCTGCTTCATAGCCATGCTTAATGAAAATAAGATTATAGTCATATTATAACTTTAGTTTTGCCGACTTGCTGCGTGCCACACCTTTGCATAAAAGTTACTCAGGTTATACAGCACATAAGCGGCGCGTATTTTATCGCCGTGCATGTAAACTATCGGTATTCACACCGGGAGCAGAGCAGGATATAGTCTAGATCGGATACACGGCTGGCCGAACGTGCGATGTGGACATCAATATAGCAGCTTTTTTTATGACACTGAATAACAGTAAATAATATTTTTACAGTACTGTGACAGTTGGGTTTAGGGTTGGGGTGGGGGTAGATGTTAATAAAATACAATAAATGGGAAATTTTATCAATTATATAAATAATTTTCGTTAAATTCCGGCTGCAACCATATCCAATCTAGTGGATATGTTTTTTTTCTGCGCGCATGTGTCAGTTTGCTTTCACCAGCGCTGTTAAGGGTTGCACATAGAAAACAACAAACTTGTGCATGCAAAAGTAACCAAATGTGAATGGCCTCGTACGTCTTTATTCTGGGATTACCACTCTAAATTAATACACTTGCATAAAGTAATTCATATATCAAAGTTTTTACTGGGGCTCGTATTTTCTTTTCAGCAAAACTTTTCATTCTCAAAACACATTCTGCCCTCTAATGTCATCCATACTGTTAAACACAAGTAATAACAAATACAATTTCAGAAATATGTCATTGATTAAACTTTTGAAAACAGGTAAAACTGTTTTGAGGCAAAAGTTTCATTTTGCAAGAGCAGTCAGAGACTTTGTAAATAGGGATTGAAGATGAGGTTTTGTTTTTAATGGTTTAAGAAAATGGAGAAGAGTTCGGAAATTGTGTGAAACTGTAATAAGCAGCAAATCAGGAGTATGTTGAGGCAAAAGTCACACATTATACACTCCTGGCAGGGTCTGGGATAGAACCCAGGTCTCTAGAGTGAGAGGACAGCCACTTAACCACTGAGCTACTGGAAGGTTATGAACCCAGACGATACACTCTGTACATGTACACCCTAGATACAGATACACACATGTAATGTAATGTGTATTTATATAGCGCATTTATTGTGTATGGCCATACACCAAAAGCGCTTCACAATCATGGGGCGGGGGGTGGGGGGGGGGTCTCTCCACTTGGATCCAGCATCCACTTGGATGATGCGACGGCAGCCACAGGACAACGGCGCCAGTGCCCTCACTACACACTAGCTATTGGTGGAGTGAAGAGACAGTGATAGAGCCAATTCGGTGGATGGGGATGATTAGGAGGCCATGATGGGTAAGTGCCGATTGAGGGAGTTTGGCCAGGACACCGGGGCTACACCCCTACTCTTTACGAGAAGTGGGATTTTTAATGACCACAGAGAGTCAGGACCTCAGTTTAACGTCTCATCCAAAAGACGGCACCCACTGAGTATTGTGTCCCCTTCAATTTTACTGGGGCATTAGGACTCACACAGACCACAGGTTGAGCACCCCCTGCTGGCCTCACTAACACCACTTCCAACAGCAACCAAGTTTTCCCATGTGGTCTCCCATCTAGCTACTGACCAGGCTCAGCCCTGCTTAGCTTCAGTGAGTAACCAGTCTTAGGCTGCAGGGTGATATGGCTGTGGCTTGATACACTCTATACATATACACACAATACACTCTATACAAATACACACCATAAATGTTATTCATATACACACATAATACACTTCATACATATACACATATGATACACTCCAGTCAGGGTCTGGGATAGAACCCGAACCCATATAATAATAGCATCCATATGGACACAGGATACACATGCTCACATGATACACGCTATACATATACACTCCATAAATATGCACACATGATACACTCTATACAATTACACTCATGACATTATATACATATACACTCATGATACATTCCATACATACATGATACACTCTATACAATTAAACACATGACATTCTATACATATACACAAATGATACAATCTATACATATACATACACCATAGATATGCACACATGATATACACATACACACAATAATACACTCTATAGATATACACACAATACACTCCTGTCAGGGTCTGGAATAGAACCTGGGTTTCTGGCATCAGAGGAGAGTCACTTAACCACTGAGCTACTGGAAGGTGATGAACCCAGAGGATACATGCTATACATATACACTCTATACATATAGACACATGATACATTGCATACATGATACACTCTATACATATACACCCTAGATACACTCTATACATGATACTTTCCATACATATGCACACATGATACTGTTCATACATATGCACACATGGTACACTATATACATATAAACACATGATAAATTCCATACATATGCACACATGACACACTCTCTACGTATAAAACCATAATATGCTGTAGACATATGCACACGGTACACTCCATACATATACACACACATAATACACTCCTGTCAGGGTCTGGTATAGAACCCAGGTCTCCAGCATTAGAGGAGAGTCACTTAACCACTGAGCTACTGGAAGCTGATGAACCCTGATGATACACTAGATACATATACCCTAGATACACATACACACGATACAATCTATACATATACACAAATGATACACTCTATATATATAGACACATGATACAGTCCATACATATGCACACTCTATACATATGAACACATGATACACTCCTGCAAGGGTCTGGAAACCGGGTCTCTGGCGTGGGAGGACAGTCACTTTACCACTAAACTACTGGAAGGTGATGTACCTAGACTATACATTTACCCTCTATATACATATAGACACATGATACACTCAATATATACACACACAGTGCACTCCACACATATACACACATTATACACTCTATACATATACACACATGACACACTGTATACGTACAAACACATGATGCACTCCATACATATACACTCTATACATATACACACGACACACTGTATACGTATAAACACATGATGCACTCTCTATATATACACCCTAGATACACATACACATGATACACTCCATACATACGCACACATGATACACTCTACATAGACACACTCTATACATATACATACACATTATACACTTCACATATACACACAAGACACACTATATACATATGCACACATGATACACTCCATATAAATACAAACATGATACACTCTATACATATAAACACATGATACACTCAATACATATACACACTGTACACTCCATACATATACACACATTATACACTCTATACATATGCACACGACACACTGTATACGTATAAACACATGATGCACTCCATACATATACACACTTGATACACTCTCTATATATACACCCTACATACACCTACACATGATACACTCTATACATATACACAAATGGTACACTCTATACATATAGACACATGATACACTCCATACATATGCACACATGATACACTGTATACATATAAACACATGATACACTCCATACATATACACATTTGATACACTTTATACATAGACACACATGATACACTCTATACATATACACACGGTAGACTCTATACATATACATGCACATTATACACTATACGTATACACACATGATACACTCTATACAAATGCACACATAATACACTCTACAGTATATAAATACACACAAGATACACTATACATATACACACATGACACACTCTATACATATGCACACATGATACACTATATAAATACACACATGATACACTATCCATATAAACACATGATAAACTCCTTACATGATACACTCCATACATATGCACACATGACAAACTCTTTACATTTACACAAATGATACACTCTACATACACACATGATACACTCCATACATATGCATACATGATACACTGTATACATATAAACAAATCATACACTCTATACATAGACACACACGATACAGTCTATACATATACACACATGATACACTCTATATAAATACACACATGATACACTATACATATAAACACATGATAAACTCCATACATGATACACTCCATACATATGCACACATGACAAACTCTATACATTTACACAAATGATACACTCTATACATACACACATGATACATTCCATACATATGCACACATGATACACTCTTTACATATACACACATGACACTCTATACATATACACACAAGATATACTCTATACATATGCACACATGATACACTCTATATAAATACACAGATGATACACTATACATATAAACACATGATAAACTCCATACATGATACACTCCATACATATGCACACATGACAAACTCTTTACATTTACACAAATGATACACTCTACATACACACATGATACATTCCATACATATGCACACATGATACACTCTATACAAATACACACATGACACTCTATACATATACACACAAGATACACTCTATACATATAAACACGGTACACTCCATACATATACACAAATTATACACTCTAAACATATACACACATGATACACTTAATACATATGCACACATAATACACTCTTTATATATATACACACACACAAGATACACTCTATACATATACACATACACGATACAGTCTATACATATAGACATGTTACACATACACCTTATACATATACACGCATGATACACTCTATACCAGGGGTCACCAAACTTGTTCCTGGAGGGCCGGTGTCCTGTAGATTTTAGCTCCAACCCTAATCAAACACACCTGAACAAGCTAATCAAGGTCTTACTAGGTATACTTGAGGCAAGTTGGAGCTAAACCCTGGAGGGGACACTGGCCCTCCAGGACCGAGATTGGTGACCCCTGCTCTATACATTTACACATTCCATACATATGCACTTATGATACACTCTATATATATATATACACCCTAGAAACACACACACACAAATGATACACTCTATACGCATGCATACATGATACACTGTATACATATAAACAAATCATACACTCTATACATATACACACAAGATACACTCCATACATAGGCACACACATTTACACATACACACATAAAAACATTCCATACATAATACAATCTATACACTCCTTTAAGGGTGTGGGATAGAACCCGGGTCTCTGGCGTGCGAGGAAAGTCACTTACCCACCGAGCTACATCCTAGATACACTCTATACATGATACAGTCCATACATATGCACACATGATACATTCTATACATATAGACACATGATACAGTCCATACATATGCACACTCTATGCATATAAACACATGATACACTCCATACATGATACACTCCATACGTATGCACACATGACAAACTCTATACATTTACACAAATGATACACTCTATACATAAAGACACTCCATACATTTACACACACTTCACTCCATACATATACACACACACGATACAGTCTATACATATGATACACTACATACATATGTACAAACTATACATTTACACAAATGATACATTCTATACATACACACATGAAACATTCCGTACACAAACACATGTAATACAATCTATACATATGCACAAATGATACACTCCTGTAAGGGTCTTGGATAAAACCCGGGTCTCTGGCGTGAGAGGAGAGTCACTTTACTAGTGAGCTACTGGTAGGTGATGAAACCAGATGATACACTCTATACATATACATCCTAGATACACTCTATACATATGCACACATGATACAGTCCATACATATGCACACATGATACACTATACATATAGATACATGATACACTCCTGCAAGGGTCTGGAACTCGAGTCTCTGGCTTGAGAGGACAGTCACTTTACCACTGAGCTACTGGAAGTTGATGTACCCAGACTATACATATACCCTCGATTTACATATAGACACATGATACACTCAATACATATACACACGGTACACTCCATACATATACACACATTATACACTCTATACATATACACACATGACACACGGTATACGTATATACACATGATGCACTCCATACATATACACACTTGATACACTCTCTATATATACACCCTAGATACACTGTATACTTATAAACATATGATACACTCCATACATATACATAATACACTCCATACATACACATTATACACTCTATACATATGCACACATGATACACTCTATATAAATACACACAAGATCCACTATACATATACACACATGATACACTCCATTTAAATACACACATGATAAACTCCATACATATACACACACAATACACTACTGCAAGGGTCTGGGATAGAACCCAGGTCGCTGGCATAAGAGGACATTCACTTTACCACTGAGCTACTGAAAGGTGATGTACTCAGACTATACATATACCCTCGATATACATACACACACAATATACACTCTATACATGTGCACACGACACACTGTATATGTTTAAACACATGATGCACTGCATACATATACACACTTGATACACTCTCTATATATACACCCTAGATACACATACACATGATACACTCTATACACATAGACTCATGATACACTCCATACATATGCACACATGATACACTGTATACATATAAACACATGATACACTCCATACATATACAAACTTGATACACTCTATACATAGACACACATGATACACTTTATACACATATACACACACACACACACACGGTACAGTCTATACATATAGACATGTTACACATACACCCTATACATATACATACATATACCCTAGATACACATACACACGATACAATCTATACATATACACAAATGATACACTCTATACATATAAACACATGATACAGTCCATACATATGCACGCTCTATACATATACTCACATGATACACTCCTGCAAGGGTCTGGAACCTGGGTCTCTGGCATGAGAGGACAGTCATTTCACCACTGAGCTACTGGAAGGTGATGTACACAGACTATACATATACCCTCGATATACATATACACACGGTACACTCCATACATATACACACATTATACACTCTATACATATACACACATGACACACTGTATACGTATAAACACATGATGCACTCCATACATATACACACTTGATACACTCTCTATATATACACCCTAGATACACATACACATGATACACTCCATACATATGCACACATGATACACTCTATACATATACATACACATTATACACTATACATATACACTCTATACATATGCACACATGATACACTCTATATAAATACACACAAGATACACTATACATATACACACATGACACACTATATACATATGCACACATGATACACTCCATTTAAATACACACATGATCAGTGTTGTGCAAGTTACTTCTAAACTGTAATACATTACAGATTACTTGTTACTGTTATTTAAAAGTAATCCCTTACATTACAATATTACTGTCTCAAAATTGTAATATGTTACATTACTCTTATATTACTTTTTAGTTACCTTCACCAAAATAACTCCAGAATTAGAACTTTACGTTCTAAAACGACCAAATGTACTGCAGAGCATTTTACGTCCAGTAGAAAGTGATATGATGTAGCAGAATGACTGTGACCAATCCAGGCTACTAACAATATAGTATATAATTAGCAATGTGAAAGCTCAAGACAATGCAAGAAAGGATGACAGTCAGATTCACAAATGATCTGTTAAAGTATGGTAGAGGTAAAGAGGTTATCTGGCAATATCTGTGAATAGCTTGCCTATATTCATATTAGACACAACAGGCCTATATGTAAACTCCAATGCCATGACAAAATGCAGGTTTCTTTTCTCTTTTTATTGTTGCCATTATTGTGTTCACTTTAAATTCAAGTGGCTCACAACACAAAACTGTCATGCACAAAGTGAGCATGATGAACATGGCTTTCTCAATATAATGCTCGTGCACCGATTTCCTCTGTTTGTGGACAAAACTGCTAGTGAACTCTCAAATATATGCTGCTCGCGTGCAAATTTTCTCACGTTCTCTTAAATATGCACTGCTCACGCACAAATGTTCTTGCGCGCTCTAAGTACACTCACTCAGTGAGATTATATGCAGACTCACAATTTGTGTCTTGTGTTCCCTTTTCGTGCTTTTTGATATGATTTATATTGGTGCACTATTTATTAACAATAACCAAAATAGACCAAAATAATTTTTTATCTAATAAACCATAACATTTTTGGCTGTATGTTATATGATGAGATATTTCCAGTTTTAAACACTTAAAGACACAGAGAATAGACGTTGGATGTAAAGAATACGTTTTATTTTAAAAACATTTATTAAACATCTAAAAAGTGCAACAAACTAATCAAATAAAAAACAATTAAACTAAAATATAACGAACGCAAGCAGAAATGTAACTGTGATAGAAAATAAGGAAAAACTTGATATGGTATTATAGTCTACTGTACTGTTCACTCTTCAAATAAATCTCACTATCAATCTCATTTTATCATGGCAACTAAAATAAAGTGATCTAGTCTCTGCTGTCTTCCACATTGTTGATGAGATTTTCCCTGTCATCCTCTTCATTTTGAGGAGAAGCTGTTCCACAGAGCCCCTGAACACACATATTGCATGTACTGTGTTTTGAACAGTACTATAGTGAAGTACTTCAATTAATCTGTTGTGGTAATGCTATAGTTGTTATGATAACACAACAAGTGTAATATAAACAAATGACCCAATGCTGTAGTTTTTCTTACAATATAGGGTATATTATACTACAATTCACCACACTATGAGTTCACTATTCTTAATACTACAGTATGCTGAAGCATTCATTAACAAGTTGTAAGTAGTACTAGCCTAAAACATAGACAGTATACCTAACACTCAAAAACACTAGAATTTATTATAGAATTTACCTTAACCTGTAGGTAAATAGTGTTGCAATATATAAACCATATCAACATTCTTGGGATAACAATTTAACAGGAGGATCTCCGGAGAGCAAAAGCACGAAAAGAGGAGTAAACACAAGGCACAAATTGTGAGTCTGCATCATCTGACGGAGCGAGAGCAGATCATTCGCACGTGAGCAGCCCAGCCAGTGTTTTGAGTGCACGTGAGGAGTTTCGTCCATGGACAGAGGACGCTCGCTCGTCTTACATGAATGCGCTCTCGACTTGTAATACTGTGCTTATGGCGTCTTCTGCCATTTGCATCTATTTGCTGCTTTTCCGCTGCGCGTTAGGGCTTAATGTTACTGTAACGTTAACGTTAGTAAAACATTACTAAAAATACATTAGTAATGCCTTACACTACTGCGTTACTGGAAAAAGTAATATGTTACTGTAATACATTACTTTTGTAACGCATTACTCCCAACACTGCACATGATACACTCTATGCATATAAACACATGATAAACTCCATACATATACACACACGGTACACTCCTGCAAGGGTCTGGGATAGAACCAGGGTCTCTGGCGTGAGAGGAGAGTCACTTTACCACTGAGCTACTGGAAGGTGATGTACCCAGACTATGCATATACCCTTGATATACATATACACACATTATATGCACATGACACACTGTATACGTATAAACACATGATGCACTCCATACATATACACACTTGATACACTCTCTATATATACACCCTAGATACACATACACATGATACACTCTATACATATACACAAATGGTACACTCTATACATATAGACACATGATACACTCCATACATATGCACACATGATACACTGTATACATATATGCACGGTACACGCTATACATATACATACACATTATACACTATACGTATACACACATGATACACTCTATACAAATGCACACATAATACACTCTATATAAATACACACTATACATATACACACATGACACACTCTATACATATACACACAAGATACACTTTATACATATAAACACATGATACACTACATACATATGCACACATGACAAAATCAGACTATACATTTACACAAATGATACATTCTATACATACACACATGAAACATTCCATACATATACACACATAATACAATCTATACATATGCACAAATGATACACTCCCGTAAGGGTCTGGAATAGAACCCAGGTCTCTGGCATGAGAGGAGAGTCACTTAACCACTGAGCTACTGGTAAGTGATGAAACCAGATGATACACTCTATACATATACATCCTAGATACACTCTATACATGATACATTCCATACATATTCACACATGATACACTCTATACATATAGACACATGATACAGTCCATACATATAGACACATGATACAGTCCATACATATGCACACTCTATGCATATAAACACATGATACACTGCATATATGAAACACTCTATACATATAAACACATTATACACATATGCACGCTCTATGCATAGATACTAGAAGGTGATGAAACCAGAAGATACACTCTATACACATACACCCTAGATACAATCTATACATGATATAGTCCATACATATGCACACATGATACACTCTATATATAGATACATGATACACTCCATACATATGCACATTCTATGCATATAAACACATGATACACTCCTTACATATGCACACATACACTGTATACATATAAACATATGATACACTCCATACATATACACTCTATACATATACACACATGACACACTGTATACATATGCACACATGATACACTCTATATAAATACACACAAGATAGACTATGCTTATACACACATGACACACTCTATACATTTTCACAAATGATACACTCTATATATACACACATGATGCATTCCATACATATGTACACATGATACACTCTATACATTTACACACATGATAAACTCCATACATATACACACATGATACACTCTATACATAGACACACATGATACACTCTATACATATACACACGGTACACTCTATACATATACATACACATTATACACTATGCGTATACACACATGAGACACTCCATACATATACACTCTCTATATATACACCCTAGATACACATACACATGATACACTCCTTACATATGGACACATGATACACTGTATACATATAAACATATGATACACTCCATACATATACACACATGATACACTCTATACATATGCACACATGATGAACTCTATATAAATACACACAAGATACACTATACATATACACACATGACACACTCTATACATATGCACACATGATACACTCTATATAAATACACACATGATACACTATACATATAAACACATGACAAACTCTATACATTTACACAAATGATACATTCCATACATGATACACTCTATACATATACACACATGACACTCTATACATATACACACAAGATACACTCTATACATATAAACACATGATACACTCCATACATATACACTCTATACATATTCACACATACCTTTACATTGATGTTACACTTTATTCACACATGATACAATCAATACAAATACACAAATAATACACTCTGAGCATATACACACGATACACTCCTGCAAGGGTCTGGGATAGAACCCGGGTCTCTGGCGTGAGAGGAGAGCTACTTAACCACTGAGCTACTTGTAGGTGATAAAACCAGACGATACACCTATACATGATACATTCCATACATATGCACACATGATACACTTTATACATATAGACACATGATACAGTCCATACATATGCACACATGATACGCTCTATACATATAGACACATGATACAGTCCATACATATGCACACTCTATGCATATAAACACATGATACACTGCATACATGATACACTCTATACATATAAACACATAATACACATATCCACGCTCTCTGCTAAGATACTAGAAGGTGATGAAACCAGAAGATACACTCTATACACATACACCCTAGATACACTCTATACATGATATAGTCCATACATATGCACACATGATACAGTCCATACATAAGCACACATGATACAATCTATATATATAGACACATGATACACTCCATCCATATGCACACTCTTTGCATATAAACACATGATACACTCCATACATATGCACACATGACAAACTCTATAAATTTACACAAATGATACACTCTATAAATACACACATGATACATTCGCACACGATACACTATACAAATGCACACATGACACTCTATACATATAAACACGTGATACATATACACACACTCATGATACATATACATTGACGTTACACTCTATACACACATGATACAATCAATACAAATACACAAATAATACACTCTGAACAAATACACACAATACACTCCTGCAAGGGTCTGGGATAGAACCCGGGTCTTTGGCGTGAGAGGACAGTCACTTAACCACTGAGCTACTGGTAGGTGGTGAAACCAGACGATACATCCTATACATATACACCCTAGATACACTCCATACATGATACTTTCAATACATATGCACACATGATACAGTCCATACATATAAACACATGATAAATTCCATACATATGCACACATGACACACTCTATACATATAAACACATGATACACTGTATACATATGCACACGGTACACTCTATACATATAGACATATGACACACTCCTGCGAGGGTCTGGAACCCGGGTTTCTGGCGTGAGATGACAGTCACTTTACCACTGAGCTACTGGAAGGTGATGTACCCAGACTATACATATACCCTCGATATACATATACACACATTATACACTCTATACATATGCACACGACACACTGTATACGTATAAACACATGATGCACTCATGATACACTGATGCACACATGATACACTGTATACATATAAACACTCCATACATATACACACATGATACACTCTATTTAAATACACACAAGATACAATATGCATATACACACATGACACACTCTATACATTTACACAAATGATACACTCTATACATACACACATGATACATTCCATACGTAATAAACGCATGATGCACTCCATACATATACACTCTCTATATATACACATACACATGATACACTCCTTACATATGCACACATGATACACTGTATACATATAAACACTCCATACATATACACACACGATACACTCTATTTAAATACACACATGACACTCTATACATATAAACACATGATAAACTCCATACATGATACACTCTATACATATACACACATGACACGCTCTATACATATACACACGATACACTCCTGCAAGGGTCTGGGATAGAACCCGGGTATCTGGCGTGTGAGGACAGTCACTTTACCACTGAGCTACTGGAAGGTGATGTACCCAGACTATACATATACCCTCGATATAGATATACACACATTATACACTCTATACATATGCACACGACACACTGTATACGTATAAACACATGATGCACTCCATACATATACACACTTAATAAACTCTCTAAATACACACATGATACACTATTCATATAAACACATGATAAACTCCATACATATGCACACATGACAAACTCTATACTTTTACACAAATGATACACACATTTGCACACATGATACACTCTATACATATACACACACTCATGATACCTATACATGACACCTATACACATATACTTGATGTTACACTCTATACACACATGATACAATAAATACAAATACACTCTGAGAATACACACACAATACACTCCTGCAAGGGTCTGGGATAGAACCCGGGTCTCTAGTGTGAGAGGAGTGTTACTTAACCACTGAGCTACTGGTAGGTGATGAAACCAGATGATACACCCTGTACATATACACCCTAGATACACTTTATACATGATACTTTTCATACATATGCACATGATACGCTGTATACACATGCACACGGTACACTCTATACATATACACATATGATACACTCCTGCAAGGGTCTGGAACCCAGGTTTCTGGCGTGAGATGACAGTCACTTTACCACTGAGCTACTGGAAGGTGATGTACCCAGACTATACATACCACTGAGCTACACTCATGATACCTATACATTGATGTTACACTCTATACACACATGATACAATCAATACAAATACACAAATAATACACTCTGAGCATATACACACGATACACTCCTGCAAGGGTCTGGGATAGAACCCGGGTCTCTGGCGTGAGAGGAGAGTCACTTAACCACTGAGCTACTGGTAGGTGATAAAACCAGACGATACACCTATACATGATACATTCCATACATATGCACACATGATACACTCTATACATATAGACACATGATACAGTCCATACATATGCACACTCTATGCATATAAACACATGATACACTGCATACATGATACACTCTATACATATAAACACATTATACACATATGCACGCTCTCTGCTAAGATACTAGAAGGTGATGAAACCAGAAGATACACTCTATACACATACACCCTAGATACACTCTATACATGATATAGTCCATACATATGCACACATGATACAGTCCATACATAAGCACACATGATACACTCTATATATATAGACACATGATACACTCCATCCATATGCACACTCTTTGCATATAAACACGATACACTCCATACATATGCACACATGACAAACTCTATAAATTTACACAAATGATACACTCTATACATACACACATGATACATTCGCACACGATACACTCTATACATATGCACACATGACACTCTATACATATAAACACATGATACATATACACACACTCATGATACATATACATTGACGTTACACTCTATACACACATGATACAATCAATACAAATACACAAATAATACACTTTGAACAAATACACACAATACACTCCTGCAAGGGTCTGGGATAGAACCCGGGTCTTTGGACAGTCACTTAACCACTGAGCTACTGGTAGGTGGTGAAACCAGACGATACATCCTATACATATACACCCTAGATACACTCTATACATGATACTTTCAATACATATGCACACATGATACAGTCCATACATATAAACACATGATAAGTTCCATACATATGCACACATGACACACTCTATACATATAAACACATGATACGCTGTATACATATGCACACGGTACACTCTATACATATGATACACTCCTGCGAGGGTCTGGAACCCGGGTTTCTGGCGTGAGATGACAGTCACTTTACCACTGAGCTACTGGAAGGTGATGTACCCAGACTATACATATACCCTCGATATACATATACACTCTATACATATGCACACGACACACTGTATACGTATAAACACATGATGCACTCCATACATATACACTCTCTATATATACACATACACACCTTACATATGCACACATGATACACTGTATACATATAAACACTCCATACATATACACACGACACACTCCTGCAAGGGTCTGGGATAGAACCCGGGTATCTGGCGTGTGAGGACAGTCACTTTACCACTGAGCTACTGGAAGGCGATGTACCCAGACTATACATATACCCTCGATATACATATACACTCTATACATATGCACACGACACACTGTATACGTATAAACACATGATACACTCCTTACATATGCACACATGATACACTGTATACATATAAACACTCCATACATATACACACATGATACACTCTATTTAAATACACACAAGATACACTATGCATATACACACATGACACACTCTATACATTTACACAAATGATACACTCTATACATAGACACACATGATACACTCTATACATACACATTATACACTATGCGTATACACTCTATACAAATGCACACATGATAAACTCCATACATGATACACTCCATACATATACACACATGACACGCTCTATACATATACACACGACACACTCCTGCAAGGGTCTGGGATAGAACCCGGGTATCTGGCGTGTGAGGACAGTCACTTTACCACTGAGCTACTGGAAGGTGATGTACCCAGACTATACATATACCCTCGATATACATATACACTCTATACATATGCACACGACACACTGTATACGTATAAACACATGATACACTCCTTACATATGCACACATGATACACTGTATACATATAAACACTCCATACATATACACACATGATACACTCTATTTAAATACACACAAGATACACTATGCATATACACACATGACACACTCTATACATTTACACAAATGATACACTCTATACATACACATTATACACTATGCGTATACACTCTATACAAATGCACACATGATAAACTCCATACATATACACACATGACACGCTCTATACATATACACATGATACACTCCTGCAAGGGTCTGGGATAGAACCCGGGTATCTGGCATAAGAAGGCAGTCACTTTACCACTGAGCTACCGGAAGGTGATGTACCCAGACTATACATATACCCTCGATATACATATACACACATTATACACTCTATACATATGCACACGACACACTGTATACGTATAAACACATGATGCACTCCATACATATACACACTTAATACACTCTCTATATATACACCCTAGATACACATACACATGATACACAAATGGTACACTCTATACATATAGACACATGAAACACTCCATACATATACACACTTGATACACTCTATACATAGACACACATGATACACTCTATACATATACATACACATTATACACTATGCGTATACACACATGATACACTCTATACAAATGCACACATGATACACTCTATATAAATACACACAAGATACACTATACATATACACACATGACACACTCTATACATATGCACACATGATACACTCTATATAAATACACACATGATACACTATTCATATAAACACATGATAAACTCCATACATATGCACACATGACAAACTCTATACTTTTACACAAATGATACACTCCATACATATACACACACTCATGATACCTATACATTGATGTTACACTCTATACACACATGATACAATCAATACAAATACACTTTGAGCATACACACACAATACACTCCTGCAAGGGTCTGGGACAGAACCCGGGTCTCTGGTGTGAGAGGAGTGTTACTTAACCACTGAGCTACTGGTAGGTGATGAAACGAGATGATACACCCTATACATATACAGCCTAGATACACTTTATACATGATACTTTTCATACATATGCACACATGAAACAGTCCATACATATGCACACATGATACACTCTATACATATAAACACATGATAAGTTCCATACAGATGCACACATAACACACTCTATACATATAAACACATGATACGCTGTATACACATGGTACACTCTATACATATACACATATGATACACTCCTGCAAGGGTCTGGAACCCGGGTTTCTGGCGTGAGATGACAGTCACTTTACCACTGAGCTACTGGAAGGTGATGTACCCAGACTATACATATACCCTCGATATACATATACACTCTATACATATGCACACGACACACTGTATACGTATACACACATGATACACTCCATACATATACACACATGATACACTCTATTTAAATACACACAAGATACACTATGCATATACAGTACACACATGACACACTCTATACATTTACACAAATGATACACTCTATACATAGACACACATGATACACTCTATACAAATGCACACATGATAAACTCCATACATGATACACTCCATACATATACACACATGACACGCTCTATACATATACACACGATACACTCCTGCAAGGGTCTGGGATAGAACCCGGGTATCTGGCATGAGAAGGCAGTCACTTTACCACTGAGCTACCGGAAGGTGATGTACCCAGATTATACATATACCCTCGATATACATATACACAAATGTACACATATACACACATATTTACACAAATGATACACTCTATACATACACACATGATACATTCCATACATATGTACATTCTATACATTTACACACATGACACTCTATACATATAAACACATGATAAACTCCATACATGATACACTCCATACATATGCACACATGACAAACTCTATACATTTACACACATGATACACTCTATACATATACACACATGACACTCTATACATATAAACACATGATACACTCCATACATCTACACTCTATACATATACACACACTCATGATACCTATACATTGATGTTACTGAGAGTCCAAACACTGAAGAGCAAATTCATCGATGCACAGCTCTACAGATCCCGAACCATGCAAGCCAGTGGCGACAGCGGCGAGGAAAAAAACTTCACAAATTGGCGAAAGCGAAGATTTAAAAAAAAACTCGAGAGAAACCTGGCTAAGTTGGGCACGACCATTTCTCCTATGGCCAAACATCTTGTGCAGAGCTGCAGTCTAGGCGCAGGAAGCTGGACCTCAGCGAAGACTTGTCTGTCCTTGGAGTGTCACAGGAGTCAGTCTTAAGCTCTCACTCCACGATGACCACCACAGCAGCTGCTCAGGATACGGCCTGGTCCAGAAAACCTTGGGATCATCTCGTCGCTGGTCTCAGATCGCGTCAGTGGCACTGCATAGTCTGAGGGCCTCGAGATGAGTACCCCCAGGTGGAAATACAGAATAAGGAGAATAATTAGCGTAGCTGCTGTTCACACCACAAAATCAAAATCATACCACAAAAGCAAAATAATGTAAATAATACTCTATACATATACACACATGACACTCTGTATATATATAAACACATGATACACTCCATACATATGCAGTCTATACATATACACACACTCATGATGCCTATACATTGATGTTACACTCTACTGGTAGGTGATGAAATCAGACGATACACCCTATACATATACACCCTAGATACACTCTATACATATAGACACATGATACAGTCCATACATATGCACACATGATACACTCTACACATATAAACACATGATACATTCCATATATATGCACACATGATACACTCTATACATTTACACACTCTATAAATATAAACACATGACACATTCCATACATATACACGCATGATAAACTCCATACTATACACACACTCATGATACATATACACAGATGTTACACTCTTTACATATACACACACATGATACAATTAATACTAATGACATATTCTGTACATATACACACATGATACATTCCATATTTACATGATACATTCCATACACATACACACATTATACACTCCTGAAAAGGTCTGGGATAGAACCTGGGTCTCTGGCGTGAGAGGAGAGTCACTAAACCACTGCGCTACTGGAAAGTGATGAATCCAGACGATAGATACACATACACACAATACACTCTATAAGTATACACAAATGATACACTCTATACATATAGACATGATACATTCCATACATATACACACATGATACACTGGATACATATACAAACGGTACACTCTATACATATACACACATTATACACTTTATACATATACACACATGATACACTCTATATAAATACACACTATACATACACACATGACACACTCTATACATATGCACACATGATACACTCTATATAAATACACACATGATACACTATTCATATAAACACACGATAAACTCCATACATGATACACTCCATACATATGCACACATGACAAACTCTATACATTTACACAAATGATACACACACACATGATACATTCCATACATGATACAGTCTATACATATACACACATGACACTATACATATACACACAAGATACACTGTATACATATACACACATTCATGATACCTATACATTGATGTTACACTCTATACACATATGATACAATCAATATAAATAATACACTCTGACCATATACACACGATAAACTCCTGCAAGGGTCTGGGATAGAACCCGGGTCTTTGGCATGAGAGGAGAGTCACTTAACCACTGAGCTACTGGTCGGTGATGAAACCAGACGATACACCCTATACATACACACCCTAGATACACTCTATACATGATACTTTCCATACATATGCACACATGAAACAGTCCATACATATGCACACATGATACACTCTATACATATAAACACATGATAAATTCCATATATATACACACATGACACATTCTATACATATAAACACATAATATGCTGTATACATATGGTACACTCCATACATATACACACATAATACACTCCTGTCAGGGTCTGGTATAGAACCCAGTTCTCTAGCGTTAGAGGAAAGTCACTTAACCACTGAGCTACTGGAAGAAGATGAACCCTGATGATACACTCTATACATACACCCTAGATACACATACACACGATACAATCTATATACACACACAAATGATACACTCTATACATATAGACACATGATACAGTCCATACATATGCACACTCTATGCATATAAACACATGATACATTGCATACATCATACACTCTATACATATAAACACATTATACACTGTATACATATACACACTCTGTACATATACACACATGATACACTCCTGTAAGGGTCAGGAACCCGGGTCTCTGGCTTGAGAGGACAGTCACTTTACCACTGAGCTACTAGAAGGTGATGTATCCAGACTATACATATACCCTCGATATACATATAGACACATGATACACTCCATACATATACACACTTGATACACTCTCTATATATACACCCTAGATACACATACACATGATACACTGTATACATATAAACATATGATACACTCCATACATATACATACACATTATACACTCTATACATATGCACACATATTACATTCTATATAAATACACAAAAGATACACTATACATATACACACATGATACACTCCATTTAAATATACACATGATACACTTTATGCATATAAACACATGATAAACTCCATACATATACACAAATGACAAGCTCTATACATATACACACGATACACTCCTGCAAGGCTCTGGGATAGAACCCGGGTCTCTGGCATGAGAGGACAGTCACTTTACCACTGAGCTACTGGAAGGTGATGCACCTAAACCATACATATACCCTCAATACACTCTATACATATACACACTCTATAAATATAAACACATGATACACACCATACATATACACACATGATACACTCTATACATATAAACAGATGACACATTCCATACATATACACACATGATAAACTCCATACATATGCATTCCATACATATACACAGATGTTACACTCTATACATATACACACATGATACAATCAATACAAATGATATACTCTGTACATATACACACATGATACATTCCATATACATATGCACACATGATACACTATACATATAAACACATGATACATGATACACTCCATACATATACACAAATGATACAATCTATACATATGCACACATGGTACTCTTTACATATACACACATGAAACACTCCATACATATACACACGTTAGAGTTAGAGGAGAGTCACTAAACCACTGAGCTACTGGAAGGTGATGAACACAGACGATACATGCTATACAAATACCCTAGATACACATACACACGGTAGACACACATGATAGACAAATGATACACTCTATACATATAGACATGATACATTCCATACATATGCACACATGATACATTCCATACATATGCATACATGATACACTCTATAAATATAAACACATCACACATTCCATAGATATGCACACATGATACACTCTATACATATAAACACATGATACATTCCATACATATACACACATATACACTCTATAAATGTCCACACGACACACTGTATACGTATAAACATATGATGCACTCCATACATATACACACTTGATACACTCTATATATACACCCTAGATACACATACACATGATACACTGTATACATATAAACATATGATACACTCTATACATATACACAAATGGTACACTCTATACATATAAACTCATGATACACTCCATACATATGCACACATGATACACTGTATACATATAAACACATGATACAGTCCATACATATGCAAACATAATACACTCTATACATATAAACACATAATACACTCCATACATATGCACACATGATAAACTGCATACATATACACACATGATAAACTCCATAAATTCCATACATACATACACACAGTCATGATACATATACACAGATGTTACACTCTATACATATACACACATGATTCAATCAATACAAATACACAATTGATACACTCTGTACATATACACACATAATACATTCCATATATACATTATACACTCTATACATATACACACATGAAACACTCCTGAAAGGGTCTGGAATAGAAACCGGTCTCTGGCGTGAGAGAAGAGCCACTTAACCACTGAGCTACTGGAATGTGATGAATCTATTCGATACACTATATACATACACACCCTAGACACACAACATACACTCTATACATATAGACATCATACATTCCATACATATGCAGACATAATACATTCCATACATATGCACACATGATACACTCTATAAATATAAACACATGGTACACTCCATATATATGCACACATGATACACTCCATACATATACACAAATGACACACTCCTGTAAGGGTCTGGTATAGAACCCAGGTCTCTGGCATGAGAGGAGAGTCACTTAACCACTGAGCACTCTATACATATGCACACATGATACACTCAATACATATACACAAATTATACACTCTATACATATAGACAGTGACGCAGTGGCATAGTAGGTAGTGCTATCGCCTCACAGCAAGAAGGTCGCTGGTTCGAGCCTCGGCTGGGTCAATTGGCGTTTCTGTGTGGAGTTTGCATGTTCTCCCTGTGTTCATGTGGGTTTCCTCCGGCTGCTCCGGTTTCCCCCACAGTCCAAAGACATGCGGTACAGGTGAATTGGGTAGGCTAAATTGTCCTGGAAGGGCATCCGCTGCTTAAAACATATGCTGGATAAGTTGGCGGTTCATACCGCTGTGGCGACCCCTGGATTAATAAATAACTAAGCCGAAAATAAAATAAATGAATGATACATATAGACACATGATACACTCTATACATATAAACACACTGTACACTCCATACATATTCACACATGACAAACTCTATACATTTAGACAAATTATACACTCTATAAACACATGATACACGCCATACATATACACACATCATACACGAATGACATTCTTAACATACAAATGATACATTCCATACATTTGTGATACACTTCTGTCAGGGTTTGGTACAGAACCCGGGTCTCTGGTGTGAGAGGAGAGTCACTTAATCACTGAGCTACTGGAAGGTGATGAACCCAGACCATACACTCTATACATATACACAAATGACACACTCTATACATATAGACACACGATATACTCTATACATATGCACAAGTATACATGGTACACTCTATACATATGCACACACGATACACTCTATACATATACACACATGATACACTTTATACATATTCTTTGCCAGATATAATGAAGGTGTAACCAGGGGTGTGACACTGACAACAGAGTTCGAATCCACATGCAGGTTTATTGAGGAGGTCAGGCAACCAATGGTCAACACGGGTGCAAACAGATATATGAAGGCAATCCAGAATCGTAGTCTCAATAACAGGCAGATAGTCATAAGGCGGGCAGCAAACAGGATAAACAGACAAACTAGGCAAGGATCAAAACTAGGCAAAGCAAGACAAAGGAAACACGTTGTAATGTGTAAACAAGACTCGGCGACTAGAGTGAGTGTATGCTTAAATATGGTGTGTAATCAGTCCTGGACAATCCTCCGGTGGTGTGTGTGCAATCAAGCAGGATGAGGAGCATGTGTGTGTGTGAGCGGAGTGCATGTATGGAGATGTAGTCCACCATAAGATGGCGGATTTGTAATCCGTAAGCGATAGTGCATGTTTACCAGCGATCTAAGGAGTAAAGATCACTGGTGATCGTGACAGAAGGCATCGAATAAACCAAATGAAAACGGAGGCAAAAAATGATAAACAGTATACAAGCAATGTTGCAGCAGCTGATAGGCCTAAATCATATAAACATCAGTTGATGTATTAACACTGCAAAGTTTATTGTACAAATTGACGAGGATTATTTTGTATAGTGCAGGGATGGGATGTGTAAATATGCTGTTGATATTTAGAAATCTTGCTGTATTTATATTTTAAATTGATTGCTAATTAAAAATAAAAACCTTTCTAAAGATATATGGGTTGTTTATGTTATTGTTCATATTTTACAAGTGTTATTTCTACACCTCTGAAGATAACAAATACCAACAACCCTGTTATAAGAGAAATATTTTTTGTGCTCATATTAGTCTAACTCAGGCTAGAGTGTATGAAAGATTATTTATTTCTGCAGTCCAACATGTATTGCTTTTATTAAATTACAACAGCTTACATCACATAGTTTTTAAATCGTACATTATTATGTGTTTTTAAATATAAGTGCTTATATTTATATTAGCGAGCCTTTGTTATAGTGCAGATACAGGCGGTCAAGTGAGAAGTTCAGGGGCGTGGTTGATTTGACGTACAAGCGTTTGGTTGGAAGCTTGATTCCGCAGCTCCTCCTCTGGCTCCATCAGGCTGTCGTTCTGCGCATGCCCAGGCTTGCCCACTTTTGACTTCAAAGTGTTCTATGGGAAAAGGCGCTGTCACGTCGTCCATATTTTATACAGTCATTGATCAGGACGTGTGAGAAGCTATTCTGTATCTGAGCTGCTGTCAAGCTAACCTAGAAAATCTAACTTGTGGTTTGTTTCCACTGAGTGGTACGGTACTGTTTCCACTGTCAAAAGGCGTACCAAACCGAACTGTACCACTTTTTTGGCACTCTTTCGAAAGGGTACCAAAACACGAGAAAGGCTACCAAAAGGTGAAACTACACGCGCAGCTGAACGCTGATTGGTTACAGAGATACGTCACAAGCTTGTGGAGCTACATCGTAACACTATATGCATATAATAATGAGCCATGGATGACCCGAGCTCAAACAAACCTTGTCGTTGTCTTGATGTACGGCCTCAAAGCCAAGAAGACCAAAATCTGCCGTGTCCTGTTCTTGTTTTACGAGGCCTGTCTAAAAGTGCGAGCAGTTTTCGCCTTCCTCCAGAGAGCTTGCGGTCACTTTTATATTTGATATAACAAACTTCTTGAGCTGATGATAATAACGTGTGTGTGATTATTGAAGTGTTTTTGACATCTGATCCTTTCAGAAAAGAAAAGGACAAACGTGAGAGTGAAGCGCGAACAAACAAAGGAGAAGCCGACAAAACACAGGAGCAAATTGTTTCAGCAACCCTGAATCACAAACAAACTGCTATATTTATCATTGCCTTTTGGACTATTATGAACTCGCAATGACGGAAGTACTCTCTAACAGAGGTTACATGTGATGGTGAAGATTACAGACACATATGAGAGGTTTGCACTGAATGTGGGATATATTTTGTGTTGTTTTTGAACCCAAATAAGGACTAAATGCATGCAGTTTTTCTGCCATTAGTAACATATCGGAGACTGTAAGGGGCTGTATGTGTTCATATATGTACCATTAATTTAATTATTTAATATAATTGCAGACGTTACAGTAGGCTATTGCGCACTGTCATTGATCTGCAGTTATAATCAAATTTTGTTCATAGAAAAGTTAGTAATTAACATTTATACACAAGTATGTATAAAGCAACTGTTTTGTGAGAAGTGCTTCACATATGATATGTGAATGACCTGTACAGCTTTACTGTAGACATTTATTCGAGCGAGAATGACATCGACTGAACCTTTCTGTCATACACCACGCGAACCAAAAGGGTACCCTTGGTAGTGGAAACGCAAGCCTGATAAAGGTGAGCCGTACCGTACCGTACTGTACCAGTCAGTGGAAACGGGCCATAAGCTACCTGTAGCTAGATACTCTCTAACAATGTTCTCTAACAAAAACATCACAACTACCAAAGGAAATGTGTCTACACCAGTAACAAGCATTGCAACACAAATGACAAAAGCAAATGAAGAGTTCACATGCAAAATCCTCTGAAGTGCGTCTAAAATTTCCATAAAAAATGAGCGTTATTCTCAGCCTCCTTTGTTTATGTTGAATCATTTAACTTTGAAGATCATAAAAAGAACTTATTCTTTGTCATAAAGGTACAATTACTGAACCTACACACAAGAGCCTAATAAAAATGCTAATTTTAGAAAAACATTTCAGATAGCATTGTTTTTTTTTATTTATTTTTTTTTGCATCTGAACTCTTCATAAACAATCCATTATAATCAGTATTCTGTTCTGTTTTTGAGTTTAGTTTGTACTTTTATTTAATACATTAAATCTAGATCCTGATCTCCCATGTTCTCAGATTAACAGAAGACGTGACAAAATATGAAACCAACAGTTCAGACTATGTTTTAAAAAGAGAAATCACTGTACTAAAGTTAGCATTCTGGAGTTTATTCAATTGGCTCATTTGACTAGACATATCTCATACTTTGTATGCCATTCAGATTGTGTATTGTGGCATACTTAATGGATTTTATAGAATTATTTAGACCTTGTGTTGTAACTGAGGCTCCGTTTACACTAGGTGGGGTTTGTTTACAAACTAATTTCGAGAGGATCACGTGCTTATGATTGAACACAGCTGGTATCGCTTAACTCCGCATATTGCGCCAATCAGATGAACACAGACACACTATAAATTACCAGAGCGCTTTGCTCCAGTCATCTTCGTTTGAAGAATCCCCCCCTTCCACCCCTACTCCTCCCCTTCTCCGATAGGGTGGCACGGTGGCCAGTGGGTAGCACTGTTGCCTCACAGCAAGAACGTCGCTGGTCCGTTTCCCTCCGGGCCGGTTGGCGTTTCTGTGTGGAGTTTGCATGTTCTCCCCGTGTTCGCGTGGGTTTTCCCCGGGTTCTCCGGTTTCCTCCCACCGTTCAAAAACAGGCACCATAGAAAAATTGACTAATCAAAATAGCATTCTAAGGCAACTCTTAGCCAGATATATATCCAGTAGTTCACAGTAGGGGAGTTCTCGAGACCACCTGAGCTCAGACTCTCCTGTCGCCCTACAAACGGGAGGAAGCCCCGGGCTCAAGGATATCCTGAGCTCAGGGTTCTCTCCTGGGACAGCATGCCAAACAGGCTTATTATCAATCATCAGCTAAGTGTGAACTCTTGAATACGTTTTAGGTTTAAAACGACGTTTTAGAATGAAAACGATTTGTTTCCACACTAGCGTTTCACACCAAGCGTTTCTGAACAGCTCTCCGTCTACATTAAAATGAGGAAAACACATCACGTGACCACACACACACACACACACACACACACACACACACACACACACACACACACACACACACACACACACACACACACACACACACACACTCTGGCATGCACTGCAGCGTGCTTTGAGCACATACCCATATGAGAGATGTGCTTGTCGGACTGTTCATCAAGGATCTCCCGCTGGATCTAATCTCACTATATTTGTTAAACGTGATATTTAATTCATCTTGTTGTCTATATCTAACTACATATTCCCAGACTTTGGTCTTTTGAATCTATTACCTGTTCTCAGGTAACGTGTTTTGGCTGAGCACAAAGATAAGTTAGGTTAATATCTTAATTAATGTAACCGCGGACACCGATTCTGCACATCTGACTGATTGCTTGCCTTTATTTTCTCTATTGTATAAGCTTATTGTACGTTATACTTTTGTAACGATCATTATTAATTACTAAAACTGATATTCAATGAAAGACAGGGTATGCTTCGTATTTTCAATGAAAATAAAAGGGACAGTGATGTTATAGGCTTCGTTTTGTTATAGATATGCATGAAGATGACGATCATATCATGCAGCTACACGACGCCTCAACATTTTTGATGTCTGTTGCTAATATCAAAATGAAAATAGGCAGTTCCTCACATCATGTTTTCATTTTATTGTTAAGATAGTGAAACAGCATAGCCAGGGTGATGTGAATGACTTAATAAAGTACACACTCGGGAGTTTGTTTTCCATATCAAACTTGCGAAGTCTGAACTTACAAGGAGAGGATGTAACACTGAACTGTATGTAGGCTACTTAACATTGAGGGAAAAGCCCCAATTAGATAGTTGAATGTCTGCAGCCACGCCACGTTTTCAGATGTCTCCGTTTTTCCCCCATCCACACTGACACGGAGCAGCAGCGTTTTAGAATGAAAACGACCTCTCCAGCGTTTCCAAAATGTTCATTTTTCGGGGCTCGAAAACTCCGGCGTAGTGTGGACGGATGGCGTAACCATAGCAAAACTTATGCGTTTTAAAACTAAAACGTATTAGTGTAAACGGGGCCTGAGTTGGTCTGCATTTACGGTGGTAGTTGCAAAGGAGGAACATGCACTACCTGCTTTTTCTGTCTACACTGAAAGAATGAGGTCATCCCTGAATCAAGGAGATCGACTCTCTGAGTTCCCAGTCACGCCTACTGGAGCTGTCAATACAGTCTTTGTTGTATAGACCATTTTGAGGGATGTAAACAAAAACAATGGTCCCAACGTATTTCCTGTTTTACATTTTTCATTTCTACAGCTTCCGAGAATAAAAAAAGAGCCACATATTGATAAATAATGTTATGATAGCCGTTTTAACATTAGGTTATGATTAAATTGCCTCTTGTTACAGTTATGAAATAGTTTGATAACAAGCAGGAAATGTTCATGGGCCAATGACATCACCACATTGAAATGATCTATAGGCTTATTTTTGGCAAAAGCCTTAAGTGGGTGGAACATGTCAGATACTAGAGAGCATTTGATTGGGCAAAAGATTTGATGAGAAACTGAAGGTGATGCCAAAAAAATCTTGATGCATGTAGGTAGAAGTGACTAAGCTTTGGATGTTTGTCCTCTAAATGCTAAATTTGACACTTTTTCCGAGCACACTATAGCTTATATATATCATTAGGAATAACATATTGATACTAACATATAATATATATTATATGTATTATGTTATATATATATATTATATTAATATTTTAGGATCAAAATAGAAGCTAAAGATTGTTTTTGTTTCTGTCAGGGATCATTTAAATTTCATGTGTGATTTACTGTTGCTGAATGTCAAGGATTTATGATGTTGAACTTTAGACTTCTTCTGAAAAAAAAAGTGTGACAGGGCTTATGCAGTAGCTGCTAAGAAACACTTTTAACAGTCTGATAAGAAACACTTTTAAAGAAATACTATACTGTATATTGTACAGTGTGCTTCCAGCTTTACTCAACAAACACAATTTCTGGATTTTGTAATCAAGGTCTTTCGCTTAGCCCAAGAAGAAATGATTCGTCATTACTTTTGACAAACATTTTAAATGTCCCTTAGAGTTAAACTGTTGAGTTTTTGAATCAATTCAGTCGATCTCCGCATCTGATTGGAGCACTTTTAACTTACTCTAGCATAAATCATTGAATCAGACTGAACCATTAGCATCTCACTCCAAAATAAAACAAAAAAAAAAACCTTTTAATAATTGTATTATTTAAAAGTGTACTGTTCTGCAGTTAGATTGTGTACTAAAACCAACAGAAAATTAAAAGTAGCTATTTTTTTAGGTCAATGTTGTTAGGAGCTATACTCTCATTCTAGCATAATAATCAAGGAACTTTGCTGACATTCCATGGCTGGACCAGGTGCAATGATAGGCAGCACCCGAAAGTAGTCCCCAGCTACACTCAAAAAAGTTTCTTTGTTAAATCAACATGCTTTAATCGTAGCACCCATTGAGCATCTAAACAAAGCAAGTAAACTTGAACTGCTGTGAATGTGTTATATGAACACAATATAAACTTGTAAGTTCAACAAGGTTTTAATAGGTCTGTGTTACTTCTTTGCAGCTAATGGAATTAAAATGTTTGTTTTGTGTTTATCTGATTGAATTTATTCTAATTCACTCAATGTCAGTAAAGCACTTCAACTCAACAAGATTCGTTCTTGTTACATCAACAAGTTTGGTCTTGTCCATGTATGGTTATTAAAATCTATTTAGTTGCTTTAATTAGATTTGTAGTTGTGATTTCACCAAATTACCAATATAACTATATTGCCTCACATCCTCACAATATGTCTTAAAGTATCTTTTTGGCAGTTAAGTTAAAGTATGGTGTGAGACAAAAAAAAAAAAAAAGAAGCATTTATACATTAACACAAATAAACATAAAACTATAACAAGAGCACTTGTAAATAACTTTTTTTTAAACTGTAAAATAGTAACACAAAAGAAAACAATGGTATTCAATAAAATACCAATTACAAAATAGATGTACTGAGCAGGGCAACGCAGTGGTAGTGCTGTTGCCTCACAGCAAGAATGTCGCTGGGTCGCAGGTTCAAACCTCGGCTGGGCTGGGTCAGTTGGCGTTTCTGTGTGGAGTTTGCATGTTCTCCCTGCGTTCGCGTGGGTTTCCTCCGGGTGCTCCGGTTTCCCCCACAGTCCAAAGACATGCAGTTCAGGTGAATTGGGTAAGCTAAATTGTCCATAGTGTATGTGTGTGAATGTGTGTGTGGAAGTTCCCAGAGATGGGTTGCGGCTGGAAGGGCATCCGCTGCGTAAAATCGTGCTGGATAAGTTGGCGGTTCATTCTGCTGTGGCGACCCCGCAAGGGACAAAGCCGACAAGAAAATGAATGAATGAATGTACTGAGCATCAATGATTGTTTTACTCCGAGCTATACTTGCTCTAGCACCCCATTTAAAGGAACGGTGTCATAACTGCTGTTTAGGAGAGCTTCTGTCCAGCTACAAATGTGCATCTTCTTCATTCAATCACTACATCAGTCTTGTTCAAGCTCATACAACAGTGTTCATGCCCCAGGAGCTTGTTTCAAGGGAACAGTGCAAAAATTAAATTGTCAATATCCAAGAGGAACTGCCAGTTCACCACAATCGCAGAAATCCAAAAGCTTAAAAGTTCAGTCTGTTAAGCTAAGCATGCGCAGTGACTTCTTCTTATGTGGGTTTTATTGGTGGGTATGCGAACCAGCTTATAAGTGCATACCGCCTCCTACTGTGATGGAGGTGCACAGTAACTCATCAGAGAGAGTCGTTCATACATGTATGAAGAGCTTAAATCTCATTCAATCAACAAGTTCCCATCTAAATCATTTGATTATTTCTACATTTAGTTTCGAACAACTAGAATGAATCATTTAACAGAACTTTACAACTAGAATGAATCATTTAACAGAACGTTTCTGAGTGTAGGTTACAGTGTAACAGCGATGCATAATGTCACAGTATCGATGCACCTGCTGAAGCCATGGTTTGGCACCAAAGCCCGCTACAGAAGAGTCAAGCTTAAATATAAAAGCATTATCAAACCTCTTTTTTTTTGTGAGATGCTAATGTTCTAATCCGATTCAATGATTAGTGCTAAGCTAAGAAAAAACTGCTCCAGCCAGACCCGGAGATCAGCTTTAGATGGGTTTAAAAATGGTAAAACTCAACGGTTATCACTACATGCTGCCTTTTGCCTCCCATGTACTCTGTAAGTTATGAAGGTCAGACATTCTTCAGAAGCAGTGGTTCTAGATCAAACATATGCCCTTATCTCTAGGTGTTTAACAGGCATACGTAACCTGGACAGTTTTACATAATGATCTCTGACTGTGATCATTACTCCTCCTAAGAATCAATTGGGGTCAATTGTTAATATTAACTCTGGACAGGGTATTTAAAAGAAGCTGTAATTTTTTAAGCATAACAGCAGAATATATACAAAAACATCTTAGAGTTTAAAGATTTATTCAAAATCAGAAACACATCTCTTTGTGTGATGTGTCAAATCTTATCAGGAAGTGAACAAAGTCTGGTATCGTTTGTTACTGTTATTAGTTCAAAGGTTCAAAATCAGCTTCTGTCTGGTTCTCTCTGATTTGTTGTTACATAAACGGATGCTTTCATGACATATTTTTAACTTTAAACGAGATCATCTACACTTGGATAGCCTGTAATTATTTAACAAGTAGACACACACAATTAGATAGTCTTACCATCTTTAGAAACACTCCAAAAAGAGATTTATCATTTCATCCAACCAAGCAAATTTGTGTTTTAAAAGATGTCTAGTAAATGTCCAAACACAGACATTGTGGTTAAGACAAGGCTAAATTTGAGCTGTCAGTGAAAATCTAACTGAAATCTTTGAACAGTCCAAAACTAGACTAGTCATCAAATAGACAAGAACGAATGACTACACACTGAACATACTGGAAAATCTCTCTAATAGTTGAATAAATATTACATTTACTGACAGCGCATTTTTACAATCTTGTTTTAACCACGATGCTGTTTGGATGTCTATTAGACTTTTTAAACACAAATGCTTGAAAGGTTATATCTCTATTACACTAATGACAACTCTTTCACTTATAGATTTTATTGAATTGTCATTGTTCATCTAAAAAAATCTATTTGGCATTTACTAGTGCAGTTTATTGTAGTGAAGTGATCTGTATTGAATTCAGGAATCTTTGGTGATAATAGCTGCAGTCTCATGGCATTATGATGTGGATTAGTGACAGCACGGCACTACCTACTGGACTTTGGGTTTCCACTACAGCAGTCACCTCCCCGTGCTATATAAATACAGATGTGAAACACTCACCTTCACACTTGTTCCTCAACAGGACAGCGTCAATTAAAGCAAAGCAGCACAGGTAAGAGGACAGACTTTTAATCAGAAAATCAGATAAATTTATGTTTATTTAAAATTAATAAATGTCTTTTACTTACAGACTAGCGACTTAAGTCAACACCATGAAGGTTCTTGTGGTCTTTGCACTTGCTGTATTTACAGGTAATGCTGATATTTAAAAAAAAAATCTGTTTTATTAAAAAAAGTTTCAGATTAAGCATGTTTCTGAATTAACAATGGCATTTGATTATTGTAAAACGTTCCATTGACAGGCTGCCAGGCCAATCTATTCTATGCTGATGAGCCCAAACCACAGCTGGAGCAGCTGACAGATGCATTCTGGAGCTATGTTTCTAAAGCAACACAAACCGCAGAGGAATCTATTAAGATGATCAGAGAGTCTCAACTGGGTCAAGAAGTCAAGTAAGTCAAGAACATTTACCTGCAGCACATCATTATATAGAGAAATTCTGAATGAAACTCAAATGTTCTTCTCCACCTCACAGTGAAAGACTGACCCAGAGTGCTGATATGGCCAGTGAATATGCCGTCACCCTCAAGAAACAGGTGGATCCTCTGACTGAAGAGCTGATGAACAAAATCACCAAGGAGACTGAAGTGCTGAGGGAGCGTCTGGGCCAGGACCTGATCAACGTGAGAGAGAAACTAGAGCCCTATGCTGACAACATGAAGAGCCAGATCCAGCAGAGAGTGGAGGAGCTCAGGGCGGCCATGGCTCCATATGCTGACTCCCTGGATTCTGAGACCCTGAAGGCCACTCTGCTCCAGAAGAGTGAGGAGCTGAGAGGAAACCTGGAGCAGAGCGTGAAGGAGCTGCAGGTTCAGCTGGAGCCCTACACTGCTGACCTCAAGGAGAAAGTGGACCAGCATCTGCAGGAGTTCCAGAAGACCGTGACTCCCCTGACCGAGGATCTGCAGGTCCAGATTAGAGAGAGAGCCCAGATGGTCCAGCAGAGTCTCACACCCTACGCTGAAGACCTTAAGGAGAAGCTGGACCCCTATGCACAAAACCTGAAGGACCAGCTCACCTCTCTGTACGAGTCCTTCACCAAGAGAAATTAAATGCTACCAACAGACTTTTGAAAACTGCTGCTATTGTAATTAGATCTTAGACTGAGTTCATCAAGAAAGTAGGTTTCTATGTGGTACATAGAACATTACTATTACCATCTCCAGCTGACAATGTCCTGATGAAAGTATTTATTCACAGCCATGACCAACACAAAGATCCAGTTAAATGTGGTCATGCACATTTATGCAATGATTTCTGAAGCATTACTTTGAATTTGAGAATATTAGCAATAAATATTTTGTCAAAGGAAATGAATGTCAATTGTTTCTTTGCTGGTTAGAGGGTTGATATTCAAATCTTACAATTGCAAAGTAAATAAAGAGGTTTACAGTTCCATTTTACCTTTATTTATTTGTTTGTTTATTTAACAAAGACAATACACTTGACATTGTTATACAAAGACAACTGATGCAGCGTACATAGTGCATATAGCACGAAGCTAATTTGCAGCCCTCATTCCTGGTTAGGCTTTACATAAAAAAATCAACAAATAAAAACAAAACAAATAAAAACAAACATGTACAGTACAGAGCCACAAACATAAAATGCAAGTCAATGTCTATACTAAAGAGAAATGTAAACCTGACCAAACTGAAAGAATAATACTTAATGTTCACATTGCTGTAAAGATTTCAACCATTCTTTCAGCTTTACAGAAAAAAAAAACTGGTTCTGATTGTAACGTTTAATCAACAGGCATGGCATTCCATAGATGTGAACCTTTCACTGAAAAGGATGACTGACCACAGTAGTTCTGCATCTGCGGATTCTACAATTACTGCCGCTCTAGACTTTGGTGCTCTAAGTACTCTAAAGTAAAGGCAGTCTTATGATTCAGACATCACTAATTTCTCACATGACATCTCTAGCCTTTCACAGAACAACACTAGTCACATCACTAAAAAGATAAACTATTTACTCTGCCATGTAGCTGAATAATATTACAAATTCCTGCTCCTGCTGCTGAAATTTTTTTTTTCAAACCATGACACTTTTCCAATTTTCACTGACTTCTTTACACACTATGGGTTCAGTCTATCAGGCAGAGCCAAGTTTGAGATAAAAAATGTTTCCCATGGCACCCAAATAATATACACTTGCTTTATTTTTTAAGTGACATTTGGACCTGTTCTCTGTCCACACAATATGGTCCTCAGCAAAAGTTAGGAGGCCAATTTATACTTCTGAACATTGTAGGTTCAGTGTAGCCTTTGCACTGTCACAGACCCTGATCCTGACATGCATTTCTCAAACAACAATAATACACACTAGTGGTGATGCCAGAGTTCAAGATCAGTGATTAGTCGGCTTGGTTCTGGGGATGAGTGTGGGTGGGGCCGATAGCCATAGGACTGAAGTAAGGCTACCCACATAGCAAAATACCTCTGGCCCATCTCTGGCCCACACAACCAGCTTTTGCTGGGCCCACATGTCGCAGTGAATTAGGATACATGACTGCACCAATTCTAGCTTTCAGACAAGGCCCAAAAGTGGACCATATCTTGGCCTAGTCTCAGCCAAGTTAATAACCTATAACTGAGCCTGAACTGGGCCAGATATGTTGGTGTGTCACGGTTACAATGAAATTGATAAACACATGAATCATTGCACTTTAGTCGTGCTATGGCCGTGCTTTTTCCCAAAGCGACCTGATTCGTAGAATTTTTTTTCTTTATTTGAAAATAATAAAAATGTATTTTAAATGTGGGACAAGATAGGTCAAACTTCCATGGCCCACATATCAATTATTAACATCTGGGCCAAATACTACGTTTTACATCTGGCCCATGTATTGTGTGCCGCCTTAACGACGGTTCCACTTCTGCCAAACCAGGGCCATGTTCGGCCCACATGCTGTATGCCAGTGCCGGATGAATGCCTGCTGTTTATGCCAAATCTGGGCCACAATTCTTTGCTACCTGGGTAGTGACCGGAGTGTTTATCATGTGTCTAGACCCATGGGGGACCTCAGGATAGATATTTTTGTTTTGATGTGTTTTGTTTATGTTGAATGTTTGTTGGTTCCCTCCTCTTTTTTCCTTTCTTCCTTCTAAAGTAGCATCACATGCATTTCCAGCATAAGCTCAAAACACTGGCAAAGAAGCTCGACACTGTGTAAAATAGAAACCCCACTGCCTACTAGTGTTTCGGAACTGTTATTGCCAGAGCAGAAGAGACAAACGTAAAAATTCTCACAGCTGCGTATGTGCCATTATCTTGTCCTTCATTTACCTTTCATGGATGACCAGTCTTTTTGGAGACTTTAATGATTCAGTGATATGGTAAAGATGAAATATCCTATAAATCACAGACTTGGAATTTCCAGCATCTCCCTTCAGCCTTCATCTAGACAACCTGCTGTCTGAGATTTTTTGTCACTTTTAAACAGTTTATCATCAGTTCTTCCAACAGATTCAGTCATATATTTAAGGAAATTACCACCATGTGCTAGATTAACACCAATAAATGGGATGCACCTGAAAGTCAAAGATCTCATTTAAGCCTAGTTTATGGCCCAATCCCAATTCTATTTTTTAACCCCTACCCCCGTCCCCATCCTCATGGCCCTTGAAACAGAGTGTGAAGGGGAAGGGCTTTTTTACCCCTAAAAAATGGGACACCACTACAACACCTGCACATGTCATCATATGTCATCGCAATCTCTTGCTTAATATGAGATTGACAATTGCGACTGCTGTAGTTATTCCGGTTGATTTATTTTTTGTTATGTATCTTCAGGAAATCACTGAAGGCATATATCATGTTGTCATAACAATATAATATGGCAATAAGCTCGTAACTGTACTGTGTATTTACACAGTGGCCATATTCATCTATGTAAACACACAAAAACAACATTAACATTATACCAGACAGTGTAAAAAGGTCATTCACAGCCACTAGACTTTTCTGACAGGGTATTCGAGTGTCATCGAGTGACAGAATGCTGTGCCACTGCTATACAGGGGTTATTATTAGGGATTATTCATTCATTTCTTTTTCTTTTTGGCTTAGTCCCTTTATTAATCTGGGGTCGCCACAGCGGAATGAACCGCCAACTTATCCAGCATATGTTTTACCCAGCGGATGCCCTTCCAGCTGCAACCCATCTCTGGGAAACATCCATACACACTCATTCACACACATACACTAATTTAGCTTACCCAATTCAACTGTGCCGCATGTCTTTGGACTGTGGGGGAAACCGGAGCACCCGGAGGAAACCCATGCGAATGCAAGGAGAACATGCAAACTCCACACAGAAATGCCAACTGACCCAGCCGAGGCTTGAACCAGCGTCCTTCTTGCTGAGGCAACAGCACTACCTACTGCTCCACTGCATCGCCTATTAGGGATTATAGATAGCGAAATTTAGTAGTTTTTTTTTTTTTTTAAAGCATGACGGGAAAACACAAACGCTGTTATGAATGTATTAAAACAGAATATTTGCTTGTTTGTTGTAAAAATTCATATTAATGACACAATATACTAATTTTAGCATCTCCTGACTTCCGTGTGCAGTCATGCTGCCATTGTAGCTGGTGCATTCTAGGAAATTTTCTTACTCCTTGGTTTCAAGTGTGGTCCAGAAAAATCTTAGTTTCAAGGGGTATCTAGCCCTTCCCCTTAACCCTACGCCTTCAAGCTAAAGAGAATTGGGACACCCCTATCTCTTCACATGAATGCGCAAAATGAGGGGTAGGGGTAAGGGGAAGGGCAAAGGGCTAGAATTGGGACTGGGCCTATGTTTTTATTTTGTATGACAGAGTTATGTGAAAATCCTTTAGTTTGGATTGTCACTTGATGCTCTACTCAAATCCATTACACTAGTTCTTTCTCTACAGAACAATTTTGCACCACACATGCCACCTAGTGGACACTCACTAACAGTTCAAGCCTCTAAGAAAATGCTGAATAATGTTTACAGAAACTGCATTCAACCTTGACTGATTGCCAGTTCCTGTTTAAATGGATGCAAGATGACACATGTACACTGCCAAAACATTCATAAATGCCCACAGCATGATCAACATACAGAATCCCAGATAAATGCCAGCAGCAACATGTCAGGAGCTGTCCTTGCATGTTTAAATGTACCTACCATTTCCAGGAGTCTCCCACACACCCCCATCTGAACAAAAACAACCTTGATCCTCCACCTTATAAGCTAATCCTGCCATTTCCAAGAGTTCATTCAAGCACATCATCATTATCAAGACACTGCCTTCCCAGAAAAACAGCTGTAACCAGCTCAGACTGGTTTATAGTTGCACTAGCAGCTTGCATAGCTGAGTGTATTACTAGAAAACCGATTGTTTAGGCTAGCTTAATAAATGTTTTTTATTTTATATCCAGAGAAACAGCATGGGAGGATTGGCACCAAGATATTTGTATGGGTTCAATACAATGCCAAAACCTCTAAAATGTAATTTCAGTTTTATTAAAGTGTCTACCAAATTCATAAATGTAACCTGAAGTTAATCTAATACAGCAAATAAAAACACAACTTATGTTTGCCTTACTGATGCTTGACGTCTACATTTGCAATCATGTATTTAGCAGATACATTTATCCAAAGCAATTTACAAGTGAGAACAACGAGTAATTAATCTCACACAGTAGCCTTAACACAGTTTTTTATTAAATGGGGAAATGTTTGAATAGAAGATGTTAGAAATAACAATTGTTGCTGAAAAAAAACACACACATTTATCAGTTTCTAAAAAATGTTGCTCAAACTGAATTAGACAAGTCATTCCACCACTTGGAACAGTCAATGTAAGGCTCAGTTAAAGAGATTTTATGCAGCTTTGGGGCAGCACCATAATGTTCCATTGCAGAACACAAGCTTATTTCTTAAAGGGCCATGAAACCCCCCTGTCTCAGCAGGGTGATTTCACACCTCTAGTTTGGAAAAAGTCAGGAAAAGTGGGCGTGTCCAGCTCCGTTTAGGTGGGAGTGTCAGGGGAGGGAAAGAGGGAAGGATATGCAAATATGGGAGTTTCTGTTTGGGCACGCAGACGCAGGGGAGAAAGACAGTAACTGTGTTTACATGGCCATCAGTAATCGAACTACTTGCCAAATTATTAATTTGTTGACTTTAACTGCAGTTTGGCATTTTCACTTTTTATTCAGGAACATTTTCTGCATGTTGCCCATGACAAACGAGATATTGAAAGCGAGGAACTGCTGGAGAATGGAGTTTTAATCCAATGTTTGATACAGCACGGCGAATGGGAGAAAAAAAAATCCTTCGCATTTCTCGGTAACTTAGATGACTCGGTAGGTAGCGTCAGAAAGCCGTGTGTATATAGACTATATCCTGTCACAAAATGCGGCGAAAATCCTGCACGACGGGAAAAGTTTGATCATGTTTACATTTGGAGAGCAGCAATTACAGCGAATCTTTCAGTCTATAAAATTGGACTATAATATTGCAGTGATATTAACATACTGTAAACTTGGTAACTAAATCATTTTGACTGAGGTATGTCTTTAAAAACTGAAAGAGCTCTGCTGACCACGAACTAACTTTGCAATCTGGGTAAAACAAAGGGCACTGCACTGCAAACACACTTACCAAATCTGTAGACAGACAATCAAACTGGAGCGGTGTCTTTCTATTAAAAGGAGACGAGGAGCAAATCCGGATTTCATCATTTTCAGATGAGAAAAAGCTCTCGGGTAAAAATGTTCCTTACAAACGCGTTTCTGTCACGTGCACTATAATCCACACGTGATTCCAGCAGCTCTGTCATAGAGGAAAAATGAAAACAAAACCTTCGTTGAAGCACAATAATAAACGCAACACCGACGACCCGTGTCTCCAAATTCTTGTTCTTTCACTTGTTTTAGCAACACAACGTGGCGCTGTAAACAATCTCCGGAGCTATCATGCATATTAATGAAGTTTCGCGTCATACACAATAGAGCGCGCTGATTGGTTTGAAGCACATCTTTCTCATGAATTAATGCAGCACACTCAGATACATCACAATGGTCTGGAAAGGACAGACAGCCACTCTCCAGCCTGAATTTACACCTATGTATCTCATGGCCGTGACGTAGCTTTAAAAATTCGTTTCAAAGCGGAAGAACGAATTTGCTCAAAATAACACAAAAACAACCAATTTTCACTTTTTAGTGCAACATGTGTGTACTAATAGTGTTTATAGCAGCGTGGGACACATATATGACTGTCAACAGCTCAAAAAATGTGTTTTGGTGTTTCGTGACCCTTTAAGGTCACATAAGTCTGAAGTATTGAGTTTAGATCAGTTGATGTGCTTAGCTTGAAGATGATGTGGATTTGCATGATGTGCAGTGATATATTAATATATCACAAGCAGTTGTCAGAGAATTTTCAAAATGTTTCAATAATATCTATAAAATGGAGCATTCAGTGCATTTAGAAAATATTCACAGTGCTTTACTTTCACTTTCCACATTTTGTTATGTTACAGCCTTAATCACAAATAGATTACATTCATTATGTTCCTCCAAGTTGACAATGTGAAAGAAGTTTTTTTGAATTGTTTGCAAATGTATGAAATACATCCAATGGAAAATTTGTTTTTTTATTTATCTCACATATGCATAAGTATACGACCATGGCATTCAAAATTGAGTTCAGGCCTATCCTGTTTTTACTGATCATTCTTGAGATGTATTTACATCTTAACTGGAGTTCTGTGGTTACATTCAGTTGATTGGACGTGATTTGGAAAGGCACACACTTGTCTATGTAAATTCCCAGAATGCATTTTTTCCGAGAGCAAAAACCAAGCCATGAAATTCCAGGAATTGTTTGTAAATTTCTGAGGCAAGACTGTATTGAGGCACAGATCTGGGGTACAGAAAAAATGCATCGAAGGTCTCATTGAGCACAGTGAACTCCATCATTCATAAATAGAATAAGAAACCACCTAGACTCTTACCATGTAGAGTGGGCCTGCTACTTACCCTGCTACTCTTCTAAGGAAGAGGGCCTTAGAACCTGATGGTCACTCTGAAACACCTCCAGTGTTTCTCTGTGGAGAGAGGAGAGAAACCTTTAGAAGCACTCCATTAGAACTCATCAGGTCAGTAGAGTGGCCAAACTTTATCACAGCCTGCTTGTTTTACAAAAGGCACCAGAAGGACTCAGAACACAAGAAAAAAAAAAATCTCTGGTCTGATCACACGTATGGGAACTTTTACACGGCACCCGGTACATGGTAATTTTCAGTACCCCCTTGGATGAGTTTACAAGCTAGGAGTCGCATTACAAAAATGTGACATACCAAAGTCCCTTTAAGACAAGTAATTTCACTTGGAGAGCATCTTTGAAATGCCTCTAGACCTCTAGAAATTCTCCAAAACTGTTTGCCAAGCTTACGATTAAATTTGAAATGTAGAATTAGCGATAACATTTTAAAACAATTATATTTTAAACTTTGTTTCTAAATGTTCAAATCACAAAAAAACACATTTTTTTCAGGTTGCTCATGCTAATGCACACTCGAAGGGAACAAGATCAAGACACCAACCTCATTTGTGGTCATTCTAGAGGACTTGATCAGATGTCATCCTGTCAATTAAGCTATGCAATACCATAACAATTAGCAGTACATAGCACAAAATCTTGTTTGGTAACACTTTAGTTTAGGTAACAATTCACATTATTTACTACTGGCTTATTCCCTGACTATTATTAAGATAGAAACTAACTTTAGAAAAGTAGATAATTAGTAGTTTATTTAGATAGAAGTTAATAGATCGTTATTAGAAAATGTGACCTTATTCTTTGAATAATCTCTCACCTGATTTCACTGGTCTTCTGGAGCAATTTCTTGGTCTTGATGGCACATCTTCTCTCAAAATGACAGTGGTCTCTTTCTTTACAAGTTTGTGTGTGTTCATGTGGTTGCTGTAATGGTATTTGTGTTTGAATGGCAGAGACAAGAAGGTCCAACATGACAGATTGTACCTTGCATCCATTTCATACAGATTACAAATCCAGAGAACATTTGTTTTCAAGTGTAGTTGGTTCATATATAAAGAGATATATTTCTGAAGTATATCATACAAGTATTAGCTGAGATGGCAGCGTGTTTGCTGAGCCCAGATGGTTCATAACAATGAAACTGCAGAAATTGTCATAAACTACATACACTTGTCTGGATTGTTCCAATCCTCTGGAGAATTGTCAATCTATACCGATTGATGATTGGCTCCTTTAGTAGAAGGCGGGGCTTCCTTTGCTAGATCCGCCATATTGACTGTTACACTTTTCCCTATTCAAAACTATACGAGCGACACATCTTGAGTAATTTTTTTTTCTTGTACACACCGCTGATCACCTACTGGTCTGAGATAATCGTCACTATGTAAATCATTGTGACTTGATACACCAAAGCTGCTATATTAATGTAAAATCTGCTCAAGAACACCATTCTATCAGCCTAAACTATACTATAATGTGCAGTAATAAAGTGGCTTAAGTGAATATCATTAGGTGGCCCAGCCAGAGCCCAGACTTCAACTTGATTGAACATCTCTAGAAAGATCTGAAAATGTTTCTTTTTTTTCTGTTGAGCACAATTAAAGATAATTTGATGAATGTTATAAACCCATAGCCACTGACAACAAAATGTTACTGGTATTTTTACACTATAAAGAAAAACAACACCTCCATCAACACTTAAACTTTTTGTGTTTTGACATTAATTTATATGACAACTTTTACTAAATTGTGCAAGAAAGATTTGCAGACACAAACACTACATTTAGCATTTTTCACATTGGCAAACAATATGCTCAAATTTGTTAAACCTTACAAAGGTAGCACATTTATTATTATGTCTTTTACAAGGTGTGAAGGACTTGTGGAATTTTACAAATGCTGCCTGCTCCAGTTCTGCTGAGCTTTCTGAATGTAGGCCTGGTGATTTGTACTTTTGCAACACACAATGACGTTCTGCACAGGGATGAGAGGGTCAAGAAGACACAGATGAAAATGCAGATGACTGATTTCTCCAACACAAAGCAGCTGAGAGCTCTTTGACCTCAATGCCTGATTGTGGAAAACAATGACTAATGTAGACAATCTGACACAACTGTGGACTGAATCACCAACCACCGAAAGCAAGAAAAAAGAAAAACAAACAGGCAGAGTTACTAGAGTTCATCTGCCCTCACTGTAGAGAACTTGTGCTTTGTTTGTGTTGGACAGGCCCAGTCTGAGCATATCTGCTTGAGTTATTGTGGACCAGTAAGATTTTTCAGTGTTTTATAGTCTATGCTGCTCACCATTTGCTTAAATTGACTAAAAATATGATGTATTATTTGCTTTAAAAAAAAAAAATGGCGACACAGTGGCTCAGTGGTTAGCGCTGCTGAAACTTATTTTTTTAACCACTCTTTTTATATATATAAATTATATTCGTAATAATGAATTTAAATAGTATATACACTCTCAGAAAAAAAGGTACACGGTGGTACTAAAAAACAAAAACTTTGTAAAAGTTGTACCTTATATGGTACAGAAAAGACCTCTTATGATACTGTTCTGTACTTTTTATGTTACACAGCTGTACTCATAAAAACATTTACATAAGTGTTGGACAACTCCTTCTTTATTACAATATCTATGAAAATAAATATTACTGGAAAGGCAAAGTGATTTTATGAATAATTTCCAGATTAAAACATGAATCATCATTTAAAAGCATATGTTTAAAGAAACTCATAAACATTAATTATTAAGTTTTACTAAATAAAACAACTGGTAAAACAAAACTATACACTCTCAGGAATAAAGGTACGTCAGCTGTCACTGGGGTGGTACCTTTTCAAAAGGTACACATTCGTACTTAAAGGGTCCATATTTGTACCTCAAAAGTAGATATTAGGACCAAAACATTTTTAAGAGGAACACTTTTGTACTTTTTAGGTACTAATATGTACCCTTGAGGTAATAATATGGACCCTTTAGCTACAAATTTGTATCTTTTGAAAAGGTACCACCCCAGTGACAGGTCATGTACCTTTATTTCTGAGAGTGTAGGTATTGTAAACTAAACATTTAAGGCATTTTTAATAAACATTTGGTAAGCATTTTTTGATAAATACACTTTCATTATTGATATCCGCACCTTTTGGCGTTTGCTTTCCACGACACACATGAGCTGGCAAAAGTCCTGCATATGCAAAATGTTCATGCAGACATTTTACTATTGTAAAGCTAACTTTTACACTAAAAGGAAGCTTTGTTTAAAAATGTATATTTGCTGAAAATAAATTGACGCATTTTAAATATAGCAAAATTCCTTTAAATAGTTCTTGAAGGAACATATTTGACACTGTGAATGTACAAAGTGTCTTGTCACTGTGGTGGTACTTTTATGAATCAGATTTGTACCTTTGATGAAGGTACAATATTGTATCTGCAGGTTTTAAAAACCAAAGGTACATTTTGGTTTCTCAAGGTACAAATCATGTCCATACAAGGTACAAACTGCAATGGTACATTTTTTTTTTGTCTTAAGGTATAATTTTGCTCCATAAAAAGATACTGCCCCAGTGACAAGGGTTTGTACCTTTATTGGTACAACATTGTACCTTTTGTTCTGAGAGTGTACTGTATATTTTTCAAATTTGATTGTAGTAATTTAAAATTGTAATAATATTTCTCATTTTGTATTTTTGCTTTGAGCAGCACAATCTTCATTTTAAAACGTTCTGATCCCAAACCTTTGACCGCTAGTGTATGTGCAGTGAAGAATAGCTCCAGTCTCGCGGGGGAGCAGTGATTAGACCCTCTCACACACACGCTACACTGGACCTGCAGCTCTATTTTGCTAAATGATGAGCTGGCCGAGGTTACATGCGTTCATTACTTACTGGTCACCTTTCACACATTTATCCAAAAACCACATGGGCCATAAACAACCAGGTCCTTTCATGAGCATCTAATTAAATCATCACGCTGAATTTATTTCTGTTTGTTTGTTTTCGAGAGCAGAATATTTCTTGTTTTTAACCATGTTTTATACAATTTCATTAATATTCGATGCAGCAAAATAATGAAATAATGAACCCACATGTCTAATAATTCACAAAATTCAGCATGAAAAAAAATGTTCACCGCCTCCTCATTGTAAACCCATGAAAAATGTTTTGTCCAACACTTGGCACTGATCTTCCCCCTTATGAAAGCACTGTTACCAAAAACAGAGGAAAGAATTACAGAGGGAGCTCTGTTCGCAACGCTTTCATTTCACTAATCCATTGTAGTGGAATACAAGAGAAAGGGAATGGCTTCTTCTGAAGCGACCAAAACATAAATCTTTTAGGGCCTATAATAGAGTTGTCAGGCATTGCAGTTTGTGATAACCAAGTTTTGCCTTATACTCTTCATTTTAAGACAAATCATTGGAAATGGGAAGTATCTTTTTTTGTATTGCATCAGCAATTTGATGGCAACCAGACATTACATCAATGCCAGTGGTCACCTTTGAACAATTTACTGAAATCTAGAATAAATGACATTTGTTCAAAACTTGCTTCTATTAGCTATAATTTAAATACACTAAGCTGAGTTGTGAAGTGCAATAAAATGCATTTATTTTCCAGTTTGTGGATAAATCAACAGTTGTTTCAAAATGTACCAAAAGGGCTAGTTTTGTAAGTTATAGTCTAGTATGAATAAAAAATAAAATTAAATAAAATTAAATAAATAAATTAAATTAAATAAATAAACTCCCTGTTTGTTGAAAACAAAATAACAAAAAGCTTTAATCAAAACAATAACAATTACATTTTATTTAACAATCTAAAATAAAATTTAAAATCTGTTATACAAATTTTTTTTAAAGTTTTCAAAATTTACCATTAAAAGCTGTAATTTTGTAAATCTGAGTTTATTCTAAACAAAAATAATAAAATTTTATCAAATTTAAAAGTTGTCATTTTTGTGGATAAAATAAAATAAAATTAAATTAAAATTAAATAAAAATAAAAATACAAAAAATAAATAAAATAAAATATCACTCATTCACTCAACATCCTTTGGCTTCATTGTCAGGGGTCGTCACAGTGCAATGGTCCGCTAATTACTCTGGAATATGTTTTATAAGTCAGATGCCCTTCCAAGCTGCATCATAAAAAAGCTTCAGAAATCAGAGTTTAATATGAATCAAATCAAATTAAAAGAGATTTATTAAAAATCTAATTAAAATAAACTGCAATTGCATCTATCGCGAAAGAGTCAACAGTCTAGAAACATACAACAGAGTATACAATAATAATAATAATAAAGCAGAGAGTGTGGTGATCATACTGGGCCACATGTTTGTTTTCAGCAGCTGCAGGGGTGAATCAGTCAGAGCTGAGCCACGAGAAAACGACAAGTTGGGACAAGAGGCTAAAGATCACTGAATAGGTGGAATCAAATTGTGGGTGATAAGGCTTTTCTTATGCTGTCACGGAAAAAAAAAACATATAATTACTCAAGGCTTTCTAGCCAGAAAAATAAAGGATTTATCTGACAAAAGAACATAATCCTGTTGGGATGTGTTTGCATTTTCAAAATAGAACCGCTGGAGGAAATATAAAATTGCGCTTATTGTAAACTCTGTGTAAGGAATAAAAAAAGCATGTCTTATCTTCTAAAGATAAACACGTGGAGGGGCACTTTGATCAAACAGCTGCAATCAGCAATTGTTTGACATACATGACATTACTTCATGTTACATCATAACTCACCTTTACTAAAGCAAAACATCAAGTTACTAAAAAAAAGATTAGCTTTTAACTAGGTTACAAAGACTATTCTATTGTTACGGGCATCATTGCTCATGTGAATGCTAATCTGAATATGTAAAGGAAGCAAATGTATGGCCAACGGGTCTATAAAAATGCTAATAGGGTCATTCATGTTGATAAGCCATTGAATAGAGCAACTGTTGGTGTCTGCATGAATATTTGTGTCACCTTCAGCCTCCACTGTGGCTTTAATCACAAGCGATTTAATCAACACAAATCTTTTCAACTGTTCGTTTGAAAAGAACAGATTTGGTTTTCACCCATGCAACAATTATTGCTACTAAATATTTAACATAATCGTAAGCTGTAAGTTGTTTGATGAGCTATATTTAAGTTAAACTAAATGGAAAACTAAAAGCAAGCATAGTTTGTGTTGTAGGTATGTTAATTTTGAAAGTTTTTTTCTACTCATCAAGGCCACATTTATTCGATTATAAATACAATACACTGCAAAACAAAATAGTTACATTTACAAAATGAAAGAAGTATATTTTATTCAAATATTACTGAAAGTTGACTGTACTTATTTGAAAAAGGTTATGTGAACTCATCAGCTAAGAAGGAGTTACAGAAAAGTCAAGTGTCCATCAAGAAGAGTTTATGAAAAGTAAGTTTGATGTGTGATTTATACTGTATAAAACTAATTTTCAAACTAAAGGCATTTGGTTAGGTTTAGTTTAGGTTCTCTTAACTGATGGGTCATACAGTGAAGAAACTTTTTTTTTACATATAACATGTGAATGTATTTTTATGAGAATGTATTTTAAACTGCAGTGTATCCTCATGATTCAAAGCTAATTTTTAGCATCATTACTTCAGTCTTCAGCATCACATGATCTTTCAAATAAATTGTATACAATTTGATAGTCTTTTATGAGCAATTATTATTGGTGTTTGATAATTAATGATGGTTTATATCATTATGAAACCTTTTTTCCGCTTCATATTTGCTGAGGACACCGAACAAAATTTTCTATTTGAAGATTGTTTGATGAGTAAAATAAAAAGAACATTTATTTAAAATAAAATTGTCATTTTTTTTTATCAATTTGTGAAAGTAGCATTGGTTATTAAAAGGTAAATAATATAGGCTACCAAGGTTTTCACAAAAGCATGAAGCAGTAGAACTGTTTTAACTGCCAATAAATTACAGTTATGATTTTTTTTTGTAATAAATGTTTTTTTGATCGTCAAATCAGCATATTTGAATGGTTTCTGACACTCTGGAGTCTGGATGCTAGAACTTTTGCTCTAAATAACAACAATAAATTTACATTTTAAAATACATTAAAATTCAAAGCAGTTATTTTATTACATATTGTTTATTATTGGTCTATATTATCACAGTATTGCTATTTTGTTTTAAAATGTGTTCTCAAATATTCCAATATAATGATATTATTAAATGCAGTCTTTGTGCACTCTTGGATCAGTTGAACTTTTAAAAAAGCATTTAAAGACACATCTTTTTGGTCAAGCTTTCAATTAACAGTATTAGTGTTTCTGAACTTGTTTTAATATGTTTTCTTTTACTGATATGTGTTCTTTTACCTGTTTTCTGGTTTTCTCTTATTGTAAAGAACTTTGTGAATTTAAAATACGGTGCAAGGTGCTATATAAATAAACCTTTACTTATTTACAAATCGTGATGTTTACAACCTTTTCACCGGTGTTTTACCAATAAACTATACAGGCCAAGAGGTGTAATATTACTCTAGATCATGAGTCATGACCACCAATCCCGAACACGTTATGAAAGGCGACGTGCTTCTAAGATTGTCAACATGAAATGATATAAATTGCGCAATGCATCTCCAGTTTGTGCGAAAAGATGCGGACTTCGCACAGTTGCTGTTGTCAGTGACGCGTGGGATGATGCGCGAGCCACGAACAAAAGACGAATCACGTGGCTGCGATTGTGAATACAGCGGGTGCGTCCCGGGACAGTATAAAAGACCTGACATCCACACTCCTCCACACGGAGAAAAATCACGCTTCTCAGGTGAGTAACACTCGCTCTTCACTCGTAGACTCATCACCATCTTATTACAGAACGATTTATGGATAAGAAAACTAGGTTCACTGTAAAACTATTGCATAACAAATGTACAGTTAGCTTAATATTTATCCGATGTGTCAACGCGTTAGAGATCGGGGAACGTCGTATTTTCAGATCATGTTTTGTAGATGATTTGTACACGTTTAAAACGAATTATCTGTGCATACAAGTATTAGGTTAAAAGTTCTAGTTTCCAAAGTTTAGACTTTCCTGTTGTATTTGATGTGCCATTGATTTTGTCTTGTTTATAAATTTCTTCAGGTGTTCTTGTCTGTCCATCAACATGAGGTCTCTTGTGGTGATCTTTGCTCTGGCAGTTTTTACTGGTAAGAAAATGAAAATAGTTTATTTTGTATAGATATTTGTGCTCTCAAAACACAGAGAAATATTTATGTTGCATATTTATCAGGTCATCTGCTAAAGCACTGCAGTCACTGTAAATTGTCTGGCTCACTCATTTGTGAATAACTTAGTACGGCATAAAATTCACAGTCTCTTCTCACTTCTAGGCTGCCAGGCTCGTAGCCTGTTCCAGGCTGATGCCCCTCAGCCAAGATGGGAGGAGATGGTGGACCGTTTCTGGCAGTATGTGTCTGAACTCAACACACATACTGACGGTGTGATGCAAAACATCAAGGGCTCCCAGCTCAGCAGAGAGCTTGAGTAAGTTCAGCCATCATTTTTAAAAACATCTTTTTAGAGTAATCATTTCTGTACATAATCAATACACAAACATGCTACTGAAACATTAATCCTGACCTGTATTTTTATTATTCTTTTTTGCAGCACCCTAATTACTGACACCATGGCTGAACTGAGCTCATACAGTGAAAATCTCCAAACCCAGATGACCCCATACGCCTCTGATGCTGCTGGTCAGCTCAGTAAAGATCTTCAGCTCCTGGCTGGAAAACTCCAAACTGACATGACCGACGCTAAGGAACGCAGCACTCAGTACCTGCAAGAGATGAAGACCATGATGGAGCAGAACGCAGATGACGTGAAGAACCGTGTCAGCACCTACACACGCAAACTGAAGAAACGCCTGAACAAGGACACAGAGGAGATCCGCAAGTAAGTTGGGGTGCTCCTTCAGGTGGTTTAAGGGAAAACTCAATTTTCTGAACTATTTTAACTATTATTTAATCCATTCACCTCCACGTCTGGCCAGAGACACTTTTAGCTTAGCATAAATAATTGAATCGGATTAGACCATTAGCATCTTGCTCAAAAAAAAAAAAAAAAAAAAAAAAGTTTTGATAAATTTTCTATTTAAAGCTTGCCTCTTCTGCAGTTACATCATGGATTAAGGCCTACAGAAATATAAACGTTGCTATTTTCTAGGCCAATACATCTAGGAAAAGATAAGTCAAGCTTTAAATAGCAAAATCTTTAAGCCTGATGCTAATGGTCTAATTCAATAATCTATGCTAAGATAAGATAAAAGTGACTCAAAAATAAACTGAACTCAACTGTTTAACTCTAGGGTAGTTGTAAAATTAAAGTAGTGTGTTCCTTTTAAGTCCTTTAAAGTGGAATTATTGCGTTTTACTAACAAGAAGTTATTTTGTCTTTCATTCCTTGCAGCACCGTAGCAACCTACTTGACTGAGATGCAGTCTCGCGCTTCCCAAAACGCTGATGCAGTGAAGGACCGTTTCCAGCCATACATGACCCAGGCCCAGGATGGCGCCACCCAGAAACTGGGCGCCATTAGCGAGCTGATGAAGGCCCAGGCGCAGGAGGTGAGCGAGCAGTTGGAGGTCCAGGCTGGAGCTCTGAAGGAGAAGCTGGAGGAGACGGCCGAGAACCTGCGCACCTCTCTGGAGGGCCGTGTGGATGAGCTGACCAGCCTCCTCGCCCCCTACTCCCAGAAGATCCGCGAGCAGCTGCAGGACGTCATGGACAAGATCAAGGAGGCCACAGCAGCTCTTCCCACTCAGGCTTAAGAGATCCACACTTACCTAGTGTTAACACCAAACAGAAACAAGAAGGGAGGCTTTGTGTTACTGAAATGTGCTTTTTTCATTCTGTGAGAGGTTGATAAAGTGGTTAACAACTGGACTCGATTGGACTAGCACTGTCCTTTACTGGACAAAAGAAATGCCATGTACTCACCACGTTTACTTTCTCAGTATTAACCCATGTCTGAGGATATATTTCTGTTAGCGTACAGTAGAGCGAATTTAAGATCAATCAATCAACTTGCCTGTCTTGGAGGCTATTTTTTTCTAGTTAGTGGGGCCAAATGTGGTGCCATTCAAAATAAATAGTAATCAAAAGGTGCCTTCAGCTGCTGAAATGAATCAGAACACATGAAAGATGAGCTTTGTTAGTCAAAAGTCCACATATAAATGCTTGTTTACTTTACATGTTTGTGCACTGATGTGTTTGAATTTGTTTAAAATAAATGTGTCCTACTACACAATACATTTCTCATTTGATTCTTGTTAGGAGGTATTGCAAAGTACTTTTATGTTAACGTCACTCTGATGTTAACAATCCCCTACACATATACAAGTATACTGTCGATAATTGAAAAATAAAGACAAAAATAAAAATTAAAAGTGTTCTTTCTATTCTCCAAGGAATCTTTCTATTCAGTTGAAGTCAGAATTATTAGCCACCCTGAATAAATAGCGCCCCTGTTTATTTTTCCCCAATTTCTGTGTAACATTTTTTTCAACATTTTTAAACATAATAGTTTTAATAACTCATTTCTAATAACTGATTTATTTTATTTTAGCCATGATGACAGTACATAATATTTTACTAGATGTTTTTCAAGACACTTCTATACAGCTTAAAGGGGCTAATAATTTTGAACTTAAAATGGTTTTTTAAAAAAATAAAAAACTGCTTTTATTCTAGCCGAAATAAAACAAAGAAGATTTTCTCCAGAAGAAAAAAATATTATCCGACATACTGTGAAAATTTACTTGCTCTGTTAAACATCATTTGGCAAATATTTAAAAAAGAAAGAAAAATTTTAAGGTGGGCTAATAATTCAGACTTCAACAGTACATATATCTTATTTTCAGAAAAATAATAAGCAGAACAACATGTTTGTTTCTGAAGCAAAAGATAAGCATATTAGCATGACTAATAAAATGCTTGGTTGTTTGATTAAACTATGGACAAACTTAATAGTTAGATTTTTTAAAATGAAATTTTTGAACCAATCTTTGAGTTGTCCATTTGTTTCCCAACTTTGAGTTGAAACAACCTATCATATTTTTAAAGAGTACATTTTTAAATGGAGTTAATGAAATAAAAAAAGTTCAGTAGCAGGGCCACACCTAAACCAATCAGCCTTCCTTGTCTACTATTTAGAGGAAGTGGACACTCTCTAAACTTTTTGTCTTAGAATCTTGCTCCCTCCCACCCATTTCTCTCTAAACTCATCCATTCATCCCATACTACCCCCCCCTCCCTATACCTCTTAACATCCCTCTCCTCTTCCATAGGCTGTATGGGGAGGAGTCTTCTAAGGGTTCCACCTTTACCTATGAGATGAAGCCTCCACTCTGAGTCTCCCTGGACAAGACTCCCTGATCAGCTGGTTCAATAATCATCCCATACTTCTCTTCTCAAACTTCAGAACTATTACCTACTTCTCTCAAACAACTTGTAATAAAGTTTCACAGGCGCCAGTTGTGGCATGGTCCTTGATAGTGAAATATTTTACAAACATTTTTGCAGACCCAGACATTTTCATAGTAATGGTAGTGTACAAAAAAATCTACTCTAAAATACATAAAAAGACAAGTTGTTTCAAGTTTACTTTATTATGTAGTACGGTTAAAACAGCCACAAGTTTGAGTAAATCATAAAAAAAAGTGTATATAAATATTAAAAAATAAATATAAAAGGTTGTGCGTCGGGCCGAAGAATAAACTGTTACACAACTAGTAATTTAAGACTGTAAAATGAGTGGAAAAACAACGCATTTGCATGTAGAACAGCTTTTAGCACGTTCTCACTTTTCTAGTTTTTGATATAGGTTTAGGCCTGACAGATGCGCTTGTTTTGTTCACAATTATGAAACTTTACATTCTGTCCACCCACTTCCTCCCATTCATGACGCAATCTCACTGTCACGCATCTTTCTGCCTCCTACTGCATTATCAGCAAGACTTGTGTAGGCAAGACACATCTACTGGACACACCTCTCCTTCTCTAGAAACACCAGATTTAAACCATTTCTCATCTCAGGAGTTCAAACAAAGGTCTGCTAATTTTGAGTATCTTCTAGATAATGCCAATATTATCAAACAGAATTATTTTCAATTGTGTGCAAATAAAGGTTTTGATGGCCCTCTTTAGACATTCTGTAGACTTTCAGTAACTTTGCTAACGCATGTCAACAAGTCGTCAACTAGCATGTCAGTTAGCTGTCATCATAGTATTGGTAGAATTTAAGTGACCCTAGTAAATAAGAAGTAATTAGGGGTTAGTAGAATGTTGACAAACTTGCTAAGTTACTTAATATATAGTCAGTAATGCTTACTAGTGACCATGCTAGCAAATACTCCCAGCAGACACACAGCGTCATAAGACATTAATATTAGGTTAGATTTAGGTGTTAATGTTAATGTCTTATTAACACTAGCAGCAACTTTGTAGCTACCTGTTGCTCAAGGTGGTGACCTGCTGCAAACGCAAGTCTGTGTCAGTCTACAGCATGGAGAATACAACCGGCCTGAGCTGAGAGAGGATCACGTGAGCTCTACTGATGCTCCTATTGGCTGTCGCTCAAGAAAGTTGGTTTTTTATTTGCATAAAGTTGAAGGATTCTCAATTTGCCGCTTTGCTAGACAAGCCCACCTGGTCAGCAATGGTCACTGTCACTCGTGTAGACGGAGGTTGCCGGAAGTCGCTCACTCTCTATTAAAATGAATGGACGCTTTGCCGCTGCAAGTTGCTCATAATGTGAATGAGGCTTTAGGACAATGTTATTTTGACATCCAATAATGATGAGAAATGACGTTGATATTTTGTTGATTTTAGGTTGTGTTTGAAAGTGATCAAAATCTAACGTCATGCCAACATCTTAAACCAACGTCACGTTGAAGTCGAATACTGACATTTATTCGTCAGGTATGGCAACCAAAATCCAACATCTGATATATGTCATAGTGGTAATGTCCACACAACGTCATGCTGTAACATCATTGATATTTTGTTGTTTTAGATTGGTTGGAAAGTAACTAAAATGCAAAATTTGACATTGACGTCGGCCTGATGTTGGGTTCTGATTTTCATTTCCAAACAAAATGCAACGTCCCCTTATGTTGGGGTACAACGTCAATCTGAAGTCATGTTGACATCCTGTGCCTGCTGGGAATAAGCAGATAGTCAGCAGACAGTCTACTAATGCTTTATTGACTTCTTGTCGACATGTTGTTGCAAAGTTACTTGTAATCATCGAAACGTCTAAAGGTTAGCCACAGTGCTAGCCAATAAAACCACGCCCTGTGACTGTCCAATGTTTTTGAATTTTTTTCAGAATGTAACATGGTTAACACTTTAGAATTCGAGTACACAGACTAGACCCAGGCAGCACGGTGGCGCAGGGTCAGTTGGCATTTCTGTGTGGAGTTTGCATGTTCTCCCCGTCTTCGCGTGGGTTTTTTTCCGGGTGCTCCAGTTTTCCCCACAAGTCCAAAAACATGTGTTATAGGTGAATTGGTTAAGCTAAGTGTCCGTAGTGTATGTGTGTGAATGAGTGTGTATGGATGTTTCCCAGTGATGGGTTGCAGCTGGAAGGGCATCCGCTGCGCAAAACATATGCTGGATTAAGTTGGCGGTTCATTCCACTGTGGCGACCCCAGATTAATAAAAGGACTAAGCCGAAAAGAAAATGAATTAATTAATTAGAATCCATCTAAAGAAACAGTTTATGTGTGTTTAAACAATGTTTTATGCTAAAATGCTAAAAACAAAAATCATTTTATGTTTCGACCATTCCTTAAAATGACAAGATATGTGATACTTTTCAATGTGAACGTTTTAAAAAACAATAACTTCATCATGGATGGTGCATGGTGGTGCAGTGGGTAGTGCTGTCGCCTCACAGCAGGAAGGTCGCTGGTTTGAGCTCCGACTAGGTCAGTTGGCATTTCTGTGTGGAGTTGCATGTTCTCCCCGTGTTCGTGTGGGTTTCCTCCGGGTGCTCCGGTTTCCCCCATAAGTTATAGGTGAATTGGGTAAGCTAAATTGTCCGTAGTGTTTGTGTGTGTATGTCCTGGTTCTCCAGGTTGGGCGTTGAGCTATGAACCACCTCGTAAAAATTAGATGTTACGAAACACCAACATGGTGTGGCTAAATATCAACTTCGATATAAACGGGGCATATTATTACTACATGTTCAGTCTATAGGCGTTTTTAGTAATTGTCAAAACCAAAATTGACATAGACCTTCTAAACAACCATATGTGTGCAGCTGTGTAGAGTGTCTGACTTTCTATCCGCATGTTCAGAACTGTTTCTGTTCCTGTTTATTTTTTACAGCTCTGCATGGACAGAGACCATTTTGACATTTTGCATGACCCATACATTAAGCTTTTCAAAATGCAAAGGAAAGAAAATCTGCTTAAAGTTTGTTCTGCAAATGTACCTGAAAACAATCAATTCTGCAATAATCTGATTTTGTCATTGTGCGAACATGTTTATTAAAGCTGAATTAAAATTTCATTTCAATAAAAACAACCTTTCCATAGGCCAAAACAGCAAAAATGCACATTTTATCTTCACACCATTTAAAGCAGCCCACACCGACAGGATTAAGACTCTCCTGTCACTGTTTTGAGAAGGATCCACCTTTTCTTTGTATTTTGCTAAACCCTCTCTTCAAACTCTTGAATACACAAAACTTTTCGCCATAAGGTCCATGTTTCTCGCCTTTGATTCCTCATGATCAAAGAGTCTGCTCTTCAAACACAACCCTGTCTGTCTCTCGTCTGCTGCTTTGAATCTCAAGGAAGACATGTTGAGATCTGTTCCCAAATTCCTTTGCCTCTGGGATTGCTGTACTGTATAAAGGAACATGCTGTGCCTCCGGTTATGTTTACCGTCTTTGTTGGTCCTTTTTTATCTTCACTATCTTGTACTCAGACTCATCTGGATAAGCAATTGACAACACACACTCACATACACACACACAAAGCAAACAATGACTTTATCAGATTCTGTTATCTATGCAGTGGTTGCCACTCTTTGTTTCTCTCAGTCTTTTGTCTCTCATTTCCCTGTATTTGTTTATTTTCCTTTTAGTTTCAATTTTTTCTCCAAAGTCAGTTTAACTAAGAAAATGCATATGATGATAGTGAAAGAAAGAAATTACATAACCAGGGTTTACTGAACATTACTCCTGAAAAGATCTTTCATAATCCTTGTTACTCCCCCTTTTCCATAGAGAAAAAATCCCTTTAATCAACACAGATCAGTGTTTCTCATACTCACATTTAGCACTCCACTGTCCTCAATATTTTCAATTATTTATTTATTTTTTAGCATTTTGTTAGTTTAAAATTTGTCATTTTAAAAAATCCTCAATTTTTACATGATAAAAAATACATTCATTTAAATCTAGTAAATACACATACGTACACTTTGATGGGTTGCAGCTGGAAGGGCATCCGCTGCGTAAAACATGTGCTGGATAAGTTGGCAGTTCATTCCGCTGTGGCGACCCCAGATTAATGAAGGGACTAAGCCGAAAAGAAAATGAATAATGAATAAATACTACTGTTAAAACACACACACACAGGTTTGGTTTTGTGAATTGGAGGTTTCCATTGTTTCTATACTGTACAAACTGTATTTCCATTGCCCTACACTTTACGTGAAGCTGTGTGCTGCTTTAATTTAAAAAATAAAATCATTATAAACGTCATTATTATACACCTAATGTGTCCTAATGTGTCACAAAAACACGTACACACGCACATTTGTGTCCTGATGTGTCATAAAAAAAAAAAAAACATGCATACATAGACACCCACCCACCCACACAGTATATACGGCTATGGAAAAAAGGAAAAAGTAAAAAAAAAAAAAAATTATGTGGAATTTTTGAGTAATTTATGTTTTATTCTGTAATTTATGTTTTATTCTGTAAACTACTGATGCCATTTCTTCCAAACATTTTCAGGGAAGAGCTTTGGTCACAAAGAACAAACAAAGAGCTTGAGATGACACAGCATGTCACCATCTAGACTCATGGAATGAAAAACCAGGGGCCGTTGACTAAACAAAGTACATAAACAAAAGGAACAACAGGTGACTAATTATGTGTGTGTGTCGAGCTGTAAGTGGCTAGCAAGACAGATTGAATGGCTTTGGTCTTAAAGTGTCCTGCAAGGACTGCAGAAAAGTGACAAAAGGAACACTGGAAGGCCCATCCTCCACAGACTGCAAGTGGTCAGATGTGAGCAGAGGTAACTGCAGATCAATGCCTCTTGGTGTGATCCTCTATAAACATCATGTCCTCATTTGCACGGAGCCTCGCTTCCCCTTATTCCAGTCTAGACGCTTTCAACACTTTTCAAGCTGTCAGCTTTTCCGATCATGATCAAGTCTTTTAATAGATGCACTATAGTACAAGAAAGTGTTTTGCAAAATAAAGAAAAATCTATTAAAAAGGAAAAAAAATCTCCCTGACCTCAATGATAAAAAAATAAACAGGTCACTGACCAGCAAGAACTGCTGAGTTTGTGTGTGTTTGTGTGTGTGTTTTGTGCCCACACTGAATTGGGAAATACATAAGATCAATGCTGACAAGATGTTAACTCTTGGCCTTATTCTAAAGTGTAAAAATGCATAACACATAAAGTGCATTTAAGTATTATATGCTACTATAAGATGTTTTTTTTTTTTTTAATTAAATGACGTAACTCAGGGGTTTTCAAACTTTTTAATCTCAGGGACCCCCAAATATGATGATTCTTTGCAGGGGACCCCTTTGCCTAAATTTTAAAGGCACTTATGTATTTTAAGTATAAATATGTAAACTAAAATTCTGTATAATGTAAAGACATTATAATTCATATTTCACAGGCATGCAAAATGGTATTGTTTTTAAAACTATTTATTTTATTAGTTGGCAACTCATCATAGCCAAAAATGATTCTCACAATTATTTCATATTTCATAAAAAAAATAATAATAATAAATTAAATATTTACATTATTAAATATTTGCACTTGTAGATGAAAATCCTAATGCGGCGGATGAGCTTGGTGGCTTCTACATAGTGTGTCATAACGTGGCTTCATTTCATTCTTCAACACTTAATGCAAGTCATCTTCACTGCGCTTGGCCACAAGAGCCTCACGGTGAAGCATGCAGTGTGTGCCAACGGCGTTGGGTGATTTCGCTTTTATCAGAATCATGACGCCGCTGTGCTTACCGGTCATAGCGGCAGCCCCATCGGTACACACTCCAATACACCGAGACCAGTCTATTAAATTGTCTGTCATTAACTGATCCATCATATTAAATATTTCCTGACAGACACCAATTCAGACATTTAGGGGTTTACAGAAGAAAAGTTCTTCAATAAATGTGTCCTTACCGAGAAAACGTACAAAGACCATTAGGCTAGCTGTGCTTGATTCGCTATATCAGAACAAGCGACCTTCTTGCTGTGAGGCGACAGCACTACCTACTGCGCCACTGCATCACCATGACGTAACTAGTCATTTATTATTTAGTTTTCATCCCACACATGTTGATTTGACCCTCAAAAACATTCATTTTCAAAAAGTCCATACACTGCTCTGATTTTCACATTATTCTGTTAATATTTAAACATATTCATGATTCTCTGATGAACAGAATGTTTAAAATAACAGCTTGTAGAATGTTTTTATTTAGTCTAAAGCACTTCTGTATTTTAACTGATCAATCTACTGCTGCATTACTAAGTAAAAACATTGATTTCTTTAAAAACACCTAAATCAAATTCACAAACCTTCATAGCTTCATGGCTAGGACTTCACATAAATGTCTGATGTGTTTGGACATTCGGGCACAGTGTATGGCAAAAATACTGTACAGCATTGAAGATGCATTGCTTTAATTAAAATAAATTAAATGACACTATAGACCGATATAAGATTACAGATCTAATGATTCTCCTGACCTAGAATCCAAAGGTGTTTTCAATGCAGTTAGCGGAATCCTGCATGTATCTATGTTTGTAGACAGCAGGAATAAAGGTTATGAAACTACTAAGAGATAAACAACTTCAATTTACTTTAGTCCTAATCCAGACTCTTTATCTCATGTTATGATGTGGCTGGAAGGTTAAAGAACTGTGGAGTAAATCAGTGTCTCATGACATTAAACAACTACAAAGTTATACACCCCTAGAATTGTTCAGTCACAAATAATAACAACAGTAATAATAATTTAAATTTTAGATTATGTTTTTGTACAACTAAGGCTAAGATTCAAGAAGTAGGCTATCAATCTCTTTGCTAGTGTGTTCAGACATTCATCATATCAAAAAAGAAACCAGCATAGAGACAGTGATCATTTTGTATATTAATAAAGGAACAGATTGCTAAAAAGTGACCACTAAAGCGGGTCACACTTTGTTTTGATGGTCTGTTTGTTGAATTTAAGTTACATTGCATCTACATGCCAACTAATGCTGAGTGTAAGTTAACATGTACTTGCAAAGTTTCTTATAGTCAGTTAAATGTCTGTTGAAGGAGCAGTATCAACAGATATTAAGCAGACAGTTTACTAATACTCAAATGGACCATCAAAATAAAGTGTTGCCCTAAAGTGAATGGTGGGAGGATACCATAGGATGGTGTGATATGCATTCTGTTTGTATAAAATGCTGCAATGTGCAATCTCTGCTACAGGTCAGTTCCTCCAATCACTGGACATACAAGAAGCATGAATGATCATTATTGACCTCTTTAAACGAAAACAAAGAGAAAAATAATTTCTTCTCAAAAATCCCAACACAAACTGATTAAGATAACTCAGTCGTTTTTTTTTTCCAAATTATAGTAGTTTGAACATAAAACAATTAAGTTGTTCCCAAAAAACTCAGGAATTATGTTGATTCAGCTCATTTTAGAGAGAGTAGTTTGACCAAAAATATTTTTGAGCATACATACCAGAAATAACTTTATCAGTGAAGTATAGTGTATTTTTTGCCATAACATTGATGAGGTAGACACTGAGTATATTTACTTGAGGAGATATTTCACAATTGTTTTGTCCTTCAGAGAGTCATGTAGCCTACTGTAGATGTAGAAAAGAGCACGTAACCAACTGTAAAATCCATGATAATAAATGGACCTTGTACCATATAGGGTACCAGATAAAGAAAGTACCCACTATTTTATAACATTGTTTTATTTTTGACTGACGTTGTTTCAAAGGTCACTGGCACTACATTAAAATAAAGTTGCTACATAACTAATAATTGAAGAAAATCTCCGTGAAAGCAGCTGTTGTGACAAACGGAGTTTACTCACCTCTAAATGTGTTTACTATAGTCATTTGCCACATCGCAAAGTAGTAAGGGGAACAAGTGAGAGATGAACGCGAGGAAAGCGAGTGATCGCAGGAGGTCTTGATAGGTCAGAGGTGGTGTTATCACACAACGTCATCTCTGTGTCGCTATAAAGGGACAAGCCATCTGTGGGACATCACAACCTCAGCCCAATTCTTTCGAGGACTGCGAAGAGGTACGCAAACTTACTTTTGTTGTGGTCATTTTTAAGCAGGGCGAATCTAGAGAGCTTTAACCTGACAGAATAACCGTTAGACCTTTTATTACGTTCAGTGCGCAAATACGGAGTATATTGGCGACATCTAGCCGCCATCGCTTGCCATGATTGGTAAATTCAGCATCTTTTCGTAAATGTTAGAGGAAGATCAACAAACACTATTAAACGTCAACAAACAATGCGTATAAATGTTTTAAAAAGCGCGAAATATATATCACACTTTATTATAAATTTTGGATTTAATTATATCTATTTATTGTTTATTGTTTAGTTTTCAAATACGAATAACGTCTTTGATTAACGACAAGAAATCTTCTTGTTTAACCAGAAGTTTTTTTTTTTTTAGATTAACATTAGCATAAGCCATAAATCGTTTTAAACATATCTATAAAACGTGACTTAGGAAATAACTTAAAACTGAATCAGTCAAAATATGATGTCTGAGATTTCTGGCTCTCTAACAGTGTTTCCTTTTCTCTGTTACAGAAAAAAAACGACAAGATGAAACTGTACTTGGCTGCAGCCGTGCTGATGCTTGTACTTGCTGTACACACAGGTAAAATCTATATATTTCTACACTATATTGTTGTTGAACAAAGAATTATAAAACAACTCAATTCAGAGTATATATATAATACAAATGAGATTCATGCACTTATTATGTTTACCTTAATTTTAAGCAGAGGCCCAGGAGGAGTCCACATTGGAGCAGCATTTCACCAAATTCGGGACCCAGGTGAAGGATATTGCAGAGGACCTGGCAGATAAGACCAAAACCGCCTTCCAGAACATTGAACAGAGCGAGTTTGGCACTAAAACCAGGTAAGAGCATCAAAATGAAACTTTAATAATAATAAAAATAATAATAATATATTTTTACTTGACATATATTTATTTTTATATAATTATTATTACTATGTATTGACAGAAGCTGCTTCACATTTTTAATGAACCTTTCTAACATGATGTTTTTGTTTTTGGCAGGAACTGGTTTAACGATCAGTATGAGAAGCTGAAGCAGAAGATGACTGAAACCTTCAATTAAAAAAAAAAATCAAGCCCTTACACCCCAGTTACCTTGTGTTTTGTAATATCACCTCTACTCTGTTGAGCCGACAGGCACATTTGTTACAGACCAATACAACTTCACACTGCGATGATCTGCTTGTCATTTGTGTAATGTGTAAAATAGTAAATTGTGTGGGATGCTGTAAAATAAGAAAAAAATGAAATAAAAAATACATGCAGATTTTCTTTTTCAAAAGAATAAACAGTGGAAAAAATAACCCATTTGTTGTTGCTTCATTTGCAAGGTCTATAATTCAAAATGTCACACTCATCATCAAACAAATGAACACTGAATGATCTGAATTATATTTTTTACTCACATCAACCTGCAAAGTAAAAATAGGATACGTTAAATAGCTTATACATCAGTTCAGCATAAAAGCAATAACAGACAAAAAGCATTTAGGCACACGTTTAATATATATGAAGCCACATCAGCATCAACCACAAGACACCAATCAATAAATAATCAATCAATAAATATTATATAATCTGCCATGCAAATTTAATATCACAGGTCAAAGGACTTCCACCATCAGACCACGCTGGGCTAAAGTCACTATTTATTTTCTGTTAATGATCAGCACATTCTCATCATTGATATCAACATCATCAAGTTCAGAAGTCAAGTGGACTGAGTAACTGCATGACCCCATTTTCCTTGAATTGTATCCCACTATTGGATTTTTCTGGCCTCAATGAAACAAATGTAAACTTGTTTTTCTGTTGCCTTAATGGATCAAGGTTGAAATATCCTTTATGTGCTATTATGTGTGTGTGTGTGTGTGTGTGTGTGTGTGTGTGTGTATGTGTTTTTGTGACATATCAGGACACAAATCTGTATAATAACATAGGTATGACACAGGTATTACAAAAAGCAGGTGAAATATGAGGACATTGGTGACGTCCTCACTTCTCAAAAAGCTTATAAATCACACAGGATGAGTTTTTTCAGGGAGTAAAGCTGTACACTGTCTCCTGTGATGGTTGGGTTTAGGGTGGGGTGAGGGCAATATAATATACGGTTTGATCTGTATAAAATGAATGGAAGCCTATGCAATGGACCCACTTTTCACAAAAACAAACGTGTGTGTGTGTGTGTGTGTGTGTGTGTGTGCATACAGTTGAAGTACACATAACACATTTTTAAACAATACTTGATTATAGCTAATTTTTATTGCTTTTGCCATGATGGCAGTACACAATATTTTGCTAGCTATTTTGCAAGATATTCTTATTTATCTAACTAATTAGGTTAACTAGGCAAGTTAGATTAATTAAGCAAGTCTTTGTATGTCAGTGGATTGCTCTGTAGCAGAAAGTATACATTTTTAAAGGTGCTAATGTTGTCCTTGGCAGATTTTACATAAAAAATGTATTTAGCCAAACTCAAAAGAAATAAGATTGTCTCCAGAAAAAAAGTAAATAATGTAATGTTTTAATATACAAACATTAAATGTCCTTGCTCTGTTAAGCATAACAATAACAAAAATCACAGGAAGGCTAATAATTTTGTCCCCATCTGCGTTTATGTTAATAGATGTTGATTGGTTCACTAAGCTTACAAATGTTGTATTAGCCTGCATTTCAATCAGGTAATAGATTTTTTAGCATAAATTTGTGCACATTGTAATAAAGCAGTTATGCACACAGTTAATACTTCACTGAACAAGTTGTCATATCACTGAGGAGAACATCTTAAAAAAACTAAATAAACACAATAGGTTTCCACACTGGTGACAACAAATCATAATTTTGGGGGGTCAATTTTTGGTCAAAAAATGTATTCTAAAATTAACAACCTATAGGAGGCCCAATGAAGGCTTCATTAGCACTATTAGTATTATTGATACTTGCGCTTATGATTTTACCAAAAACAAAACACTTAAGATGTGTGCCTGTGACTGAAGTCTGGCTGAAGAAAATCAGTACACAATATAAACAAATGCAATCGGGTTCCATATGTGTGTGTGTGTGTGTGTGTGTGTGTTTATATATGTGTGAGCTTATTTATTAAAGTTGCTCATTCCAGTAAAAAGAAAAAAAAAAATCTGGAAAGGTTTATGGAGAAGTAAAGTTGTATGGCTCCAGGCCAAATGAACCCTGATCACATCTTTAAGTCAACACCCCTCAAACATTCATTCATTTTTTTTTTCGGTTTAGTCCGGTTTTAGTCTTTATTAATCAGGGGTCACCACAGTGGAATGAACCGCCAACTTATCCAGCATATATGTTTTACGCCTCGGATACCCTTCCAGCTGCAACCCATCACTGTGAAACACACTCATTCCCACACATACACTACGGACAATTTAGTTTACTTAATTCACCTATAGCGCATGTCTTTGGACTTGTGGGGGGAACCGGAGCACCCGGAGGAAACCCACTTGAACACAGGGAGATGCAAACTCCACACAGAAATGCTAACTGACCCAGCCCGGGCTCGAACCAGCAACCTTCTTGCTGTGAGGCGACAGCGTTACCCACTGTGCCACCATGCCGCCCACCCCACAATACAGCAAAAACTGCTATAATATCTCATTGTGACTTTTGAAAAACATTTATTAATTAGTCCACCAAAAATTCCACAACATAATTGCTTTTGCTCTTCATCTAATAAAACAGCAGACAGTGCCTGCTCAGAAATGGTCAGTGATCTGTTTATTCAGAATGGGAACGCACTCAAATCCAGCATTGCTACACAAAATCACCACACTCACGCAAACACTGAATCGCAGACAGACAGATCCCAAAAACCTCCGAAAAACAACAGTAAGCACGACAAAGGTCTGGCTGACGTTCCTCTTCAGATTTACTCCTACACCTGCACTTCTAAAGGTACACATTTACTATACATGTTTAAGTTAATATGTAATCGATTCTAAATACATTATCGCAAACTGATTAATGAAATCAATTGTTCTACCAGATGTCCAGATTGGTGCTCCTTGTTCTGCTCGTGACGTTGCAAGGTCTGGCTTTATGCACATACACAATAATCGCTGCTTTTGTTATAAAAGATTGAAGATTTTCTATGTAAATATATGCCTCTTAGTTTGCTTGACCTTGTCCACCCGTCGCCCCATACTTGCTCCCGACAATGCAGGACTTCTTGAAAGAGCAAAGCAGTTGTACAGGTACAACCCAAAACATTGCTGCTAAATGTAATCCATTTGGACCAAATGTAATACCTTGGGTAATTTTTCAACAACATCAACTAATGAAAAAAATTCTGCTAAGTGTATTACCTGCTAAAGCTTTATTTTGATTGTCAGGCTATCCTACTAATCCTCACAGGAAAATAAATCAATGCTTTACTAGCGTAAACTGAAATGTAGTTGCAGAGATATTAACAGTCGACAGAATGTCTGAATAAGAATATTAAATGTTTAAAAAATGTAATCCAATAAATACATACATTTGTTTAGTATTTGAACATGGTGTTCTATATTTTGTTTTCCGCCAGTGCTTGTTTTTGTGTTACAGAGGAACAAAGGCTAAAGTTCTAGATGTTGGCAAGACAGTGGCTGGTTATGCGGGCATGTACTATGAGGATCATCTAAAACCCGTTACCGACTCTTACATGGATTGGGCCAAAGACAGCACAAGTGCCATGTGGCAGAGACTGAAAAACAGATTGCCTGCTTTTGGATCAGATCAAGATGAATAAACAGAGCAGATATCGAGAAATTAATTCTGTATACCGATATTGTGAAACGGTCAAATTAAATCATACCTCCATTGTACTTATTCCACTAAACACAAAGTGCACAATGTAAAGTACACAATGTATGAATGAATGTGTGTTATAATATGAATAAATGTCCTTCAAAATATTTTCATGTTTCCTTTTAACTAATAAACATCATAAACCATATTAACGGAATAAAAATTATAAACCCTAAATGAAGTAAAAGGAATAGAATGGAATAGAAAAAGTCCACAGTTTGCAGATTAGACACGTTTACATCCAAAGAGGAAAGTTCACTGGGTCTGCTTCAGTCAATCAGACATGTGGAAAGCTTTTTTACAACCTTTGGACAGCCTTTGCTTAACCCTCATTAGTTTATGTACATTAAAGTCAGGAATATTGATTCTGGAACGTTTGCAAGAAAAATGAAACGACTGTCTGAGTGCAATCAGCAAACTTTTGTAAAGTGTAGTGATTTTGTTGTGTCCTTTTGCAATTTTATTACAAAGATTTGATTGCATTTTAATAATAAAAAAAGAGTAAATATGAAAATAACATGGAATTATTAAACCCCCTTTGAATTTTTTTTTCTTTTTTAAATATTTCCCAAATGATGTTTAACAGAGCAAGGAAATTTTCACAGTATGTCTGATAATATTTTTTCTTCTGGAGTCTTATTTATTTTATTTTGGCTAGAATAAAAGCAGTTTTTAATTAAAACCATTTTAAGGCCAAAATTATTAGCCTTAAATTATTATACAAGTTATTATACAATAACTTGCCTAATTACCCTAACCTGCCTAGTTAACCTAATTAACCTAGTTAAGCCTTTAAATGTCACTTTAAGCTGAATAGAAGTGTCTTGAAAAATATCTAGTAAAATATTATTTACTGTCATCATGGCAAAGATAAAAGAAATAAGTTATTAAAAATTATTTTCTACGTTAAACAGAAATTGGGGAAAAAAAATAAACAGGGAGGCTAATAATTCAGGGGGGTTAATATTTCTGATTGCAACTGTATATGTGTAATAAAATACAAACTTTAATATACATTTTGCTGCTTTCAGTTAACATTTATTTAAAAAAATAAATAAGAAAAACAATTCAGATAACAAACAACATTTGCAAACAACATTATAAAATGTTTATTAAATAAGCAATGAAATATTAATTTTCCAGTTTATATATCTAAAACCATAATTAATAGGTAAAAAGGTAAATAAAACAATAAAATATTTAAATAGTAAATAGTTTCTGGATAATATTGTTTTTAACATTTTATTTCGACTCCAGTACCACAGCAAAATAAAAGTCAAATATATGGCTTTGCACAATTTAATAGTAAAATTGGACCTCACTCATTATAGCATACATATAGAAAAATCCGTTATTTTATGTAGTTTTTTTTCTGACAGCTGGGGTAAAAACGTAAAATAATGGCCATTAAATAACAGACATTTACTGTAAAATAAGGGACGTTAAATGATAGAAATTTTGAAGTGAATTATGTGAATTACGGTCCATTTCTGTAATTAAACGTCTTTTATTTTATGGTAATTTCTGTAATTTAACAGCCGTTATTTTATGTTTTTTTTTTCTGGCACCCCAACTGCCGAAAAAACAAACTTAAAATAACAGATTTTTTTTACAGTGTACCATAAAAAATATGAATAATTTAATATTACAGAGAGAAATCATCACATTTGGAGTCCTTGTCCTCAATGCAAAAGTAGTTCATCATAAAAGTGCCTGCACAACTGTATGATTAATGCATCTTTCATGTTAAAGAGCACATTCACATATTCTATTTGTGATTTCATAAGTATCCTTGCATGTCTTATTAATGCACACATTTGGGAACTGTGGACTTTGAGTGGACAATCCATGTTTGCCTTGTAGGTCCACTCGCGTGGGTGTCTGTGTGTGTGTGATTGATTGTGAATTATTGAGTGTGTGATGACGTTTGTTTGGTCAAGCGGTCAGGCAGATATAGGGATGGCCGGCAGACAATATAACTGCAGACTCAGCTGGTGCAGTTGACTCAGTCCTTTATTTCTCTCTACAGGAATCTCACTAGCACAAGGTAAAGCAATTCTTCACTTTTTGTACAATGTACTGTAACTACTACTTTAGAAAGAGAACTGAAATGCATTTCTTTTTTTATTGCAAATGCAAAAACTGTATACATTACAACTACTGTAATACAAAACATGATAATATTTGGTTTGTGCGTGTTTTAAATAATGTCTAAAACTGGTGATATTCACATTGACATATGTTCTAAATTTCTATCTTCTCTCCTAGATGAAGCTGACATTCGCTCTCATTCTTGCACTCCAAGGTAAAAATTACTTCTTGTTAACTGGTTCACTACTGTTCATCTTTATAAGCTAACCAGGAATCAGTTTTTAGTGGATTAGGTTGATCTAAAGTGATCAAATCGGCTGTACAGGTCACTATTTACTAGTGTTTATAATACTAAGAGTTTACTAACCATGCAGACCGTCTTCTTGCAGTCTGTTTCTCATGTCTCCACAATGAAACAAGACTTTAGATCTCTAACTAGGAAGCCTTCATTATATATGGACAAAACATGTTGTTTAATCTAATTCTCAAAAACTTCTTCTTCTCTTGCAGTGTCAGTGTGTGTCTGGGCACAGGAATGGCCCGTTCCTGACAAGGAGTTAGTGGATAAATATGAGGGACTGAGGACAGTTTTCATCAAGAGGCTTGTCAACGCTTGGGAAAAGGTCAAAACTGCAGTTGAGCCAGCACTAGAGGGCTCACCAACAGCAGGCGGACTGAAGGATGTTATTGAGGAACTGAAGAAAAGCCCAAGAGTGGAAAGCTTCATCAAAATTGCTGGGTAAGGGATACCGTACAGTGAATATTCCATTACAAAATCATTCAAGTGTTTTTTTGTTCATGTGTGTGTAAACCCGCTTGTTTTGTATGCTTCTTCCAGTGGTTTGGCCTCTGAACTCGAGCCAGTTGTGGACAAAGCTCGTCTGAATGCTCTCGGTGTTTACGGGCAGTACCTCAGACCCTATATTGGTGAGCACCTGGACAAAGCCATCAACAACATCAAGCCCGTGCTGGACACCGTTCTGCCCCAGGAGAATTAAGAGTCTTGTTGACTCCTTCAAACATGTATTTTCATTGCTTTAATAATGGATCCCAATCTGACAGCTGTGTGTCCATTCGTTATGTCAGTAAAGTTTGTTTTTGCATGTATATACTGTATCTGTGTCTTTGATACTGTCCTGTTCAGTGCAGGAAAATAACATCCCGTCCAGCATTAATAGAGTTTGAATTATGTGATTTTGTGTGCCTCATGAAGAAAAAGCAAGACTCATACCAAATAAAAAAAGCCTCTTGATATTGCAAAGCCTGGTTTTGAGTGTGATTATGACAAATGCATAGACTCAAATGTGTATCACAATGAAAAAGTTAAACATGTGTACATAAAAAACAGCATCATTTAGAGGTTTAAAGCAGAAAGATCAGCTTTCTCAAGTTTTTCTCTAGCTTGACATGAACTTAATTTGTAATCTTTAATGTAAAATAGTGGCCAAACATGTAGCCTGAAGATAACTTTTGCACAATATTAGCTTTTAGCAGGATTCTTACTTTTTTCAGTTAAATTTAAGCACTTTCAGATGCACTTTCAATCTTTTCCAGCACTTTACAAGTGTGGCAAATTACATATTTACATATCAGATGTTATTTGTTAATTCTGTAGTATAGAGTAACATTTGTGATGACATGTTTGCCCTAAGCCCAACATTGAATTACATAATTTACTCTCCAAAATGCCAATTATTCACATCTGAAATGTCATCTTCCATCTTAAATTCATATTTATTTTAATTTCAAGCATTGCTCCCTTATTAATCGGATTTTATATTTATTTTATGTAAAAGAAAAATGATTATTTTATTTGAATAGTTTATTAGTATTACCTATTTAGTAAGATAAATTATTATGAAAGCAACCCAATTACATTAAGCACTTTATCCAAAATCTAAGCACTTTTCATACATTGACAACACTAGATGAAAATTCAAGCATAATCAAGGATTTCTAGCACCAATACAACCCCTTTTTTAATGGCCGAACCAATTTAATTGAACCATTTTAAATCGGAGTAACATGTTATGCTGGGAAAAGAAAAACACCACGTGTTAAAAGTATTTAACTGTTTAGTATGAAATATGTTTTTTCTTTTACAAAAATGCACAAAAAGCACATAGGAAATAAAGTAAACAGTGATTTCGCTATAATCAGTCATTGATAATTCATTGGTTCTGTCTTTAGTTTGATTTATTTATTTTCCTGTGCAAAACAAGAGAAATGCAGAACACAAAGAAACGTTTTAGCCCAAGTCCAACTCAATGTGAATAGAAATAACATGAAGGCAAAATATATTAATTATTCCTAGATCAGACATCACAGTTTGCCCCAACTGTATTAAAAACACACACAAATCTGAATATACAGCTGTCAACATTTGAATTGGATCAAAAAAAAATGTTTTTTTTTTTTATAGTCCAAACACAAAAATGGGTATTGTTCAGTAGATTTTAGGACAACTTTGATGGAGGGTTTAAAACCACTTCAAATGTTACTGTATATATACAGTTGAAGTCAGAATTATTAGCCCCCCTTCGAATATTTTTTCCTATTTTAAATCTTTCCCAAATTATGTTTAACAGAGGAAGGACATTTTCACAGTATGTCTTATACAATTTTTTTCTTCTGGAGAAAGTCTTATTTGTTTTATTTGACTAGAATAAAAGCAGTTTTAATTTTTTAAAAACATTTTAAGGTCAAAAATATTAGCCCCCTAATACAATTTTTTTTTTCGATAGTCTACAGAACAAACCATCGTTATACAATAACTTGCCTAATTACCCTAACCTGCCTAGTTAACCTAATAAACCTAGTTAAGCCTTTAATCTTCTCTCCTTTAAACAGACATTGGGGAAAAATAAACGGGGGGCTAATAATTCAGGGGGGCTAATAATTCTGACTTCAACTGTATATATATATATATATATTGAAGTCAGAACTATTAGGCCCCTTTGTATTTTTCTTGTTTCTTTTCTTTTTTAAATATTTCCCAAATTATGTTTAACAGAGCAAGGAAATGTTCACAGTATGTCTGATAATATTTTTTTTCTTCTGGAGAAAGTCTTATTTGTTTTATTTCAACAAGAATAAAAGCAGTTTTAAATTTTTTTTTTTTAAATTTTAAGGTCAAAATTATTAGCCCCTTTAAGCTATATATTTTTTCGATAGTCTACAGAATAAATCATTGCTATACAATAACTTGCCTAATTACCCTAACCTGGCTAGTTAACTGAATGAACCTAGTTAAGCCTTTAAATGTCACTTTAAGCTGTATAGAAGTGTCTAGAAAAATATCTAGTCAAATATTATTTACTGTCATCATGGCAAAGATAAAATAAATCATTTGTTAGAAATAAGTTATTAAAACTATTATGTTCAGAAATGTGTTGAAAAAATCTTCCCTCTGTTAAACAGAAACTGGGGGAAAAAATAAACGGGGCTTATTGAGGAGAGATGAGCTATTACTGATGGGACATGACTTCCCCCAGAAACAACTTAATGAAAACAGCAGAACAGAAATAATCACGATCTTGCTTATAGCTAAAAAACAAAATGATGAATCTGTGCTTGCACTCTGTCCCTGCTTACATAATACAAGTAAAACCATTTCTAATATTGTATTTTAATAAATGCATTTTATGTTTAATTCACAGTAATTATTAAACCTGATAGCTTAAAAGTGTGATATTTTAAGTTAAGTGTATTTCATGTAACGTTACCATATTTGGCATTAAATTAAATCAGTCTTTTTTTTCTTTTTCTTTTTTTGAGTAGCTGCAGAAAACAAACTGACTGTTTTTTTAATGTAATAATGCCCCCAAGTGTGCAACAGGAGTGTTTTATCTGCAATGTTATAGTCTTGGTGGTTTCTCAATAGCAGCCACCTGCTCAGGTTCATAAACACACACAATCTAAAGATTTACCAAACTGCATTTAAACTTAAATCTTGTTTGACCAAATAATATGCCAAGTGTTGTAATGATTGCAATAACTTTTGTTAAGTCTCAAACGTAGTCTCAAATGACTACATAAACTTGATCGATTTATGAACCAAGCATAAACAAAGGATGTCTTCAAGAGCCTTCTCTGTTGTCTGTGGTTTAGTTCAAATTGCAGAAAATAAAGGGTTTGGAGACGCAACATTAAACCAAAAATAGAGGATACCAAACACTTTAGATGCCTTAAAGTTACTGTGGCTACAATGAACCCAATCATGGATTTCAAGAGTGAATCGTGTTCTTTACACACACTAAATAACAATAAAACGGCTCAACAATAAAGTGTGTTTGTGTTCTTAAAGGTATTTTTATTATTATTCCTATTATTTATTTTTGCCCAAAATAACATGTATATGCTGAAAAATACAGAACTCTTTTCTAAAATGATCTATGTTTAAGGGACAGGTCCTTTAACCAGTTAACAACTAGCTGCCTTTTCCAAAATTTAGCATCAAGTACACTGTAAAAATTATATGATCAATTAGTCCTGACAGCATATGTTTTAGGTCATTGTAACTCATTCATTCATTTTGTTTTTGGCTTAGTCCCTTTATTAATCTGGGGTTGCCACAACTGGATGAACCGCCAACTTATCCAGCATATGTTTTACGCACCGGATGCCCTTCCAGCTGCAACCCATCACTAGGAAACACCCATACACTCTCATTTACACACATACACTACGGACAATTTCTAGCTTACCCAATTTACCTATACATGTTTTTGGACTTGTGGGGGAAACCAGAGCACCCCGGGGAAACACAGGGAGAACATGCAAACTCTACACAGAAATGACAACTGACCCAGCCGAGGCTCGAACCAGCGATCTCCTTGCTGTGAGGCAACAGCACTACTTACTGCGCCACTGCGTCACCCCATTGTAACTTATTAAGTGAAGTTTAATTTTAAACTAATTTCGAGAGGAGCATGTGCTCATGATTGACCCAGCTGGCCCACATTAGCTAATCATGATCTTCCAATCAAAGCACCCCAAGTCACTATATATATCCTTATTTCCTCTCTACATCTATCTTCATTTGGAAGAACGCTTGCTGCTACTAAAAAGCTCTAGCTCTAAAAAACTTTTACAGCATTACACTTTTAGCCTAGCAATATGGCAATAACCAACAAACATCTACAACTTCAACCAGAGCCCTGCTCTCCCTGAGACTTCAGCCACAGCCACTGCAATGAAGCCCAACTCTCACTGCTCTCTTAGCAGTCCACCTGTGGTAACGTACATAGCATGCCTTAAGGGGAAGCCTCGCAAAATAACTACTCTCCAGCAAGACTAAACATTTTGTATATCTTTACAAAGGCGTGACTAGAATAATTTAAACCTTTTTAAAAGACACAAACACTATGGACTAAGTGTCCTCCGTTGAACTGTGTCCAACCAGAAATTAAAACAAACCAAATAAACCCACCTCTCAAGCCTCCGGCCTGTCCAAAGGTCCATAACATTTTAACAGCTTGGGGTAATTCGACTGCAAGGATCAAAGCCATCCAATCCGTAAAACATTAGTCCATAACTTATTTATACGTTGATAAACATCCATGGATACACTGCTGTCATCCAAAATAGTCGCTGGAGTGCGTTCAGTAAAGTAGCATCTTGTAGACAAACACTTGTTATTTGGTCTACAAAATGGCTGCTGACCTTTGCACTTTTGATTGACACTCCATTGAGCCAATAGCTGAAAGGAGAAGTGTCACCATCCAAGAGCTCTCAGAACATGAGATAGTCCTGCCCTCTCTCCTGATAGTTCATGAACAGACTCAGTTGCAAAGACTTTGTGCATAAATTGGGCCAGTTATGCTTCTAATTTTAATCATGTTAGGATTCCATTGTTATGTTATTTAATCATGTTTTAAAGTAAAGCCCATAGCCAACATTCCATTGACACAGTTTCTAATAAGTACAGTTCAAGTACAAATCAAATGTCAACATCAAGTCAAATCAATAAATAAAAATAAATAAATAAAATAAATAAACAACCGATAAATAAACCCCGCCACTTCCGATAGCGATTTAACTTCCGAAAATTACCCGGCTCATGAAAATATTTTACACATCGAACATTGAAGTCCGAGCGTAATACGCCACAAGGATTTAAACTTATCACTTCACCTACTCTGCCTTCAAGAGGTATTTCCAGGACCACCAGCCAAGCCATGCTCCATATCCTCAGCTCTCCATCCCTCCACCATCTCGTGGGGGGACAAATGTTTACCAAAAAAAAAAAAAAAAAAAAAAAAATTTTAAACATTATCTGTCGATTCCTGTAAATATTCCTTACCTTGCTAGAGAACTGCGTTCTCACCCTGACACTAATCTTTCTGACTTTCTCATTTCAGGTCTAACCCATGGTTTCCACCCGGGCCTCTCAGCTCTCCCTTCCATTAGTCTTTTTGTCCTAATCTTTAATCAACTATCACAGAACCCAAAACTGTCGATCATCTTATTTAAAAAGAGATTGACAACTACTCTACGATTGGACCATTCTCTGCCCCACCATTCAAGATTTTATGCATTAGTGTCATAAGCAGTGCAAGTCGCAAATTCTCCGACAAATGGATTCTATCTAATAATTCAGAATCCCCCGTCTCATCCAACTTTTAGATGATATTCTAATCATCTCTCCCCCCACATCGCTTCCAGCCAAACACCTAGAGATCACCCAAAAGGTTTTCGCCAATCTAGGTATTCCTCTCACAGAGGCTGGACCCAATACATCTATAGAATTTCTAGGCATCAACTTGGATTCGCAAAAAATTCCAAGTTTCCCTTCCTAAAGAGAAAATTGACTAAACCATTTCTCTTTCCCTTATAATTCAAGAAAACAGACTTGAACAAAACACGTACCGTTATCCATCCTCGGCCACCTAAATTTCACTATGCGAATTATACCACAAGGTCACCCATTTACAACTTACCTGCTCCAGCTCCCTATCACTGTCCACAATTTAGAAGACACAATTTCTCTCACCAAACCCACCCGCAATGAACTCAGCTTATGGATTGCCTTCCTTAAGCAATGGAACGGCTGTTCCTTCTACAGCAATTTTGTTCTCACCCCATTAGATATTAGCCTACATACTGATGCTGCCCCATCAGTTGGGTTCAAAGATTACTCATAGGCCACTAATTCGCCACCACATGGCCCCCCTCAATCGATTTCCACTTCAGAAAACCATTGTTCATCAGCTTTCTTCAAACTGTACCCAATGGTCGCTGACGCCATACTACAGGGAGACGAATAGTCCACCTCTATTATTCTCATTTATTGTGACAAAGAAACACCGTACAATGCATAGAAAAAGGCTTTCCTTCTCGCCAACCTTTAATGCTGCTTTTAAGACATCTTATTTGGAAATCATCCAAAAAACAATTTATCATGTCTGTTGAACACGTGCCAGGTTGCAAAACCAAATCACTGACTCTTTCTCATTTTTCTTTCCAGAACTCTGGTCATTGGCTCCAGAAGTGGACCCCAACCCAACGCCTGTCCCTCCCTTTCCAGAAACGACATTACCTTAAGCCACCCCCTTTATAACTTCCACCAAACCCCATATCACTTATCTTCCAAGTAGAAGCCCTCAGAGCCCTTCAGTCACACATCACAGCATGGAACATACTTAAACTCAACCCCTCACTCCACCCCACCATAGCAGATCTAATTTTGTTCGATGAGGAAATATAGGGTTTCCTCATCCTGCAAAATAAGACAGATCAATTCAACAAAGGACATGTCATTTACATCTCCAACATCCCTGCCCTCACTCACCCCCTCCTAGCATACCTACACTTGAGGTGATCACAAGAAACAAACCCCCTAGCCCCCCTCTTTTTTACTGATGACGCTAATCGTCCAGTATCACGTCTCTGGTTCCAGGAACACCTCAAAGTCCTCCGCTTCTCACGATTTCCTTCTTAACAATTTCCCAGCCATTCATTCAGAATTGGCACTGCCACCACAGCAGCCATTAACAGGCTTTCCCAGCATCAGATCCAGACCCTCGGTCAATGGTCTTCTGAAGCTTTTAAAATCCTAAATTTGCCTCAGTATTTTATTTCAAACCCCAGTCGGTCCTATTAAACCTCTCAGCCCAATCTTGGCCACCCCTTTATCCTCTAGCCAAAGCCATCTATCTGTCCATCCCTAGCAACCCCCTCTATGGCTCAGACTCCTGCAGGAGTCAATCTGAGCTTAGGCTCTTGTAGAGCCTCACCTATCACCCTCACCTTTCTGTTCCCCCTGCCAGCATTGAGTGCTTCCGCTGTTCCCTCCCAGCTCTTTACCCCTTGCCTTTGACTCTCGTCTAACCTCCTTGCTCCATCAGCATCACTATAAGCTCAGACTCCCGCAGGGGTCAACACGAGCTTTGGCTCTCGCAAGAGCCTCACCTATCAACCTCACCTTTCCGTTGCCCCTGCCAGCGTTGAGTACTTCCAGTGTTTCCCTCCCAGCTTTACCCCTTGCCTTTGACTCTCATCTAACCTCCATGCTCCATCTTAGCATTATCCTAAGCTCAGACTCCCGCAGGGGTCAACATGAGCTTTGGCTCTCGCAAGAGCCTCACCTTTCACCCTTACCTCTCTGTTTCCCCTGCCAGTGTTGAGTGCTTCCACTGTTTCCCTCGCAGCTCTTCACCCCTTGCCTTTGACTCTCATCTAACCTCCTTGCTCCATCCAAGCATTACACTAAGGTCAGATTCCCGGAGGAGTCAACATGAGATTTGGCTCTCGCAAGAGCCTCACCTTTCACCCTCACCTTTCCTTTCCCCTTGCCAGCATTGAGTGCTTCCACTGTTCCTTCCCATCTCTTAACCCCTTGCCTTAGACTATCAACTAATCTTCTTGCTCCACCTTAGCGTCACCCTAAGCTCAGACTCCCAAAGGAGTCAGCACAAGCTTCTGCTCTTACATCTCTTACCTATCCCCCTCACCTTCCTGTTTCCAATGCTAGCATTGAGTGCTTCCGCTGCATCAGTTTATTTATTCTGTATAGTCATTCACCAGTGTCTAAATTTGTTTATTCTGCATAGTAGCGCATTAGCCTTTCATGTTTATTATATTCTGTATTTTGCATAGTAATCTCATTACCTCCAACAGCCTCTCCCCTTTTCTTCCCCGCTGCCAGCGTTGTGTGCTTAGTATCTTTCTTATTTCATAGTTTGTATATTCTGTATAGTAATTGTATAGCATATTTGTGTTTTTTTTTTATTATTTACAGCTGCCCCCCCCCCCCCCCCCTTTTTTTTTTTTTTTTCCTGCCAGCGTCAAGTGCTTCCGCTGTTTTAATTTATCCTGCATAGTAGTTTGCTATTATCTTCTATGTCTTATATTGTGTCTTTTGCATATTATTCGTATAGTACTGTATATCTGTGTCCACTTCCAGCTACCTTCCTCTTTCTTTTCCCATTCCAGTGTTGAGTGCTTCCGCTGCACCAGTTTATTTATTTTCCATATAGGTTTCACCAACAGTCTACATTTGTGTTTATTCTGCATAATAATCATGTCACTTCCAGCAGCTCTCCCCTTTCTTTCCCCTTGCCAACGTTGAGTGCTTCTGCTGTTTTCTCCCAGCCCTTTACTCCTTACCTTTTTATTTTTTATCCAACCTCCTTTCTCCACCTTAACATCACCCTAAGCTCCGACTCCCGCAGGAGTTTATACGAACTTTGGCTGTCGCAAGAGCCTCACTTATCGCCTTAACCTTCCTGTTTCCCCCTGCCAGCGTCGAGTGGTTCCTCTGCATCAGTTTTATTCTGTATAGTTATTCACCAGTACTGGCATTAACCTGTTTATCTTTTATCTTTTTTAATGCTTAGTTTGTATATTCTGTATAGTAATAGTATAGCATATGTGTGTTACTTGCAGCCGGTCTCCCTCCCGTTTATTTTTCTGCCAAGGTCGATTGCTTTCGCTGCTTTAGTGCATTTATTAAGCATAGGAGTCCACTAGTATGTTTCATGTCTATATTGTATTGTTCATATATTTTATCTGTGTTACTTCCAGCTGCCTTCCCCTTTCTTTTCCCATGCCAGTGTCAAGCTACTTGCCAGCATTAAGTGTTTCTGCTGCATTCTGTATAGTTGTATATTCCGTACAGCAATTTTATAGCATACTTATGTTTCTTCCAGCTTCTCTCCCCTTTCTTTACCCTCAGCAGCGTCGAATATTTCTGCCGCCAAATCTCTTCCCTCTTAATCAGCCAACTTCACACCCTTCTCTATCACCTCTCACAAACTTTTAAGCACTGACTCCCACAGAAGCCCCACTTAAGCCCCAACTCTCCAATGAGTCTCCCCCACCTACACTCCTAGCCACACTCAGACTCCCGCAGGAGTCAAACTTAGCCTCCAATATTTATTTCATAGCCACCAGACCTACCCTGGCCTTCACACACTCTCTAGAAAAGCTTATCCCCACACCAACTCTTCACGTTATATCCAGCAGCCGGATATAGCGCTTTTTCTTTGCACTTTGGGGAGTTCCTGTTGTAAATACGCGGCTGCTGTCCCGAGCGCTAATCATTTGCTTTTTGGGGAGTTTGAGATCGACCTGAGCTCAATTTCCCCTCGCCATGTGAAAGGGGGGAGCCCTGGGCCCGAGGATCCCTTGAGCTCAGGGCTCTCTCCCGGGACAGCATGCCAAACAAGCTATGTGACAAATCATGAGCTAAGTGTGAACTCTTGAAGTGAAGTTTAATTTTAAACTAATTTCGAGAGGAGCATGTGCTCATGATTGACCCAGCTGGCCCACATTAGCTAATCATGATCTTCCAATCAAAGCACCCCAAGTCACTATATATATCCTTATTTCCTCTCTACATCTATCTTCATTTGGAAGAAACCCCCCTCCTCCCCTTCTTCCACCTTTATCCAGAATGGGCGGCACGGTGGCCCAGTGACTAGCACTGTTGCCTCACAGCAAGAATACCAATGGCATCAGGTCCTTGCTGGGTCATCTGGTATTTCTGTGCGGAGTTTGCATATTCTCCCTGTGTCCGCGTGGGTTTCCCCCGGGTTCCCCGGTTTCCTCCCACCGGCCAAATATGCTCTATAATAAGCCTAAATCTTTTTCTAATGTCTTACTCTCAAGAAGTTCACCTTGGCCTCAGCAGCGGGGGAGTTTGAGATCGACCTGAGCTCAATTTCCCCTCGCCATGTGAAAGGGGGGAGCCCTGGGCCCGAGGATCCCTTGAGCTCAGGGCTCTCTCCCGGGACAGCATGCCAAACAAGCTATGTGACAAATCATGAGCTAAGTGTGAACTCTTGAAACTAAGTTAACCGTGTTCTAACTTAATTTTATGAGTTACGCAAGCTCTTTTAAGTTCAATTGACTCATAAGGTTAATTTGACTCAGCTTAAAAATTTAAGGCAACTAGGATTTTTTTTACAGTGTAGGGATTCTAGGGTAGACATGAGCTGCTTTCGTTTTTGGTGGAGTAATTCATGTGTTGATTAATGTGATTTTTACTAATGTAAATATATTGAAGTGACAACTGCACTAAATGTTACATTTACAAAAATTGTAATGTAACATATGGAACTGAACACAACAAATAGTTTGTTTATAGATTTAAAGAGGCCCTGACTTGAAAAAAGTCCAGTTTGCCTTGATTTTTGGACAGATATTTGTTCCAATTTTTGTCGAGGAAAACGTTGAGGTATAGATTAAGTATTATTTAACGCAAAAAAAAAACTTATTTGGATATGGAGTGACATGACATCACAAGTGCCCGTACATTTGAATATGCTCCTCCTTAACATGACTCCAGTGAATGGATGTTGTTTGGATAATACTGAATAAACACTTGAGTACAAAGTAGTACCAAGGGGGCGTTGATTTAGTTTCTTATGCAATCTTGTTAGGCAATCAAATGTGATCAGTGACTAACAACCCTTAACCAGCCCTAGTGTTACAAAAAAAGAAAAGGAAAAAGAAAGAGTTTGACTACCTCGAGTCTGGTAGGACCAACCGACCAACTTTTTATCTGGTCCTTCCATCTTGAAACAGATAACTAAAAAAACAGCTATAGGGTTGTTCACAAACATCAAAACATCTGATATCATACAACCCAATTCATGATGGTCGTCATATTGATTTTACAAAGCCAAAAACATCCCACTTTGTACAGACACAAATAAAGATTTAGATATACAAGCACAAACACACAAATTTTGCACAAATAACCTGAAGTAGCCTGGCTGACGTGTCTAAAGTGAAACAGACTTAGGACTTTCTTTGGAAACGTGTTGAAGTTCAGTTACGCAAGAAAAAAAAGCCTGTGACCATTTCGCTGTCTGCTGGTGGATGGGGTACAGTAGTGTTTTATCATATTAATGGGTCAGATATGAGCTCTCCTTATTTATAAATGCTGATCAAGGCCAGCAGGTTTGTTTAATGTGATCAGTCAACTTGTAAAGAGCATTCCCTTTTAAACAGGTAATCTCATTTTAGTTTTCTTATCTTACAACAAGCCCCAGCAAAAAGCACCTACACATAACATTTATCTGAGGAGGTTGCACTTTAGCACTTGGATTATCAGGTCAATAAATCTGCACCCATATATAAGAGAGATAGAGCAAATAGTTTTGCCGCTAATCCGTCTGACACACTTTCTTTCACGTCTGAGGAGAAACTGTGAGTACTGCCATATTTTCCCACTTATATTAAATGGCATGACAAAATATATTCATATAATAGGACACATTGATTATTGACTGTTTGGCATTCCTGGATTTCTAAAATGCACGATACAGGACCGTACAGAGATATCATAATATGTAGATAAATATATAGGCTATATGCATTTGCAGAGAACAACATGACTTATTTACTTTATTGTTTTAATAATTACAATAACTTATTTACAAAAATGATTATCATAGTCAGTAAAATTCTGCCATATTTTATTTGCATCATTATATGACCAGTGCTTTATTAAATCCCTCACAGCTTCCTGCCATTATGAACAAGATACTGGCTATCACAGTTTTTGTTGCTTTCCTTGCACTGGGTATGTACACACACACACAACACACACACATAAACATGAACAAACTTACTTCATAATTAAACTATTATTAATCAATTATTAAATGTATTATTTTGCCTCGTTTCAAAGACTGTGCTCTTTCAAAGTCACATTTGTGGAATTCAAATGTAAAACAAACTAAAATAAATTAATATTATAATTTTCTCACCATGTACTATACTTGTTCCAAACCTGTTTGTGTTTCTTTCTTCCATTGGACACAAAATAAAATATTTTGAAGAATCTTGAAAACCAGAAACCACTGACTTGCATAGTATCGACACCTTAGGTTCTATCTGACATTTTTGTCAAAATTGAGTTATTGACATATTCTTATTAAATGACAACTTATTTACATTATGGGATTTTGTTGTTGTTTACATTTTAAGACTTTTTATTTAAAAAACAAATGTTACACACATATTGTTTGCTATGAAATGCAAAAACTTTGAAGCTCAATATCTCAAAATCATTCAGAATGCAGATAGCACCTTATAATTCCAAGATGACGGTATGCCTTTTTTCCATACTAATATCAGTGCTTAATAGTTTCAACATTCTTCAAAATATTTTCTTTAGTGTGGTTAGTTGGAACCAATCATTTTAAATTTTTGGATGAACTATACTTTTAAAGGTGCAGTATGTAAGTTTGACACCCAGTGGTTGAACTAGGTATTGCATTCCTGGATCAAAACAAACGCAAACGCAGGTTGCCAGATTGAGGACAAAAAGGAGTGATTCTCACGATCAAGCCTAAAGGCTGATTTAAATTGTGTTCTATATGAAAGCAACGGCACGCGATAGAAGGAATATTTTCTATATTAAAAGAAGTTTTTGTTCTAACCAACACCTCAAATTAATAAGCTTGCAGCTGAACAACAGAAAACTTTGAGAATGATCACCTCAAGTACACCTCATGTGCTTTATTCAGTGTTAAATGCTAACAATGTGAGTTTGAATGCCATTTTACATGACATTTATTGCCAAACTACTGAAAGCAGCAGCAGATAGTTTACATGAGATCTTAAAAATAAAATAAATCGTTTAAAATTGAACTTTAGAACTGTGACTCAAAACCAACACATATCAGTGATTCAGCATCTACATTTATTAATGTTGAAGAGGTTTATTTAATATGTATTAATTAGATTATAAACCTTACCATTTCGCGAGTGAGTGCATATTCTGTGGTTCTGAATGGCTGTATTTAAATTTCTGTCGTGTTTCATCTGGTGCAAACTGCCAAATTGCTTATCACTGCAAACCTCATCACGCAGCGTGTTGTTAGGACACAGGGTTACAATGTATACAAATATAATTGGCTAAACTGGCATTAGGCGTGTTAAAAGAACCAAAACAAAGACAGCGTTCTGGCAGAATAACTGGCTTCAACATTGTTTTTCAGATAAACAAGTATGTTCATTTAGCATGTTTCTTAAATATCTGCAAACACAGCACATTTAAGGCCAACATATAATTCAGAGAGTCTGCATACAGTGAGTGTAATGCAACCATTATAATTTTGTACCATGTGTACAGCAACAACAACATATGACTGAAGAACGCCAAAAATACACAAGTTTGTGTTGACAAGTGTACATATAAGGGTGGGGCCTGACCGACCATTCTTAAAATAAACATTTTAAAAATGGCCCCACTATCTACAATTTCACCTACCAAGATTTTGTCTATATTAAAATATTATATCAACCATAAGTGTAAAAAATGCTTTTGTATTTGAATACATAAATCTGAAATCCTTTCTTGACATACAAATTTACCCTGGCACAGTGTTGCTTTAAATACAATGCAACCATGGTAACCACTGTATTTCTACTGATTCTCAAGCACAAGCTTCTGTCAGAGAGTGACATTCAGCCCGTCTCCTGCTTTTGCTCAGGTCACTTCAGAAAATGAGTTTTTCATACAGCAAATTGTAACATAACATAACATAAACTAAGATGATATGGATTCTAAAAACATGTAAACAAATCTGATGAACATCTCGAATTATTCATTAATTTATATCTACAAAAATATCTAGAAAAAAAAAACAAATCACAATTTTTTGTTACCCATTATAAGCAAACTTGATGAATATTATTACCTGTAATGCTGTCTGAAATCACATCATGAGCCCCCTGGTGGCCACGGGGCCCTATGCAATCACTTATGTTACTTGTTGGGTAGAGCCAGTACGGTGTCAGGGGGTTGGATGAAAATGAACCTATCTAGTGTGTGTATGCTGAGTGCCTCTATTTGTACAAGCTATCAAATGGAGTATACTTTGAAGGGCTGTGTGCAATTTTCTTTTCACTTTGGGCTTTGAGTACAAATTTCTACAATCAAAAAGTTTGATTTAAATTTCACAGGCTATTGCATAACATTTATTGTGATAACATTTTTTGTTTTTCAAAATGTTGTTATGATTACAATTATGGGTCACACTTTATTTTGATGGTCCGTTTGTTGAATTTAAGTTACATTGCATCTACATGCTAACTAATTCTCATTAGATTATAAGCAGACTGTTAGGTTAGGGTTAGCATTGGGGTTAGGGTATAGTGTAAGTTGACATGTACTTGCAAAGTTTCTTATAGTCGGTTTAATGTCTGCTGAAGGAGCAGTATCAACAGATATTAAGCAGACAGTCTACTAATACTCAAATGAACCATCAAAATAAAGTGTTACCCATTTATGTCTGCATTATTTGCTAATTGTGCAGTACTGTGAGGTGACTACGGCTGCAGCTAAAATCACATATACTTTCCTACTATTTCAACAGTAGGTTAAAGACAATATGTGACAAAAGACATATGAAAAAAGTAGTTTAAATTTAAAAAGGAAGCAAAAAGTACCAGCATAACTACACATCAACTGCAGTAAATCCATATATACTTTTAGTGGTTGCAAAGTTGCAATACTTATTAAAAATAGTCCTTACTTAAGAGAGTATGTGATTTGTAATGCAGCACATGTGATTTAGAATGAAGAAGGACTCATCTCTGATACTTTCTTTCTGGCGTGCAGGAGCAGAGAGCTTCCGTGTGCCCAGGGAGGCTGAGGAGGAGAAGGGAACCATCGCTGTTGTGGTCGACACCCTGAAATCCTACTATGACCAGAGTGTGGACACTGCCAGTGGCTATGTAGATACCATCAAGGGCTACAAGCTGGAAGAGAAAGCCAAGTAAGTCTAATTTTATAGGTTGGTGGTAAAACAAAATTGTCACTTGTGGTTTTTACATAAAAAAAAATAATTAGGAAATGCATATGTAATAGGATAAAATATGTATAAAATATATAAAATTTACAAAAAGGAACAAAGCAGATGAAAGCGCAGCATTAAATGGCTGACACAAGAACTGGTTTGTCTGAAACACCAAGAATCTGTGAAAAGATATCAGTAATTCAGCCAACAATGCAGACAACATTAGCCTGCAGCTAGCTCTCTGCAACTCTTACATGGTTGCCCGCTAAAGCAGGGCAGGGCTGCATCCGGTCAGTACATGGATGGGAGACCACATGGGAAAGCTAGGTTGCTGCTGGAAGTGGTGTTAGTGAGACCAGCAGGGGGCGCTCAACCTGCGGTCTGTGTGGGTCCTAACGCCCCAATATATTGATGGGGACTATATATTGCTCAGTGAGTGCGTTTCGGATGAGACATTAAACCGAGGTCCTGATTCTCTGAAATCCCACGATGTCCTTCGAAAAAGGGTAGGGGTTTAACCCCAGTATCCTGACCAAATTTTTCCACTGGCCTCTGCCCATCATGGTCCCCTAACCATCCCCATATCATAATTGGCTTTATCACCCTGTCTCCTCTCCACAAATCTGCTGGTGTGTGGTGTGCGGTCTGGTGCAATATGGCTGCCAACGCATCATCCAGGTAGATGCTGCACACTGGTGGTGGATGAGGAGATTCTCCCCATTGTCTAAAGTGCTTTGAGTGTATAGAAAAGCACTATATAAGTTTAAGGAATTTTTGTTATTATTATTAACAATGAATGGGGTAAAATATCAAACATTTGACAAAAAGTAACCTTTGTTAATCTCTAAATATATAATTAAATCCACACTCTAATAAAAGCAAGCAATAATTGAAACTGCTTGGTGGTTTCTATATGGATGAATATGGAATCAAAATCAAACTATTGTTATTTTGTTTTTAACCCAATGGTGGGGTTTGTCCCAATTTGACTTGAAATGACCAAGCATTTTTTAGTGTGTATGGCCAAAAGTCAACTTTTAAAAATACTGTACTATATACAAGTCTTACTTTACTGTCACCAGGTGGAAATATTCTGCCTTAAAAATTTGTATTTATATGTAATCTCAAAAAAAAAAAAATTGTGAGTGTCAAATATTTTTTTCAGCAACTCTTCTGGGTATGGGTTGCACCAGCTGTTCGTAAGTTCTTTCTTAATCTAGAATGTAAAGTGTTCAGTAGGGGCTTAGTAACTACTAGCTAGTTTGTAACTAAACTTCTCACTTCGGTTGCACCACACGTTCTTAAGGCAAACCATAGTTAATAGGTCATAAGCTCTACGTAAAGTAGCGTATATAGTCACATTGAATGACGTAATATCCAATAACAATCATTCCTATCGTTAAACTGCTTTAAAATTCTGCAACTAATGCATCTATATATAACTGCCCTATGAAAATGAAATGCAAATTACATTTTTATAGTACATTAAATTAGTCAGTCACTAATAACAGACGACGCACATGCCTGCAACGCAAGCCGTGAATACACAAAGGTAACAAAGCATACTTGATTTTTTAAATATCCTACATATAAAAGAGAAATGAGCAGGAAGATAAACTCAGTCATGACAAAATTCTTGTTTTAATTGATGGATACAATTAACTCAAAACACTTCAATATGATTGCAAGCTCCTCAATGTAAACTAAGCTAGTGGTCATCTCTTTTCTACTGTTATACACGGGGGAAAGCTGCCGTAAATATTTAGTTGAAACGTATTGTTACGTTTAAACTAAGTTCGGTGGTAAAACACAAAAATATTTACTAGTGTGTAAGTTGAAACTTAGTGTCCTTTAAGTCACAACTATGCTACATTTTAACTTACGCACTGCTGGTGCAAAAGGGCCCTGGGCTTTTAGACATAATGATGTGTAGCTTCCCATTACAACACCATGGCCAGTAATGACATTTTGATGTTCTTAAACATGACTCCTCTGACATTATACCTTTCCTCCTTCAAGAACCCTCTACAGCGATACAGTCCGTGCTGTGGGCACCTACGCCGGCATCTTTCAAGACCAGCTATACCACATTTTGTACTCTCAAGATAGCCATTAAGTCACATATAACAACACCTGAACACAACTCCATCTCTTTCCAGTCCCGAGTCTACCCCCACACTGGAAGCACAATTACACACATCCCGCAAGAAGACAGCGCGGTCTGGGGTGAACACATGACCGGCGAACTCTTGTCTTCCACTGGCCTGTTACCTTTGCCTATTCTGCAAAAGCACCTTGACAAACATCAGTGAATAAATATGTAAAACTCTAGGTTAAATCATGTCTAATGCTCAAACACAAGCTGTTATTGGATGAAGATCAGATGTCCGTGCTGCTGGCTGATAACCTGCACCCAGGTTAAAGCAGAATCCTTGACTGTTTCATTGTAGTTTGTCTTTAGAGATTAAATAAATCCTTGTATTATATCAGCTTTAAGTGGTTCTGTGTCCATGAGCATTAACGCACTGCAATAAAACTTCACATTTGTAGAAAACTTTCTTTGTTTGTATGCCTTTACATACGTGATATCAAACAGATAATATAATCACTCTAAATACCAATCTTTTGGAAGTTGATTGCTAGAAAATGTGTTTAAATGCTGTCTTGATTAATTACTTGTCGTTGAATTAATTTCCATGTCATATGTAAATATATGCCTTTTCAGAGCAATCTAACTGGCTATTAACAACTGTTTACATTAGGCTGCCTAATAGGTTAAATAAATTGCAATGACCAAATCTAATTAGGCAATTTCAATATAATGAGCTTCTTGAATGAAATGTTCATTTAGCATTATGAGCCAATGTTCTTTAATCTAAAATGTAAAAATTACACAAAATATTAGTCATGGTATTTGAAGTAGATAATATAATTATATTAATCGGTAAGATAATTATAATGCACCATCAGATTAACTGTTAAAACATTAACATAAATGTTTAGAACTTTTCTCACAAAACCATCCACAAGAAAGATGTACAACATATTTATTCATGGTTCAATAATAGAATGTGCAGTATGCTTTCATATAAGATAACCAGTTATATAAGACAACAAACTGTGTCCACACTCTTACAAATAAAAAAGAACCATTTACAAGGTTCACACTCTAAGCCAAATGTCAAATTCCCTGACTTTCACCAACTATAAAGCTAAATAAGACAGATTTCAAGCTAATTTTAGCTACACTGTAAAGAAATCTATGAACTAGGTTTTCTGTATTGTATTTTTTCTCCATTTTAAGAGTTGATTAGAGAGGCAGGGAGAGAGCCCTGAGTCATGAATTGAGAGAGCCCTGAGTCAGTTGGTGAGTCATGAATTGGCTAATGCATGACCAGCTGTGTTCAATCATAAGCACGTGATCCTCTCTAAATTAGTTTATAAATAAACTTATTATGCGTTTGGATTGCATTATGAAATCTTAATCTTAAATAACAAAGATGTGTCGTTCTGTGTATATTTTCAATGCAAAACTACACAAGAAATTGTGTACATTTTGCAACAAACTTTAAAAAAACCCTCAAAATCATTTTCGGCTGCAAAAATTATGAAATTGTGCTCCTAATAAGAGGGATTGTTGAGCACTGAATGTACAAACAACAGATACAGTCAGTATATTAACAGGTACAGCCTGGTGAATGCATTTGATTGTTGGTTGCCAAACGGGGAAAAAAATTGCAGTGAAATATATCGTAACCATAACAGGCAAAACACGTGAAACAACCTGATAAGAAAAATAATAAATGGGAAGTGTGTACATTTTTAAATGGCAAACAACAATTCTCTGATATTCCATTACTTGGACAAAACTAATATAACACATTATTTTTATCATTAACATCCCAGACCTACAATGTCTAGAATAGACCTTTTAAAACTCCATTATATACAGGGATTTTGCAGGTTTCACCAAGTTAAATTGAAGACTTTTTAAGACATTTTAAGACCATTATGATTGAAATTTTAGACTCATAAAAGGCTAAAGGCTAAGGAATTTTTTAAATGGCCTAGATGGAAAAGATTATTATTTGCCCTATCAAATAAAAAAAAATGTTTAGAATGGAATACTTTTAATAATACAATAATAAATAATTAACAAAAAATATATATATTTTTGATACTTCTCAGCAAAATATTTTAAATAAGCTCTACTTGTATCCATACACTTTTTCCAACATAAACTTTCTTTAAAATAAACAATAATAAACAAATGTTTAAAAGTTTTAAAATATAATAATAAACTAAATCTATGCACACAATCTGTCCAGGTCGGTGCCCTTAGCAGTAAATACATAAGGCACTTTTAAACAAATGTTATTGTAAGAAAAATAATTAAATCATTATGATAAATAATTAAAAATTACCTTTTTTAAATAAAAGATTTAAGTTTTATTGAGATGGATTGTTGGTGATTGTATGGGTTTTGGCCAGATTGGGTAGCAATACACGAATAAAGGAAAATTAAGACCTGTTAAAAAAGATTTAAGACATGCAACACAATATTTCAGTACATTTAAGACTTTTAAGGCCTAAAATTTAGATTTTGGTATTTAAGACATTTTAACACATTATATTTATATTTATTTTTATATTATACATTTAATTACATTTATACATTGTATATATTCCAGAAAATTCCATGAATTTATTTCATGGATGAATTTATTTCCATAAATAATTTAATAAATTGCATTTATTTCTTGACAGAAAAACATTGTAATGATATTTTTTGAAAGAAAAGTTTCCAGAACTATTGATAGGAATAAAGAGCATCTCTTTTTAAATATAGACCTGTACATATGCCACTATTCAAAGTCAGTTTTATTGCTGTTTTCTCAAAATATTTCATATTATTGTCTGTGTTCAAATCATTTCTGCCACCATTTATTTACACTATAATGTTTTATATACCTACACTTCAGTTACAAATCTGCATATGAACTCTGCATATGAGATTTCAGTAATTATGTGCAGAAGGTTAATTGGGGAACAACAGCAGCTTAAAGAAAACATGAAGGTGAGTAATTCATGACAGTGCTCTTTCTTTAGGTTTTGCCATACACAAAACAATGCAACCTTGTAGTCATGCTCTCTATACACACACACTTGTGTTAGGATTAAATATTTATAATCAAACACAGCTAGCGGCAGACAGTGCAGGGTCGGCCATGACACACAGCAGGCAGTGTACTTTGCTCCAGGGCAGCAGCTGAATTCAGACGAAAAGCTCTAGGAACAGGGTTTCAAACCAACAAGCTTTCTGTTTGCCCACCTGCCTGCTTATATAAACACAACATATGCAAATAAAATCTCTACTTTGTATTGTTCTATACCTCCTGTAAGTGTTTTAATAAATCTAGGATGTACAAATTACATAATGTCAGTTTTCTGTTTTTATAAGTCAAACTGATGAGCTGATTATTCCATAATACCTACCTTTAAACCACTCAAAACTCGCTACTTCTTGTTAATATTTTGTAAATCTTGTCAGTATAGCTATGTTTCCATCCACCTATTTTTATGCGCATTTTGAAATATTGAAAATGTCAAGATTTTCATAAACTTTGAAAATGCACAAAAACGTAACATTTAACATAAATTTTTTAGTCGATATAAAAAAAAAATGTGCATAGACTACAATGGAAAAGTTATGCGTTTTTTTTAAATAAATGATTGGATTACAAAACAGGCACAATGTGAATGTATTAATGGACAAAGCAGCGGACCAAACGCATTATAAAATATTTTAAATGTTGTTTTAGTTATTTTAAAATGCCTTGGCCAAGGTTTATCATCAAAGTGGTTCAGTTTTATGATAGCACCTCCCAGAACTGTCTTGAGCAGCTGTGCTCACAAAAAATGGTCTCACGCCTTCAAAAGCCACCGCTCAACATTGCATTTTGTGTTCGTTTTCTAAGGTACAAGTCATTTATTATTAAAGGTGCTGTATGTAAGTTTTTGACTCTTCTAAAGCATAAAATACTATAATACATCATACCAAAACACCCCAGGTTGCCTTGGTGGAAAACCGCGTATTTCATTCATTCAGAAAAGCTCTGAAAGCATGCGTCCGTGACCGAAATGCAACCTCCGGTGAACGGCAGCAGACTCCGAAATGAGAAGCAGATTCTCATTTTGCATTTCTAATTTTTCACATGAGGTTATAGGGGAATTACCAACCTACACCACACATGACGTCACACGGGTTCAACCGTGCATACCGGTTGCAAAAAAAATGTTGTGCTGTGCCGTAGGATGCCAAAATCTATGCCAACCGCAAACGTCTTTGGCTAACAGCCATCATAAGAGCTGAATGGAGTGAGGACCTAATTAAAAATGCTCGACTCTGCAGCTCTCATTTTATATCAGGTAAGTTAACGCTATGCTGAATCATACACATTACTAATTTTTGATTGCAGCAACGATTTCAGCAAAAACAGTTAAATTTGGTTAATTAAACTGCGGACACTGAATGCTAAAAATGAAATGTAAACATGCAAGTTCACATACCCTGTCAAACAGGTGCAGTTTGCTGTCAGAATGCAGTTGTTTTGCTTGTTGATGATTACCCTACAGTTTTGTCATCTTTCCTTGTCTTTGGCTAGGCAGAACCTCGGTTTTTAGCACTACAAAGTTTTAAATCTGGTAATCATGGAACATTATTTCTTGCACATGACCACACAAAACAAAATTTTAGGCATCCAAAGACTTGTAGGCCTTTAACTTCTCTCTTGTAAAATCACTTGGAGTTTCATTGAGATAGTTGTATATTTTGGGCTGGATGCTTGGCCATTTCGTCTTATCCAATATCCATTGGGAGGGTGCTATAGCAAATGGACCTGTCAGACGAACGCCGCTCACTTTAACGTTAATTTTGCAGAATAACTGTGCTTATCACTGGGTGACAAGCTGTTATAATACGCTGAAAGCATTATGCAAATAATATATATAATATGTAATCAATATAACTTATCTCTAAATCAACAACAACCTCTGAACCGCATTGGATGTCATTCCCTCGCTGTAAATGCTAGCGCTCCCGGTTTTATTTCTGCAACCTTGATGCACATGCATCCTGAATGTTTAATTAGCAAATAATATAAATATTACGAATGTATACATAAGGTGAGCAGGTTACAGTGCAACCCCATGTCCTAACAACATGCTACGTGACAAGATTTGCAGTTATAAGCAATTTGGCTGTTTGCACCAGACGAAACACGTCAGAAATTTAAATACAGCCATTCAGAAGCACAGAACATGCACTCACTTACGAAATGATAAGGTTTATAATCTAATTAAGACATATTAACTATCTTTAACATTATTTAATGTATGCTGAATCACTGATATGTGTTTAGTTCCAAAGTTCAATTTCAGACGATTTATTTTATTTTCAAGATCTGAGGTGAATTATCTGCTGCTGCTTTCAGTATATGGCAATAAATGTCCTGTAAAATGGCATTTAAACTCATATTTTTAGCATTTAACACCAAATAAAGCACATGTGGTTTACCTGAGGTGATCATTGTCAGTTTTCTGTTGCTCACCTGTGAGAAATCAAAGCCGTTTCTACTATATCAATTCGAGGCAAAAACTCCTTTAAATATGGAAAATAGTCTCTCTATCACCTGATGTTGCTTTTAGTTTGAACACGGTTTTGTTTTGATCCAGGAGTGCAATACCCAGTTCAACCACTAGGTGTAAGCTTACGTACTGCACATTTAAAAAAAAACTAATCTCACAGTGGCTACTCCTACCACTGCAAATTCAATTTTTCTTTTTGATATTTGGCACCAGCTTATCAGGAATTGACAATTTTGTTCTATTTGTTTTGTACGAAAAAGGTGCTTTATTGGCAAACGTTTTATGTGATATTCCAGTTTTGTGGATAAACTTAATTCACACCTCTGGATGGAGTGTTATCACGATTATAATATAAAGCTCCCTCACTTTCCTTCGACGCAACTGCAGAATAAATTACTCTGACACATGTTTTACCAGCGGATGCCCTTAATGCCACAACCCTGTGGTCTCCCATTCACACACACTGGGAACATCTTGCTTTGAAGCAACCCTGAATAACACAGTATAATATAAAAATACAAGTGTTTTATTCTGTGATTGATATTTATGATTAGAATGAGATTATTTATTACTATATGGATATTTAAAACTATAGCATACAGTATTACCAATGAATACATGTAACAGTTTCTATGACTATCTTAAATCTGTTTGGACACAAGTGTTTTCATAATGGCACTTTTCTTGGTTAAACTTGATAAGGTCCCTTAACTTCACATTCTGTCCAGATGGTGAAACCGTTTAATGGCTGCTCTGTGTCTGGTTCTAGACCTCAGATCAGACTCACAGCAGATGATGAATGTGCCAAAGCAGTGGATCATGATCCTTAAGGTTCCCCATAGGGTTCACAAGAGTCCAAGCACAATAAACAACACACAGACAAGCACAGTGTATACAACTAATCAGTTTTAACTGTAAAGTAAAATGTTGCATTTTTATAGAGACAACAACAAAAATGTAAGTTCCTGCAGTTTTTTTTACATGTTTCATGTAAAGGCATTTTATCACCTGAAGATCATTTGCTTTGTTACATAACAAAACAGGTGCCTGAGTGCACCGACGTCGGGTTGATCGTTAAAGGGTTAAAATATTCTGCTCAAATCAATAATTTAGTATGGCTTTTGTTGTAGCTGTCAGTATATTAGTTTATAGTTTTGAGCAAGAATAAAGGCTTCAGTGACATTTTGTGTTTGGACAGTTGTTCCGAAATATGGTTTTCTGATCAAGTTTCATTTAAGCATTTCAGACTGTCTTTGCTCCAAGTTAACTCACAATTCTTGCAAAGAGGCAAATACTGTTGTTTTTTACATGTTGTAATAACTCATAAAGTAAATCCAGGCAATTGTTATCGCAGAATGAAGCCCGCCAGGCTTATCAATAGAACGATGTACAAGAGGAGGGCTTTTGTATAAAACTGAATGGATTTTTTCTGCGAAAAACATCCAGCTTTATCTAGCTTATTACACAGCTACTTACCACAAAACATAAGAATTAGGGACGAAACATTGTTTTGAGCTGTAATAATAAATTCTTCAATTAAAAGCAAAGCTGGCAGAAATGATACCAGAATGGAGCTGATAAAGCATACATTAACCTGAGCATTACTCGGTCACAAGATGGTGCCAAACAATCAAAAACGGAAAGATGACAGAAACAAAATCAGTTAAATGGAGCATAGACTAACCTACAAATTATTAATTCACAAGAAGGCGCCAAATATGGAGCTAATAATATGCCAAAACAATCTGAATTTGAATTGTGTTAATTTGATTTATTGACAATTGTAATTTAATAAATCTGAATTTTTATATGCCGTTAAAAAATGTAGAATTTGAATTTCTTAATTTGAATTTGAATTTCGAAACTTGAATATTGAACATCTGAAATTTAACTGAATTTTTCAAGACTGAATTTTTTTGAAGACATATTTTCAAACTTCAGATTTTTTGTGTTCTGAATTCATAGACTACAGACATTGGGTTTGTAAATATCAACAGGGAAGAGTAGACGATCACTGAAAAGTCAAAAACAGCATGACAAACAAGCAGATACATATGAATGTGGATGTACTGACTGAGCCTGTGTTATTCAGTGGTTGTTATCTCGGAATAACATACCTTTGAATGTCATGACCAACCAATCAGAATCTTTTTAATGCAGGCTTTAAAATGTGATGAAGCCTGGTTTATTGTTTCATTGGGTTATATTGCTTTACCACAATCCAACCGCCCCAGAGATTATTTTCAAGAGGGCTAAGACCACCTCCTAAAGGTGGCCATGGATCAGTTGTTTTCGTGCAGAAGTCTGTCTTTAATAGAATTTGAGTTCTTGTTATTTTCATTTTCACCTAATGAACAGCTGAGCGATCTTTATTGTTAGTTTATCAAGGTATTTGTAAAGCTTATTAAAAGTTATTAAGTGTTTAAAGCTGCTTTAAAAATGTATAGCTAAAACTTTCACAATGACTGAGAAAAGTATGTGGAAAATGTGACCCTCCTGACCAAGTTTAACTAGTTTTTAGGCAACTGTGCAAAGAGTCGGGATTCTGTTTAATTTAAACAAGTGCACAAACACAGTGAGTGACCTGAAATTCAAATGGATAAAACATATGTTCTAAATTTATTAAATTCATTCACTCTTAAATATCTCGATAAGATAAAATTCACTCTCTATGTCAAAAGTATCAGTTTAACAATGAGGGCGACCACAAGATGGAGACATTTACTTGGATTGCCATTTTATCAGAACGTGTCTGAGACTGCGTGTGCAGGTCTGCATCCAGATACTATTGTTTTATCATGTTTTTTAAAAAATACATGTTTTGTCTGATATCCAGATAAAAATCTATGAATATTTCTTATATAAACACAAGAATATTTCTTATATAAACACAAGAGTATTTCTTATATAAACACAAGAATATTTCTTATATAAACACAAGAGTATTTCTTAGCATGTTTATCACGAGTGGTTCATTCCGCTGTGGTGACCTCTGTGAATAAGGCACTAAGCCGAAGGAAAATGAATGAATGTTTATCATGACAACAACTTAAGACAAAATAGAGCTTCTTCAAGAGGTGATTGTGTAAAGAATGGACAATTGGAATGATTTACCAGTTAACAGGCAGAGTCTTAGCTTAGCACAAATCAAGCTGCTTCTTAAAAATACATCAGATGTGTGATTAAGTGGGGGGTTATAACAAAATTGTTGATGTCATTTATTTTATTTTAATATTGTGTTGCTGATTTATGTTACAGTATGTGATATGTATTTGTATTCTGCTGTTCAGGGACTGCAGATGACAAACTATAGCAGCTAATTCTGTGGCAGTTTTCTGACTGTCTTTTGTTAAATAAAAATAAATTAGATAACACTTTATAATAACTACACACTATGAATCATTTTTTAAGCATTAGCAAATAGTTAAGTCATTATCTGTTAAGCATTAACTCTACATTAACAGGTGTTAGTAAGCAGTTTATAACTGCAGATACAAATGCTCTATTCTAAACTTATAAGTACATATATAACGTGCTTAATGATTTTCATATTTTGTTAATTATTATCATTACTAAATTAAGTATTGCATTATTTACAAACCAGTTATTTGAGAGAAGTTGCTGGTTTTTAAGATAATTCAGAATGCTTAAGTAAATTATTAATAAACTATTCAAATTAACATTTATATATCTTATTATTCAGGCATATATTAATAGATAATTTGTTTGTTAAGAAATGCTTTATTAACTTAACTTCATCCAGTTTTGTGACCTAATCTTAAGTCAAAACTGTTATGCTTTATACATTGTTTATAAATGACATTTAAAGGCTCTAATTATCTAAACAGGAAAAAAAAGACAATAAGCTACTTTAGTTCTATTCATTTGAAGATACGCAAATCCTACAAGTTCTCTCAGAAGATTACAGTATATTTAAAATTCCGCTGCACGGGTTCTGACACACACATCATCACGCCACCATATTACTCCTGTACTTCTGCAACTACACTGGCTTCCTATTAAGTCACAGGTTGATTTTAAGACCTTGATTTTAACCTTTAAAGCAGTGCACCTTCAAATATAAATTTTTGTTAATTTAATTATTCTATCTTATGTTCATATTTTTATTGTTATGATGTATTTTTTTATTGTTGTGCTGTTTCTGCTATAGTTATCATTTTGCCTTGTAGTGCTTTGAGTCTAAGAAAGGCACATTACAAATAAATTTACTAAGTGAAACTCCATTAAAGAAAAATAAATCTTTGCAAACTTAACTAAAAACAATTACTATACAGTTTAACCCAACACAGGCCCATTCTGAAAACGTAGTCTCGTGGACGTTTCTAGAGACCACGAATTATGTAGCAGAAGGTACGTATGGCTCATTTAATTTTTTTAACGAACGCTACGGAGCGGTATGACGCTGTTCTTTCCTTTTGGCGCCTACCGGCTGACCGCTTACCACCGTGTGGAGGCCTTTCCCACCGCAACCAATTTGTCCAGTTAGCTCGTCGTGTACGTCAGCGGACTTGAGACGCAGAGAGGAGTTGACCACGACGACGACCTTGTCGAGTCCGGGGAAGAACGGTTCCAGAAATCAGGTAAGACAAAAACAGAATCCAAAAAAATAAAATGAACAAGTGAACAACAGGGTGAGAATGTGGTGAAAGCCGAAAATGTGGTAAAAATCAGACGGGGGCCTTTTCTTTTTCTGGACGGCTTTCGTAAACAGTTGGTTGGGTTTAGGGAAGTGTGTGGGTGGGCAGATCAATCGGTAAAATTGGTTGGGTTTAGGGAAGGAGGAGGGTGGGTCAGTCGATTGGCCGGTCGCCCAGTCAATCATTTAGTCAGTCAGTCAGTCAGACAGACAGACAGACAGACAGACAGACAGACAGACAGACAGACAGACAGACAGATAGACAGACAGAAAGACAGACAGACAGACAGACAGACAGACAGACAGACAGACAGACGGTAGGTCGACAGCGGCCTCTGGTGGGTTTATGCGAGAACAGCGCGGGCACAAACGGCACTGGCAAAAGACGTTTGATATAGGAAAAAAGCACACACAGCGGCCTCTCGCGGATTTGCGAAAACAAAAACTGCAAAAATACGTACCTCCCGGGACGTATGTCGTGGTCTCCAGAAACGTCCACGGGACTACGTTTTCAGAATGAGCCTGGGTTGGTTTAAACATTGCTAAATAACGTTAAAATGCTGTATCATAATATATTGTTAAATTATTATATTGATGTTGTTTTATTCAATTTAATGTTATATTTTGACACTCCTGTTATTCGGAAATGTTTAAACTTTACAGTAATTTTACTTTTTAGATAAGATCGCAAAGATGTATTGTTCATTTGATACTAAGCCTTTAATTGTAATTTATTGAGGATTTATAATGCATAAACAGTTCTCACTTTAGATTAGGTAACAAAACTGGATGAAGTTGAGTTAATAAAGCATTTAACAAAAACAATTAACTATTAATATATGCCTGAATAAAAAGATATAAATGTTGATTTGAATAGTTTATTAATCATTTACTAACTCATTCTGAATGATCTTAAAAACCACCAACTACTCCTAAATACAAATGATTTGTAAATAATGGGATTCTTAATTTAGTCATGAAAAATTAATCAGTAACAAAGTATGAAAGTACAATTATTAAGCACATTTTAAATGTACTTTTAAGTCAAAAATAAAGCATTTGTATCTGGAGTTATAAACTGCTAACTAACGTCTATTAATGTAGAGTTAATGCTTAACAAATAATGAATTCACTATTTGCTATGGCGAATCAAATTAAATTCAATTGCAACCAAGATTTTTTTGACAGTGTAGTTTGGTATAATGCCAGCACATTTGTCTGTGCTGTAAACAAAAACCATTAAACCTATCGACACAAATTCAATAAATTTTTGTCAGCATGGTCTGAAGATGATCTGAGTGCTCAGTCATGTACGGTTTCTTTGCATTTACATCACCAACTACTGCCCTGGCATATACACTCACTGGCCACTTTGTTATGTACACCTTACTAGTACCGAGTACCAACAAGGCAGGATGGATCCATGCTTTCATGTTGTTGATGCCAAATTCTGAACCTACCATCTGAATGTTGCAGCAGAAATCAAGACTCATCAGACCAAGCAACGTTTTTCCAATCTTCTATTGTCCAATTTTGGTGAGCCTGTGAGAATTGTAGCCTCAGCTTCCTGTTCTTAGCTGACAAGAGTGGCATCCTGTGTGGTCTTCTGCTGCTGTAGCCCATCCACCTCAAGGTTGGACGTGTTATGAATTCAGAGATGCTCTTCTGCATACCTTGGTTGTAATGAGTGGTTATTTGAGTTATTGCTGCTTTTCTATCAGCTGGAACCAGCCATTCTTCTTTGACCTCTGGCATCAACAAGACATTTGCGCCCACAGAACTACCACTCGCTGGATATTTTCTCTTTTTTTGGACCATTCTCTGTAAACCCTAGAGATGGTTGTGCGTGAAAAACCCGGTAGATCAGCAGTTTCTGAAATACTCGAACCAAGCCGTCTGGCAGCAACAACCATGCCACGTTCAAAGTCACTTAAATCAGTTTTCTTCCCAATTCTGATGCTTGGTTTGAAATGCAGCAGATCATCTTGACCATGTCTACATGCCTAAATGGATTCAGTTGCTGCCATGTGATTGGCTGATTCGAAATTTGTGTTAACGAGCCGTTGGACAGATGTACCCATTAAGTGGCTGGTGAGTGTATAATGCAGCATTTTTAGTCATTTTCATGGATTCGAGTGAATAAGACCAATTTTGACAGTTTGGTTGACAAGGCACAAACTTCTTAATTAATGCAAATTATATTTTTAGTCCATTGATGTTGTGTACATTCCCTGATGCTGCAAAACAGATCTCATGAAAGTTTAATTGAATAACAAGTGTGCTCATGGCTATACATAAAAGGTAGAATAACACAATAAGAACATATCAGTTTGAAACATCAAGCAGCTTAAAGGGTCATGAAACCCAGGGTGTTTTCACACCTCTAGTTTGGAAAAAGTCAGGAAAGTGGGCGTGTCCAGCTCTGTTTAGGTGGGAGTGTCGGGGGAGGGAAAGAGGGAAGAATTTGAAAATATGGGAGTTTCCGTTTGGGCACGCGCAGGGCAAAACAAACACACAGACGCAGGGAAGAAAGACAGTGACTGTGTTTACATGGACCAGTGGCGGCTGGTCAATAGAGGGTGCTGGGGCGCCGCCCCCGTCAAGTTAGACTCCTTTAATATGTCAATATTTATTATCACAAATATTAACAAAATAAACTGATTTAATTATAACATTCTAACATTTATTGTAGTCATACTAACATTTATTGAAAAAAAAATGTATGAACAACATTTTTTCATATGTGTACGGGGCGCCGGACTAATGAGTGTCTATGTAGGTACACGAACTTTTGCAAAGCATGTTATATGATGATAAGCTCTAATTGGCCGGTTTTAAATTGTCTTTGGGGCGCAGCGCTCTGCGCCCCGAACCCTCCCATTTTGTTGTTAGAACGAATCATATTTGTTTTTATATGATTGGCCTTATGTGATTGGACCATTCTCACTTACGCCATTCACTCAGCAGCAGCTCGTCAGTTAGCTGTGCTGACCTTAAATCATATAGTGAAAGCAAGTGCAAGATGAAGGAAAATTCTGTTTTGTCTTTGCAAAGATATCCATTCACAAGGCATTTGGATGAAGAAAAAAAAAAGAATCAAGGAGCTTGGACCAGATCGACCTTCCTTGCAAAACTAATGAAAACAAATTTACCAGTAGTCAAGTGATCGCGATTCGCGGGCGCGCGTACACCCTTGGCTTTTCCAGCACTTGTTATGACAAACGGAGTTGACTGGCAAGTTCTGATGTAAGTCATGCCTTTTACTGTTTTCCATGTTTGCTGTTTCAAACAGCATGACGCAAGAGAGGCTGAATGCATTGGCCATGCTGTCAATAGAGAAGAGACCGGTGACTGAGATGACTGACTTTAACCAAAAGCTCAAGAAATTTGCAAGCCAGAAAAAAAGGAGAGCAAAATTAATTTTTAAGTAGTGCTACTGGCCAGTGATTAGGCAACATTTGTGTGTGTGTGTGTTTACTGATTATCTTGATTACTTCATTACTGATAATAAACCCAAATTAAACTAAAATGAACTGATTTGTGATGCATTTATTGTATGCTTTAGTCATTTTTGTTTTTTGGTACATCGCCTGAAAAATGGCTTTTAATGGCTTTTAAAATGCGCCCCCCTCACATATTAAACACCAGCCGCCACTGACATGGACATCAGTAATCGAATTACTTGCCAAATTATTAATTTGTCGACTTTAACTGCAGTTTGGCACTTTCACTTTTTATTCAGGAACATTTCCTGCATGTCGCCCGTGACAAACGAGATATTGAAAGAGAGGAACTGCTGGAGAGTGGAGTTTTAATGGTATGTTTGATAACGCACGGCAAATGGGAGAAAAAAATCCTCTGCATTTCTCGGTAACTTATGCACTCGGTAGGTAGCGTCAGAAAGCTGTGTGTGTATAGACTATCCTGTCACAAAATGCGACGAAAATTCTACACGATGGTCAATATTTGATTGCTGTGTTTACATTCGGAGAGCAGCATTTACAGTGGATCTTTCAGTCTATAATATTGCACTATAATACTGCAGTGATATTAACATACTGTAAACTTAGTAACTAAATCATTTTGACTATGGCATGTCTTTAAAAACTGAAAGAGCACTGCTGACAATATGAAGTAACTTTGCCATCTGAATGAACAAACAAAGGGCACTGCTCTCACACATTTAACAAATATGTAGAGACAGGACAATCAAACTGGAACTGTGTCTTTTTTTAAAAGGAGACGAGCAGCAAATCCGGATTTTATCATTTCCAGATGCGAAAAGCTCTCGGGTAAAAAAATATTCCTTACAAAAGCATTTCTGTCGCGTGTCGCGAGGACTGTAATCCACATATGAGTCCAGCTTTGCTCTCACAGCGGGAAAATGCAAACAAAACCTTCATTGCAGCACATTAATAAACACAGCACACTAATAAATGCAACACTTATGACCCGTGTCTCCAAATTCTTGTTCTTTCACTTGTTTTGGCAACACAACCTGGCCTCTCTCTGTCGTCTGAACACTGTAACAGGTAAAACCTCTTCGAAGTCTCTCTGTAGCCTCTCTGTAGTCTCCGAAGCTATCATGCATATTAATGAAGTTGCACATCATACACAATAGAGCGCCCTGATTGGTTTGAACAGTCTTTCTCATGAATTGATGCAGCACCCTCAGAGATGTCACAATGTTCTCGCAGGTACAGACAGCCACTCTTCACGCTAGATTTACACGCAAGTATCTGATGGCCATGACGCAGCTTCAAAAATTTGTTTCAAACCGGTAGAACGAATTTGCTCAAAATAATGCAAAAACAACCAATTTTCACTTTTTTGTGCAATATATGTGTCCTAATAGTGTTTATAGCAGCGTGGGACACATATATGACTGTTAACAACTCAAAAAATGTGTTTTGGTGTTTCGTGACACTTTAACATGCTGTTTGTAACAACTAAAAATCAGTGGAAGTGAATCAGGCCAGAAGTCTCGAGCCAAAAGATTTCAATGGTCGTGCCTGCTTGTATGTGAAGAATAAGGTCAATAGGCAACTGACCTAGTGTCATTTTTCACATGTACAAAGCAATTTTAACCTGCCCTACTTGTCCATACTAAAAGACAATAATACAAAATAGCCCGTTATGCATACCTGACATCTTTTATATTTTTAAAATGGTTCTGTGAACATAACAATATTGTAAAAATCGTCTCTGTTCACACCGATTCACAAAAAGATTTAAACTGCTGTGGTGTATGCCGAGCAAATATGTACATTGTCATTTTGAAACACTACGTGCCCGCACAAACATACATACTTTTTATTGTTTTGGTTGTCAAGTATTTGCATGTTACTGATAGAACTAAAACAAAGGCAGAGAAGATGGCCAGCCTTATTCAACCTCTCACTTTATGTAATACATTCCAATCAGCTTTGCTCTGTTCTTCCAAGCTCATGTCTCCACATGTCTCATGACTTCTTATATGGAAATTCAACAATTAGTTCTAAAGTAGTGTATTTACTCACTTTCCTTCAGCTTATTTCCTTGATTTATCAGTGGTCGCCACAGCCTAATGAACCATTATTGCACACTTTTATTTGAGAAAAGTCCTGGTATATTAAAAAAAGTGCAATAACACAAGCATGTAACTAATTTACACAGGCATATACAGTACTTAATCCTTGTGTACTGTTCAAATTGACTACCAATTGACTTCTATATCACATTTGTTTTTTATTTTAAAGCCATGACATCAAATAATCATGCATTCTTGTTGGTGTTTTTCCCTGTTGGGAAGAGGTACAATTAAATTTCCTGACGTTAAACTAAATTTCCTGACGTTAAAATAGACTCCAAATCCCTCCCATTTTAAGTCCCCCCCATTTTAAGGTGACATTGTTTAATACACAAAAAACATCTAATATCCATAATATGCTGGTAAGAGCTGATCTAAAACGCATACAAAACATCAACTTTTAGTAGCTTGTGCACCTAGAAGTAGTAGAAAACTGGATCTACAATGAAAGCTGGCTTTACTGTGGGACATTTTCCTCGACTGGCTTTTATGCTGGCTATGACAGCGAGAAGCAGCGATTGAAGGAGGGTCCTCAGAAGGTAAATAGCCAACCTCATAGTCACCCAAATGTAAAGGCAGTTTACCCTTTCTCTTACATCTAGCTGTGGGCTCTGATACATCTCCAGTTGCACTGTTCATATTGTTTGCTTTTGCCAGATCCGGCTCAAAGGACCACAACTTGTGATGGGGTACTGCGCCTCTGTTATTCACAGTTCTACTGGCAGACAAATATAGTCATTGATTCCAGTCAGAGAATCAGGCAACAGAGAAGTAATGCTCTTCAAACGTCTTTTAATAACATTTGGCAAGCAGTAAGTGCCATCAAACTTTCCTTCAAATATGTTGTGCTATGCTGCATGAATGCACAACATGTAGATATGAAAAAAGAAAGCGCATTGTGATCTGGCATCTGCGTACATATATGAGAAGTTGCACCACTAATAACAGTCCGTGTGAAACCCACTGATTATTTCCAGTTCTGAGTGGGCTTTCAGACACATATGTCCAAACGAAGGGAGAAAACATGGCAGGTGAGAAACAGCAAGCCAGGTCTGTTAGCTTCTTATAAGACAGCCATGTGCAAAGTTTCAAAGATCAAAGTGCACGAAAACAGAAGTTACATTAAATCAAAAGTAAAAGGAAAGAACGGACTCTGAACTGATTGAAATTAGTCATCAGTAATGCAAGTTTTATTTACTAAAAGTCTTCATTGGCTGCCAGCAAACAATTCCGTGTTTGAGGATCTAGCTGCATTCAGCTAGATCCTCAAACACTGAATTACAGTTAAAGCCTGGAGTCTGACTCGTAGTGTTGAGAAGATGCGTTTTTTTGTGCTGCGAAAGCAAATCCACTTTGCATGAGCACTCAAGATGAGGCGAGATGAGACAAAAATTTATATGGTAATTGAAACTGCTGCAAGTGGTACACTAATCAAAACAGACAGTCCCATCTGACCAATCAGAGCACAGTGTATTTTAACGGAAAACAAGTTGAAAGGGTACAGGAATAGAAGTATCTTGGTACAATATTTGATACCACATTAAAGTTCCAGCCGAACTCAGAAGCTGTTGCTAAGAAAGTGCATCAGAGAATGTATGTTCTTAGAAAACTGAACTCTTTCTGTATAGAAAAACACATACTGAGAACTTTTTATACCACCTATATCGAGAGTTTATTAAGCTTTTCCTTTTATGCTGGTTCTCCTCACTTTCCATTAGAGACAAAAATCGACTTCAAAACTTAGTTAAGACTTGCTCCAAGATTATTGGTTTACCTCTGCGGAGTTTAGCAGAGTTACACAAATAGCAAATGTTAAGGAAAACTCAAAGGGTGACAGGAGATGACTCCCATCCTCTGAAGCCTCTTTTTGTTCTGTTGCCATCTGGAAGAAGGTTTAGAAGCATGAAATGCTCTTTTAACAGATATAAATTTACCTTTGTTCCTGAGGCAATAAGGCTTTACAACCTTACATTCTAGCAAGTTTTAAATTAAATTTTTAATATATGTCTTTCCTATGTTTTTTAGCACTATTTATGAAGTTATTATGAAGCATGTTGGATTTGTGATTTGTGTTTTCTAATATTGTTTGTAAGCGATTTGTCTCTTTATGTGTTTGATGTATCATGAAATGCTTGTACCCTAATCCAATTGCCCCTGGTGGGATTAATAAAGTTCTTAAACTTAAAACGTAAACTCTTGGAAAGGAAGGCTTTAGAAAGACAAAATCCTACACATACTGTATGATGAAATGTATGTTATAAACATTTTTTTTGTTAACTTTGGATGGATATAAGCCTGTTCTAGGTGAGCCATGATATTGGCACTTAACTTTTCAATAGTTGTTTCTTTTCTATTGTAATGTGTAGCAGAGTGAAACACCTTCTTGAAAAAGAACACTTGGTTTTGTCCATCCATTGTTGTTGTGATCTCATGTGAGTGACAGATTGTCCCACCCTTGTGGCAGTAAACATACCATTAGAGTGGAGAAGAGATGCCATTGCAGAGGTGAAGGGAAGGTATTTTTTGACTGAACAATAAGCAGGAACATGTATTTACAAAAACAAATCAATAATTTATATTGAAATACTGACATATTCCATAAAACTATTTAGATTTTAAGTGTCTAACATTTTTGTGTGTGTGTGCGTGCGTTCTTTATTAAAAATTGGGAATTGCTTTACAATGCAATAACATAATAATATATAACTGTCTGTTTATCTATCTGTCCATTCATTCATCCAACTGGCTGTCTATGCATCTATTCGTCCATCCAAGTATCTATCTATCCATCTAGCTATGTACCAGAGTTTCTTAGCTGCTGAATATCCATATATATCTGTCTGTCCACCCATCCATCCATCCATCCATCCATCCATCCATCCATCCATCCATCCATCCATCCATCCATCCATCTATCTACGTATTTGTACTTGGGGCCACTGTAATTGTGTGCATTGAGAATATAAAATACCATGGTCTGAACTTGATGTCAGCTGTGAGTAAGCTGTTACTGTGTGTGTATGGTGCGTCTGAATGTGTAGTCCTATGAAAAAAAAGATAATAGATGTTGATGTCTGGACTAAGCAGACACACAAGCCAACATAAACATAAACAGAATAAAGTAACTGCTTAGACAGAAAATCTGTCTTATATTTACATTTAGTAACATTCCTTTCTCATATTTCCAATTTCAAGTTATGATGAAACTTTCCTGAATGTTTCAAACTTACAGATCTTTTATTACGCCCCTCTTCCTCCCTCACCCTGTCTTCATTAATCTCTCTCTTTCTAGGGGAATGTGCTACGTCTTTATGAGATTGTGTAAATAGAAATGTTCTCCTTGCAGACAGCACCTGAAAAAAATACATAAATAACCAGAAAAATCAAACAATAACATTATGCTAATGTGTCCTTTCTTTAATGGCTTCTTTATCTGGTGGAGTGTCTCCAGGCTAATTTTCTGCTCTCAGGTGTTGAGCGGGTGTTTTACATTTCGACGTTTTCCCACTGATGTGTGGTCCGCTGGGATACCTCAGCTTTTCTATCCTTCATGCCTAATTCACTTTGATAAAACCCATTAATGCTGCATGAGGCATGTACACATGAGAGCACACACACACGCACATACACATACACACACACACACACACACACACACACACACACACACACACACATACACACACAGCTGTCTCAGGCCTCAACATTTTGAACTGCAATAAATAATCTTGAGTTTCAATCAAAATTTAGGTCAGTGTTAATTACATGATTTAAGCATGCTAGAACAAATCATTGCTGTATTCGTTATACACACTAGATGGCAGCAGATACATATGACTATTTGTTCCATTCTCAAGGATTCAACCCTTTGCCCTAATCAATTTGAATGGTTTAAGAATAAGAGCTTAAATAAAAAAAAAAAATAAAACTGCAAAAATTCCTTGGAAAGCACATCTGTGTCATGTTGAGTCATCTACATCACAAATTAAACATGCACATATATAGCCGAGAAAAATGTCCATAGAGGAGACAATTTGAAATCCTTAATTCTGAAGAGCCTTTTGAAGTGGCCAGGTTTGAGCACTTTGGTTCGGAATGACTCGTTAGTACGGCAGCCATTAAATTACTGTTTTTCAGAGGTAGATTTAATCCCACTTGGAGCATCATATATATATATATATATATATATATATATATATATATATATATATATATATATATTATATATATATATTATATATATATATATATATATATATATATATCAGTGGTTATCAAATTAACATGTTTTCAAATGTCACCCTGGACCACAAAACAAGTCATGAGGGTCAATTTCATCTTAAATGATATTCATACACAACCTGAAAGAATAAACAAGCTTACATTTGATTTATGAACAGTAAATTGGCTAAAATGCAAATATTTGTAAATCTGATGGGTCCAGAAACAAATCTAATTACAAAAATAAGTTCTGCAAAATGCATATTACTAATCATAAATTAGGTTTTGATATATTTACAGTAAAAAATGTACAAAATGTCTTCATGGAACATGATCTTTACACAATATTGTAATGATTTATGGCACAAAAAATATCATTTTGACCCACAATGTGTTGTTGGATAATCCTACAAATATACTTGTACAACTTAAAGGTGCAGTATGTAAGTTTGACACCCAGTGGTTAAACTAGGTGTTGCACTCCTGTATCAAAACAAACGTGAGCGTGGGTTGCCAGTTTGAATACAAGGAGCGAGTGATTTAAACTGTGTTCTAAATAAAAGCAACGACACGCGATAGAGGGAATATTTTCCATATTAAAGGGAGTTTTTGTCCTAACCAACACCTTGAATTGAATGATTAGAAAAGGCTTCTATTTCTCACAGCTGAACTTGTGAAACCTATGACAGTGATCACCTCAGGTAAATCTCGTGTGCTTTATTCAGAGCTAAATGCTAACAATATGAGTTTGAATGCCATTTTACATTTAATGATGTTAAAGAGGGTTAACATGTATTAAACAGATTTTAAACCTTACCGTTTCATGAGTGAGTGCATATTCTGTGCTTCTGAAAGGCTGTATTCAAATTTCTGTCGTGTTTCGTCTGGTACAAACAGCCAAATAGCTGATCACTGCCTCTCTCGTCACAGCATGTTGTTAGGACACGCGGTTACAATGTAACCTGCTCACCTAATGTTTACGTTCGTATTATTTATGTAATTTGCTAATTAATAACCTCATGTGGAACTGAATCTTGTCTCCTATACTGTCCTTTTCGGTCTCGGACGCACGCTTTCAGAGCCTTTCTGAATGAATGAATGAATGAAATGCGCTGTTTTCCAACAAGGCAACCCGGAGTGCTGAATTATAATTGGCTAAAATGGCATTGTGCATGTGAAAATTACCTAAACAAAGACAGCGTTCCGGCACGGAAAAAACATTTTCAAAGCAGAATATCTGACTTCAGCATTGTTTTTCAGTTAAACAAGTATGTTCACTTGGGATGTTTCTTAAATATCTGCACACATATTATGGTATTTTTATGCTTTAGAAGAGTAAAAAAACTTACATACAGCACCTTTAAGATTGGTTTTGTGGTTCAGGTTCACGAATAACATGTTTAGTTGGTTCTCTATGCACAACAAAAGTCAGACATTATATCATTTCTGTACGTTCAATTTTAGAATAACAGTATTTTTCAAAGAAGAATAAACTAGTAACCGATGAAAGTGCATTTTTTTAGGAGTTTTTGATTTACTAGATATTTACTACAGATAAAGATTACAAATATTTTTTACATTCCCAGACCAATGACCAGGGCAGACTGATTATACAATGTTGCACTACATAATTATTATTTCAATGAAATACAATTATGCTGACAATATATTATTAGTGGTGGCATTATGGCTTCTGCAGGTTTTATTGACATACATTAAAGACCCTTTTAACTGTTTAGCACACAATGAAATTAGAAGAATCCAGCTTCCAACAAAAAAGAATCCAGCTTCCAACAGATTTCTAATGCTTTGTAATTCATTTTACAAATATACAAATGTATATGTATATATATAAATGTGTGTGTGTGTGTGTGTGTATATAATATATATAGCTCAGGGGTTAATAAAATTATTATTCACAATGCAAAAAAAGAAAAAAGAAAAGTATTTATTTAACAATCATTTTGTGTTGCTATCCAGCTTTAGTTTTTAGGATTCCTAAATAAAATGCAACATTTAATATGGGGCTTTATAATATTCATTTTATTAACGTATTATTTTCCAAATTCTTTATTAAATTAAAAGAAAATGACAGCAAATCCTTAATTATGGTAGGTCAAAAATCCCTTTTTTCAAGACATTTTTAAAACCCATTGAAACCCTGAACATCGTTGTGTGCCTATTATTGAATTTATTTATTTAATTGTTTAATTTAGGGATCACACTGCCTCTTAGAAAAGGAACAATTACATTTTATATTTACAACATATATTTACTCCCAACTCATGCACAGTATTAGCATCAGCTGATGATGACAAACATCTGTGTAAATATATTATATATGAATGCGTAGTTAGATTCTCAATGGTCCAAACCCAAATCTACCACAGGCCAACCCCCATGATTTCTTCATCTCAGCAACAATTAATGGATTTGTCAAACAATGAAGAAAGAGAGAATGTGTTTCAAATTCTCATCTTAGGAGTGTCACTAACATTCATGGATGTTTCCCTTACACACACACACACAAACGCACACACAGACACAAGTGACAGCTGTGTCCATTAATACTTCTACCAAATCTGGAGTCACTCCACCATCTGTCTTTCCTCCACTGTCATCTATCTCTTGTTTTTTTTTTCTCCACCCATCACCCATCTCAGTAGATCCCTGTCTGCCTTCTCCATCTTTTCCCCGCATCTGTCTTTTAATAGGCACATCTGTTTTATCAAAAAAACTCCAAATAATTATTGCCTTATTTAAATAATAAATTAAATATTTATACTGTAAGTAATGTTTTATTTTATCTTTTACTTATTTGTAAAGCAAAAACTTCACTTGTAACAGTAACAGCAAAAAGATTTGACCAGAAAATTAATAGAAAATAAAGATAACATTTACAGTTGTAGTGTAGTATATAGGTTTAAATCAAATTCATTCATTTTCTTTTCAGCTTAGTCCCTTTATTAATCAGGGGACGCCACAGCGGAATGAACCGCCAACTTATCCAGCATATGTTTTACGCAGCGGATGCCCTTCCAGCTGCAACCCAACACCGGGAAACACCCATACACTCTTGCACACACACAAGTACACTATGGCCAATTTAGCTTATTCAATTTACCTATAGTGCATGTCTTTGGAGTGTGGAGGAAACCGGAGCACCCAGAGGAAACCCACGTGAACATACAAACTCCACACAGAAATGTCAACTGACCCAACTGAGGCTCGAACCAGCGACCTTCTAGCTGTGAGGCGATTGTGCTCCCCACTGTGCCACTTTGACGCTTATTTAAATCAATCAATTAACAAAACAAAAATGTAATCATAAATGTAATCATGTTCATAAAGTACTATAAACTCTAATTTATATTGATCTCTGAGGCTTTTTTTATGATTATACACATTGTACATTAAGAATTCTGACTTTAGTCTACTCACAATTCTTAGTTTGTATCTCACAATTCTGACTTTTTTAATATTTCAAAATTGCAAGTTATATACAAACAATGTCAGAATCAGAGTTTATTCTGACTTTTTTCACGTCACTTTTTTGTGTGTACTCAGAGCAGAGTGTACAGTAAGTGCTGACCATAAACAGAACTGAAAGTTAAGAAAAAAAGGGGGGAAATTGTCAGTTTTGAGCTTGAAATTGTGATATCAAATCACAATTCTGAAAAAAATATCTAATTATGAAATGCAAGATTCAGAAAAACTGACAGAAAATGTGTCTTTTTTTCTAACGCAATGCAAAAACAACCTTCCATAATAATCCACATGCACATGGGTGCACTTAATTTTTAAACAAAATTTTACTGAACAATGTTTAGGTAATATTAAGCAAAATTTCCATCTGCTCATCTCCATTTTAAGCTAAAACAGAGATGGAAAACAGACTTTGCTCTACTCCGGAGTGCACATTCCCTTGCTAGATGGACATCGTTCAACAGACCTCACACACTCTGTTTTCTTCTTATATTTTCCATTCCTCTCTCACTGTAACTCCTCTTCTATCTGATCTTTAACACTAAAGCGAGTGCCATTTAACAGCAGATTCCTGGCAGACAGAAAGTGATTTTCATGTACAGTAAATGCTTTTGCAGTACAAATGGTCTTTTTTATTTATCTTTGCCATCTCAAACTAAAGAAGTGCGTAAATACTCTCTATAAAACTCTCTGCTGTCACTCAGTAAGTGCTTTTTCATCTCACTTTACCTTCAATCTCCATCTGCTCTCCTTCTCTCATTTCCTCTAAATAAGCTTTCAGTACTGCTGTATTTGAATTTTGTTTCTGTCCAATTACACATATGCTTCACTTTAGACTTAGTGCAGTAAAATAAAACACTGACAACTATATAAATTGTGCTGGATTAAATAGCCCACCTTTGCATAGCAGATTGTGTGCTCACCATTGTTTATCAATCTGCAAACTGTCTGTGTACATTGCTCTTCATGCCACACTCCCTCCTCTATTGTTTCCAGAGGCTGCTAAGTGAGTGTTGATTCTCTGTTCTAATGGTTTCATTGAAGGGCTTTTAATACTTACTGAGTGATATAGAGTCTTCATCAGCCGCCATATTGAACTCAAGTGTGTTGAGATAAAAGGACACCTGCGTTTCATAATAACAGCATTCATTCAAGCTCAAGGTTTACCAACATAATATTATGCTGGTGATGAATAACGCAGCAGTATGGCTGTTTGTTTCTGAGACGTCAAACAATTGCGAGGTTGATATTGCTTTCATACAACAGTTGTATAATTGTACAGTAATCGATTTTGAGTACTTACTTCTCAGACAAAACTAGTAACGTTAACATTTAGTTAAAAAGTTTCTTGTTCAAATGTTGCCGAGTTATGCACAGGTTAAAGTCCGGTCTGGAACAACGTGTATTGGAAAGGTTTATACTTCTGCGTCAAGTGAAAGGCGTAACCCACGGCGCAAGCCTTGCGCGTAGCAGTGCATTTATACTTGTGCGCTCTGTTTCTGTTTTTCTGCAATAACACTTCCGAAACGCTAGCTGGCAGTAGGTGTTTATGTTTCTCTCTGTCGAGTTTCTTCGCTGGTGTTTAGTTTTTCCTGAACACTTCCTCAATGTACAAGTGGCTCAAATTCGCTCATTTTGAGGCGGGAACCGGCGGACGTGCAACAACTATAATCATAAGGTAAACACAAAACAACAGTCTCCTCTCCATCGGGAGCTCCTTCATGGGTCTTCACACTTGTAAACACTCGCTGCATCGGGCACGCGGCTCTCACCTCCGCCCACACTCGTCAGCGCTACCAAGCCGACCAATCACAGGAATTGCGCTACGCGTACGCGTTACATTTTTTTGAGAGGTGCGCGTCAACGACGGCCACGGCGCCGTAGCGTACACGTGCGCTTGACGCAGAAGTATAAGTATAAGCTTTTTAAATCGGCCTCTATGCAGTCAGCAGGCAAATCCAGTTTATCCACTCCGGCTTTTCTCATTTACACTTCATGCTCGACGTTATTTACAAAAACAATCACACAGCTCTAAATTCGTGTGCGATAAACGAAAAAAAAAAAAAAACGAAACTCTGAAATATTCGTGTACAAATTATCCAAACACAGTGTTGTGTTTATATCATATTGTGCTTTTATTTGCTGATGATTGAAATAAGCTGAAACAAACATATCGGAGAGAAAAAATGAGAAAATCTTTCGCAGGGAACAAACAGAAAAAAGTAAAAAATATAAAAATGAATAAAACTAAAATATATCAATTAAAATGAATAAATTTATGAATAAAATCAAATTAAATAAAGCTAAATACACATTTGTTTATAATTTTATTTACAATTAAAGTCCCCAAGAAATCAAAACTATAACCATACCCAGGTAGCAATGAATTCTGGCCCAGATTTGGCATAAATCTGGCACAGCAGGCATTCATCCGGCACTGGCATGCAACATGTGGGCCAAACATGGCCCTGGTTTGGCAGAGATGGCATCGTCTTTAAGGCAGCACACAATACTTGGGCCAGATGTAAAATGTAGTATTTGGCCCAGATGTTAATAATTTATATGTGGGCCTTTGGCCTATCTTGACCCACATTTAAAATACATTTGTATTACTTTTAAATAAAGAAAAAAAAAATCTACCAATCAAATTGCTTCGAAAAAAAAGCCCACCCATAGCACGCCTAAAGCGCAACGATTCATGGGTTTATCAATTTCATTGCAGTCGTGACACACCAACATATCTGGCCCAGTTCAGGCTCAGTTATAGGTTATTAACTTGGCTGAGACTTGGCCGCGATATTGTCCATGTTTGGCCCTAGTCTGGAAGCCAGACTTGGTCCAGTCATGACTTGGTCCACTGCGGCATGTGGGCCAAGCAAAAGCTTATTGTGTGGGCCAGAGATGGGCCAGAGATATTTTGCTATGTGGGTAAAATTTTGTTCGCTCACATTGCTATTTTTGGTGGTGAACAATTCATCTGTGCATGTCATTAGGAAATCCATCCATTCAAATTAATACATTAATTTAGCCTGCAGTAAAAACAAAACAAAAAAAAACAAGCCATTTAAATTTGCTCTTTTAAAATTCAGTTTCCCTAGGACAGGGGTGCCAAACTTCCTGCACCACACCAGCCTGGAAGCTTCTAGTATATCTAGAAAGAGCCTGATTAGCTGGTTTAGTTGTGTTTAATAGGGGTTGTAACTAAAATATGCAGGACACTGGCCCTCCAGGACCGAGTTTGGGCACCCCTGCTCTAGGAACTGCATCACAATACAAAAAAAAGTAACGGTCACAGCTTCTGGTTTATTGGGACTTCAATCAATTGGCAGACTCTTTTAGCCCAATCAGTTTATGAGGACAACATAATTAACTTTTATTTATGCAGGGAATTTTAACCCACCTTTTGAACATAGATACAGATATGAAATATATTCAAGCTTGGTCTCATTTGAAAGAAGACAGATGTCAGATTGTAGATTAAGTGAAAAAAGTTCCAAAAGTCTAATGAAGCAAAGGGTATGTGCCTTGATGTTTATGAAAATAATAAAACAATAAAGGTATATTTTATTTTATTACATACAATACTTTAGCCTAAAAACAAAGCTACATATCGGAGTACATTATTTTCCAAATTTGAAGTTGATATCTCAAAAATGAGCTTTCAGTAAAATTTTGTTTAGCTGCAGTATCAAACATGACCACCAGGTGACATCCAGTTTCCATTGGTGACCATATAATGCTATACAATATAATTGGTGCTATTATAGGGGATATTTTGAGGAATATGAACCATATATTTGACATTTGACAATATTTGTAAAGTAGACATAAAACTCTACACTACAGTAATATGGTAAGTTTGGTGGTATATTCATTTGAATTTAGCCTCTAAAAACATTTAAAACTTTATGCTTTATGACTCAAAGTACTGTATCAAAGTGCTCTATACAAATTAATAAATAATTGTTGCTCAGAAATATCTATCAAAAATCACCAGATTTGGAAACCAAATTTTTTAGGCTTAAATAGATTTTAATGTTTGCTTCATGTTTAGACTACAATATTATGGTTTAAAAATGTAACCATAAATCAGAGATGCCCAAACTAGGGCCCGCTGGCCAAAGTTGGCCCATGGCAACCTTTGATTTGGCCCACCATCCCATCAGAGAAGAGAGGGAGAATTTTGGGGAAGGTTGGGGTTAATACCTTTAATACACATTGTCATTTCTAATTTAACATAACCTTTCAATTGTTTGTTTTATTTTAAACTACAAAAAACTAACTTTGAATAAACGTTTTAATTATGTGTTGTAAATTAGTATTATTATTTTTTTAATGAACATCCTGTTGCTCAATGGATACACCACAACTCAGAAATCCTCAGTGAGCAAATCAAGGCAAAGGCAGGTGCAGCTTGACTAGTGTATTTGGCATTGAACTCCATTGTGTTATAAATGGAATTTCTATATTTTCATTATTAAAAGTTAATTATAAAGTCTAAAAAATACATAAAATGCATTGTTTAATCAGATTAAAGTCATGTTTTCTATTAATTTTTATATAAATGAGGACTTTATCCATGGAAAGTTTGTTATGCAGCTTTATGTATTCTCGTCAGCCCACTGCTCTTAGTCAAGTTTGGTATTTGGCCCTTCCTAATAAAAAGTTTAGGCATCCCTGCTGTAAATGGTCCCACAGGTTGTAGGGTGACAGTAAATGTGTTTTAATCTATTACTCAAAACAAAACAGTAGTAAAAATGTGTTTAAAAGTCTTAGACCTTTCCAACAGTATAGTTTGTCATGATTAGATTAGGATTTGATTTCAAAAATGTGATGTATACTTGTGATGTAAATACAAAAAAGTTATGTAAAGCAGGAAGGTGACCGTTAAGGGGTTAAAGACGCTTTACAATCTACATTCATTCATTCATTCATTCATTGTCTTTTCGGCTTAGTCCCTTTATTAATCTGGGGTCACCACAGCGGAATGAACCGCCAACTTATCCAGCATATGTTTTACGCAGCAGATGCCTTTCCAGCTGCAACCCATCACTGGGAAACATCCTCATTCTCATCTTCTCATTCACACACATACACTATAACAATTTAGCTTACCCATTTCATCTGTACCGCATGTCTTTGGACTTGTAGGAGCAACTGGAGCACCCAGAGGAAACCCACGCGAACACGGGGAGAACATGCAAACTTCACACAGAAGCACCATCTGAGCCGAGGCTTGAACCAGCGACCTTCTTGCTGTGAACCGTGCAGCCCTTTTCAATGTACATTCAACAAGAAAACAATAAGCTTCTATAATTCATGGAAATGTTGTCATCACCTTACCCTCAGACTGTTCAAACCTAAATAAGCTACACAACAAAAGAACCACTTGTAAAAAAAATATTAGTAACAAAACAGTTCTAGATCAACACTAACACAAAAATACACAAGCAAATGCCTAATGGAAAATGGAGGATCACTTCTCAACTGAGTAGAATTTTAATACTCAGTACTTCTGCTTTTACATTCAATAGGCTGACTACCAGTGGAGGGCCCAGAGAGATCAAACGGTTTTACTTTAAATGTTGAAGAGGACCTTTAATAAAAAAAACAGCAGCCTCACATCTCAAATTGACCACTGTGATAGTAACTCTGTCTCCTGAACTATTTCACCGCATACCAAAAACAGCAGACAGTCTACAAAAATAAATTGTTGTTGTACAATCTATTTCATTTTTCAATTTATTTTAGCCAATTTATACAAGTGAGTGCAAGGAACAGTAAATAGATTTGTTTTTGTCATTCCATTTTAAATGGCATGTTTGCGGAATCAACATCAGATCAGACAAAATCACAGAGAACTGTGGAGAACAAGCTGCATCTTGCTTGTGTGTGTGCCAGTCTGAGAAGACTTGGCTAAAAGGCATGACTAGTCAAAGAGACAGACATGTACACACACATCCATGGTGTTCAAAGTTTTTTATGCAAAACACCTGTGTGTGTTTCTCTGGTATACTCACAAAAGAATCTTGAAGGGAACTCGTAGCCCGAAGCCATACAAACCTGTCGCATGCTTTCTACAGCAACATAAAATACCCCAAATACTTTCTAGATTTAACATAACAAAACAAGTGTTCAGGAAAAATCCAGGAGTGTTTAGATATACTTTACCAGTTCTTTACACGCACGTGCGCGCACATACAGTACATAAAGATGTAAAGAGAAACTGACAATACCTGTCAGCAGCAGTCTATCATGGCACTTACAAGTATTCAGAACTTAAAAGCACTTTTCGTGGCATTACAAACTGCACCCCGAGGCTGAACATATGTGACAATGAACAGTTTATATTTGTCCCTTTTAGACTTAGATGGTTAAATGTTACAATATCTAAAAAAAAAAACCATCATCCCAATGTTGGCGAATCAAATGTAAATGGCTAATTGTGAATATACAAAGACATGGTATAACAATATTCTTCAACCAGTCATACCTCGAACTTCATCTCATCTAACACTGAGTTATGTATGTGGTCCCTGGAAACACATTTGAGACACATGCTAATGCCATGTCCAAATAACAAGATTGACGTTAATACCTACAGTATGATTAGTTACTAGGCTCTAAAGTAAACTACTTAACCAGAGGTTTCTCCACAGTCTTCTCAATCTTAGTTGTAAACCCATTGCAGCAAAAAGGACTGTTGACTAAGTGCTATTTATATGTTGTTCCAGCCGATGCGAATGTTATCACTCGATTAAATGGGCATTATCAGTGGTTATCAGCTAATAGATATGGGCCAGTAGGGGCCTTCTAAGGCTGTAATCATCCATCCACATGGTTAGTCAGCTATAGATCACATATGGCTGCGGTTGGAAGTTAACGAGAGTTATTTATATTATTTATTAGGTTTCCAATTAATTGTATTTTATTTACATTTTATTTTAAATAACCGTCACAGTAATTTAAAAATAATAGTCTTCTCTATTAGCATAGCTGATTAACCATGTGAATGGATCATAATAGCCTCGTGAGCCTACCAGTAGGCGCAGAAGGCCCCTACTGGCCCATATCTATGAGCTAATAACCACTGATAATGCCCATTCAGTCGAGTGATAACATTTGAAGTGGGTGCAGCGTTCCATGTTTTAGTGAAAGTATTCAGAGTCACTATTTAGTGTCAATAATTACATTCACACGCACCGATAGTGGGGTTATTTTCGATAGAGTTTTTTTATGACACTAATATATTCAGACAAACATATAATCACGCAAGCATATATTCACACAATCTGTTTACAAGTCATGATTGCAGTGAATTCTGATATGAACCATGCTAAGTTTATACATACAGCACAATAATGCTTTTTTTTCAGTGTATCAAAAGCAAAACTTATTTCTGGAAGCCTGGATGTTTATTTGGCGCTTTGCTGAACATCAAAATGTGATGGTAATGCAGCTGTGGTTTGCTGTCATCACTTTCTTCACGCCGTCTCTAGATGAAGATATGAGACTGGTGCCAGTGAACTGTGTTGACAGAGGAGAATCTATAGAATGTCACAGAGTTCAAAATCAACATTTCTTCATTTATATTTTATGATTATGTTTGCTATAATGTTTGCTAATGGTGAGCTTAATCACATTTAACACAAACAAAAGAAATAATATTGGATTACTGCTTTAAGATTTCCTGTAAAGAAATATCCTCGCTTACAATATGTTCCAGGAACATGATGGGAACCAAAAACCGTTAACAATTGTTTCTCAAAAGAGATTTTTTACTCTTCAAACAGGAGGAAAAATTCCTGGTTTCCATGATGGAAATCTGGTCACCTTAATCTGGTTGCGTTGACAACCTAACAAGTCCGCTGCTGATCTGTAATAGAAAAATTATCTTGAATGACCCATGGAGTGTGAACTTCAGATTTACTATAGATAAACTGAAATTGGGATCGACCGGATAGACTGATTCAGGTTTTTTTTTTTTTTTTTACCTCGATTTTGGCCGCTCAAGTGTCAAGCTATTTCAACATGTTCATATAAACATAATCAATCAGTAAAGAGAAAACAGAAGCTAACCTGGCACTACCAGGGTCTGCAAACTAAACAAGGGGATCAAGAAAATCACTAAAAGACTCATTTATTCACACTCCTGTTGTCGAAAAAATAAAAAAATAAAAATTAGCTGCCGCGCACAATCTTTAATGAAAGAGATATCCTAAAGCAAATCTCCCTTTACCTGTCTTTCAGGAAGAAATACATACAGCTTGAGAGGCAGACGGGGCATCACGAGGACTCGAGTAGAGCTGATAAACAGACAAGGCTCAGCTATGTGAGTAATGTCAAGGTCTTCCTGCTATCTTTCCTTTAATGCATGAGAGATTCCCTCCCAAATACTGACAACCATAAAACACCCATACTTGGCCTGCTGGTTCGGCTGTCTCTGAAATCTCTCCTCATCAGTCACAGAATCTAATTTAAACAGAATAAACTCATCACAAAAGCAGCTAATTAAAAACAATGTCTCACTTGAAGTAGCAAAGCGAGATAATTTTGCTAATCTGCAAGGTTTGATAACATTCTGCTCTGAACCCAAGCACAGTAGGGGTTGTGATGTAGGGACGTGGATAACGACAAACTGAGGAGGTCTCGTTCACTGCGTCATTAAAAAGCAAATCGACTGTACATGCAATATAATATGTGTGAACATGCACAGATGTGCAATTAGCAGTTTTTTTTTTTTTTGAGGAATCCCTATGAAACAACCATAGATGCAGTGTATTTGGAAAGCATTCATAGTGCTTCACTTTTTTCACATATATTTAATGTTACAGCCTTATTCCAAATCGATTCAATTCATTTATTTCCTCCAAATTCTACACACAATACCCCATAATGACAATGTGAAAAAAGATTTTTTGAAATTGTTGCAAATTTATTAAAAATAAAAAACCTGAAAAATCACATGTACATAAGTATTCACAGCCTTTGCCGTGAAGCTCTAAATTGAGCTCAGGTACATTCTGTTTCCACTGATGATTCTTGAGATGTTTCAGCAGCTAAATTGGAGTTCACCTGTGGTAAATTCAGTTGATTGGACATGATTTGAAAAGATATACACCTGTCTATATAAGGTCCCACGGTTGACAGTGCATGTCAAAGCACAAACCAAGCATGAAGACAAGGGAATTGTCTGTCTTGTCTTGTCTTAGCTGGCCGGCCATCTAAGCTGAGTGATCAGGGGAGAAAGGCCTTAGTCAGGGAGGTGATCAATAACTCGATGGTCACTCTGCCTGAGTTCCAGCTTTCTTCTGTGGAGAGAGGAGCACCTTACAGATGGACAACCATCTGTGCAGAAATCCACCAATCAGGCCTGTATGGTTGAGTGGCCAGACGGAAGCCACTCCCCGCCTGGAATTTGCCAAAAGACATCTGAAGGACTCTCAGACCATAAGAAACAAAACTATTTGGTCTGATGAGACTAAAATTGAACTCTTTGGAGTGAATGCCAGGCGTTACGTTTGGAGAAAACCAGGCACCGCTCAACACCAGGCTAATACCATCCCTACAGTGAAGCATGGTGGTGGCAGCATCATGCTGTGGGGAAGTTTTTCAGCAGCAGGAACTAGAAGACTAGTCAGGATAGAGGGAAAGATGAATGCAGCAATGTACAGAGACATCCTGAATGAAAACCTGCTTTACAGTGCTTTTGACCTCAGACTGGGGCGACAGTTCATCTACCAGCAGGACAATGACCCAAAGCACACCACCAAAATATCAATGGAGTGGCTTCACAACAACTCGGTGAATGTCCTTGAGTGGCCCAGCCAGAGCCCAGACTTAAATCCTATTGAACATCTCTGGAGAGATCTGAAAATGGCTGTACACCGTCACTTCCCATCCAACCTGATAGAGCGTGAGAGGTATTGCAAATAGGAATGAGCAAAAATTCCCAAGGACAGGTGTGCCAAGCTTGTGGCATCATATTCAAAATGACTTGAGGCTGTATTTGCTGCCAAAGGTGCATCAACAAAGTATTGAGCAAAGGCTGTGAATACTTATGTACATGTGGTTTTTCAGGTTTTTTATTTTTAATAAATTTGCAACAATTTCAAAAAAATCTTTTTTCACATTGTCATTATGGGGTATTGTGTGTAGAATTTAGAGGGAAAAAAATGAATTTAATCCATTTTGGAATAAGTCTGTAACATAAAATAAACGTGGAAAAAGTGAAGCGCTATGAATACTTTCCGGATGCACTGCATATGTATATATGTGTATATATTTCTGACCCTGGATGGTCAGTCCTCCACTACACCTTGGTCTCACATTCATTTCAAAGGAGTGCTACCCTATACTAAAATGGCGGCTCTATTGACGCATTCCTTTCAATAGGCAACAACAGTGTAGGCAACATGTAAATATCTATGTGAAACAATTTTTGACGACAGAATGGATTATGGTTAAGAATGACTCAACGAAAGCTTGTGAAAACACAGCCTTTAGTTTGTAGGAATGCTCATACCCTGAAATTTGCATCTTTAAGTTTGTTGCCTAAAACAACTGAATGTTAACCACAGCATGACCTTGTAAAAACTGCTGTTATTTATGCAAATCTTTTTCGGTCATACCAAGCACCAAGTCAAGGCAGATCACACACCTGCCCTCAGGTGACAGAAATAGCTACACATTTTGTGAAATGCTTTGCTGCTGCTTATCTCTACTAATAAAGAGAACTATAGTTTTATTTCACAATTGAGATCTTTCCCTGACCCAATATTTTTAGAATTATGACCGTTTCAGAAAAAAATGGAAAATTGTCAGTTTATATATAGTAATTATATTGGTATATAGTGATATTATTTTGGTATGACAGAAACAAATTTGCATAAACAGAAGTTTTTACAAGGTCATGTTCTGGTTAACATTCAGTCGTTTTAGGCAACACACTTAAGGATGCAAATATCAAGGTATGACTTAATTATTGATAAGCTTTCTACAAACTAAAGGCTGTGATTTCACAAGCTTTCGTTGAGTCATTCTTACCCACAATCCTTACAAATATACAAGTTATATTATATATATATATATATATATATATATATATTTACTAAAATTTATATATATATATATAGATAAGTAAAATTTTCTACTTTAATATATTTTTAAGTTTTATTTGTTATTATTTTGGGCGTCACAGTGGCGCAGTGGGTAGCACGATTGCCTCACAGCAAGAAGAACGCTGGTTCGAGCCACGGCTGGGTCAGTTGGCATTTTTGTGTGGAGTTTGCATTTTCTCCCCGTGTTGGCGTGGGTTTCCTCCGCGTGCTTCAGTTTCCCCCAGTCCAAAGCCATGCGGTACAGGTAAATTGAATAAGCTAAATTGTCCGTAGTGTATGTGTGTGAGTGCAAGAGTGTATGGGTGTTTCCCCATGATGGGTTGCGGCTGGAAGGGCATCCGCTACATAAAAAACAAATGCTGGATAAGTTGGTTCATTCTGCTGTGGCGACCCCTGATTAATAAAGGGACTAAGCCAAAAACAAAAGAATGAATGTTGTTATTATTATTATTTATTTATTTTTATAATTTTTTTTTTTTTTATAAATGATGAATTTATAACATCATTATTCTAGTCAAAAGATCTTTCGAATATCATTTCAATAAGCATATTTGCTGTTCAGGAAATATTTATTATTATTGTTATTATTGAGTATTTTTTTCAGAATTTTTTTTTTTTTTATTGAAGACCCATGTTTATCTGAAAACAAAGAAAAAAAACATGCAAAATAATAGCTAAAGTATTAATAAAAGTTAAAACTATGCAAAAGCAGAGACAGGATTGTTAGGCCGATAAAACAACAGAAAAAAATAAGGAAAGCATCCCCTTTCCCCTAATTATTCACTCACATAATAAGAAGCACAGAGTGGATCCGTATTGGCAGAAAATGGAGAGCCACTTGCTTTGATGAGCTAGAATCATCACTAAATCAATGCAATAGATCCAGACATCATTGCCTCCATTCACTAAATGAAATCCATAACAACATGCTTGAAAGCGTCTGATACAGCTGACTCACTCTTATCCTCCATCTTAATATTCACTCCATCCTCCAAGGATCCTTCCTAATTTTCTCCACAAGAATATCTACTGATCTAACAATGTTTTCAGAAGCTTATTGAAAAATGCCATTTCCCTTCCTATTAAATGTCTTTTCTTACTGCATATCCAAACTGTTACGATTTCAATTTCCATCTTCCATCCTATTTCTGTCTCAGTATCAAACTGTATTAGCATGCATTTGCTCCTGTGCTGATGTTCTGACAGGTGGATGAGCTCCTCTTAGGGATTGAACTGTCAGAATCGATGATTTAAGATGGATCCGCAAATGCTTCTTATGTGTACATCTGTCTCATTCCTCAAATTAAAGTGGAAAGCACACACAAATAATATTAATCACACCTGAGGGTGTATCTGTCTAGTATTGACTTTTAAAAAAAATTATTCCCTTGTATGCAAATCAACACAGGAGGAATTTCAGTACATTGACAGACACCTGGCAGGTTGAGGCAAGGATGACCTGCTGTAGAAGAAGGTTTTATGGTGTATTGGCTGTCAGCTGTCTCGAGGTTAAGGTAGGGAGCTCACTGTACTTTAACTGTACTCACTGTACTTTAAAGGTTACCTTAAAGGGGACCAATTATACCCCTTTTTACAAGATGTAAATTAAGTCTCTGATGTCCCTGGAGGGTTTATGTTCAGCTTCAGCTTAAAATACTCTACAAATAAATTTTTATAGCTCTTTAAATCTGCCCCATTTAGTCTTTGATTAAAATTATGCCATTTTGGTGATGCTTTAAATTCAAATGAGAGCTACAAACACCTATGCTTGCTTCTGCATGGTGGTAGATTTAAATCAGAACTAACGTTACCTCTGTAAAAAACTGAAAATGTCTATGTTGTATGGTGTGTAAATTTGCTCAGCGCAGGACTTTCCCCCTTTGATAACATGTACAAAGGGAGAACCTTTTTGTGGTGTGCTTATAAAAACTTTAATTCATTTTTACCATTAGAGACTGGCTATATTCAAACATCGGTGACACACAACTTTGTTTAAATCCCTTATAAAAGTGATTTTTGTATAATTGTAACGGGATATGACACTGACAATGGAGATGAGGATCCAAACACAGGGTTTTATTGAGATAGAGATGGTCAGGCAAGCAATGGTCAACACAGTAGCAAACAGAAGTAGAAGGACCATCCGGAGATAAAATAACAGGCAGATGGTCACAAGGCAGGCAGCAAACAACTTAAAACAAGCAAACAAGGTGAGGGTCAAAAACACGGCAAAGCAAGACAAAGGAAAACGCGTTGTAATGTTACTAAAAAGATAACAAGACTCAGTAACATTGTGTGTGTGTTTGTGCTGTTCTTATAGTCCAAGTAATTAGTCTGTGAGCAGCTTCACCTGTGTGAGTGTTTGCAATCACTTGTGACTTGGAGCAGGTGTGTGGGTTGCATGACTAAATATGTAGTCCATAACATGGCAGATTTGTAGTTCATGTGAATGTGAGGGTTTTCCAGCGATCTATGGTAGTTAGATCGCTGGTGATCATGACAATAATCGGTCCCCTTTAAAGTCTGTGTGAACAGGAAGTTGCTGAGACTTTTATTTCAGTATTGTATGTCGATGTACGTCCAACTAAAACATCCTTCCCTCAATTCATTCCCTCACAGCAAACTTGTGGTTTATCAGTGGCTGAAAAACACTTGTGGTGCATATTTTTTATCTAGTGACGCAGACCGTATGCTGCGTGGCCATGATAATAATCTCACACAGCCTAGATTTCCAGATTGAAAAGAAACAGAGAAACACCAAATTAGCTTTGATATGTTGTGCATTTTATTAGACTTTACACTCTGTGTGAACAGGAAGTTGCAGAGACTTATATCGTATGTTGATTTACGTCCTACTGAAACATCAATCTCTTGCATCATTAACAAACTTACGGTTAAGAAGGGTGTTTTTAAGAATAATGTGGCTGAAGTCGTCAAACTGACATCAACAGAGAAAGACCATCACTCCAAATGCAGAAGCAAATGGTCAGAGTTTGACCGAAGATTACCAAAAGAAATCTTTATTGTCAGTGGATTAATTTGCACAGATTTATTGTTCACCTAAAGAATAATCAGAATGAATATTGTACATTTTTTATTTCACATGGACTTTAAATAAATGTTTCGTCAAGCATTATACCATACGCAGGTCTTTAGTGAGCCAGGCCTACAGTACGTGATCAAGTTCTCTTGATGGCGGATAAAAACAGACATTATTTTATCATGTTATGAAAGTCAAACTTTAAACAAAAAATAAATGTGGGAGAATGAGTCCACAAAACAATTTTGTTTACTGTTAGCCAGCACTTACTTTTGGGAATTTACACCTACCTAACTTTAAAAAATAACAGTTCTTGAGCCCAGTGAGCTACAAACAGTTAGGTATTATTGGAAAGAAGACACTTTGAGCTTTACTATGGTCCATCTGGAAAGTTTCATGCTCAAAAATATAAAAAGTTATACATTATGAAGTAATGAGAAAAACAAAATTATATTGTGTTCAATATTTGTTTTTCCATATACAAACACAGGAAAACATTAATGTAATGACCTAGAAAAAAATGACTTGAAAGCCAAGTGTCTCGAAGATAGATGCAAAATGAGATTTCTGCAAAATGTTTTCCGAGGCTATATCGGTGTCCTTCTCTCCCTCACTGTCAGAAACACTTTCCCAAACTAGCAGTTGCTGAATAATTCGGTCTACATTCACAGTTCATGTATCTTTGTAAAGAAGACACTTTGGACTTTATTATCCATCATCTAGTTTGTAATGCTCAAAATGAAAACAAGCTATAGATGCTTAAGTAATGTAAAACAATTGCACTGCATTAAACATTTTATTATTTCATAAACAAACTTACATCTAATAGACATCCAAACGTAGACTTCTTGGATAAAACAAGGCTAAATTTGGTATGAAAATCCAATAGATGTCTAACAATAGTCCAAAAATAGACTAGTCATCAAATAGACAGTTTAGACCAGACATGGCCAAAATCAGTCCTGGAGGGCCGGTGTCCTGCAAAGTTTAGTTTAGCACAATCAGACACAACTGGGCTAGCTAATCAAGCTCTACTAGGATTTCTAGATATATCCATGAAGGTGTGTTGAGGCACGTTGGAGCTAAAATCTGCAGAACACTCGCCCTCCAGGACCGACTTTGGGTATGTCTGGTTAAGACAGACTTGACATGTGCAGCCATTTATTCATTCCTGTCTATTTTATTGCACCCATTGGATGTTCACTGACAGATAATACCCACATGAAAAATACTTAAGTAATTTATAGTAAATACTAGTGTTGTTGAGCCATATTATAGTAAAGTACTTGAATTAATCTTTAGTGGTATTTGTATAGTTACTATAAGTAGTTACTATAAGTAAAATAACTATAGTAATAAAACACAAATTACCCAATAATGTGCTTTTTACTAACTATAAGGTACACTACACCACCATTTAATCATATGCTAAAGTATACTACAGTATTTATTACAGCATAGTAAATTCAAAAAGTATATACTACATTGTCCTGGAGCATCCATTAAAACATGTTGTAAATACTATAATATATTCAACGCATTCAAGTATTTACTATACATTACTGTAGTATTTTTTTTTCATGGGGGAATTTAGTCTTAGATGATCAATAGCCAGATGTTTGGAACATTTGGAAAATGCTTGCTGGGGGATGAATGATGTCCTAATGTGCTAAAGACCTGAGGTATGTGTTTATGGCTTATGGTTTTCTTGAAAGATCTGTGCAGGAAGTGACCAGAGTTCACAATTCATGAAGGTACTTGTAATGCACACCTGTACTTTTCAGTGAGAATGCACTACTCATACTCCAAAATGGCATATAATCTTGCCAAAGTATGCAAAAAAGGGTCAATTACTATTCTACAGCCCACTTCCATTCTGACAGCTCAGTCAACAGGAACGTGAATTTACAGTCGCTCACTGAATTTTCTTTTGAAATCTAGTCGCTTCATAGGAATCCACATGATAATACATTTAACGAGAGTAGGAACTATTTCTAAACACAGATTTCGCAAAGGCTACAGGTTCTTCGCCTGTTGAGCAACAGAAAGATGCTTGGCTGGGCTGTATTTTTATGAGCAGCACAATGTTTTTACTACTATTTATTTGAGATGTAAAATTTGAAAGGAATAATATGTAAATTAAAAAAATATATATTCCACAAACCACTAGGACAGTGTTATATATTTTGCTGATTTATGTACTTACATTATCCTAAATGTTTAGAAGTATGATTCAGAGAAATAAACAATGGGATATGCACACAAACTTTTATTTTTCAGTAAGCCAACTCAAGTGCTTTAAGTGGACTGGCATGTCATTACAAAATCACCATGTTTAAGATCTGATTTCTGTAAAAAAAATAGGGATGTTTACTGTCAAACAGAGATACAATATAAAGTAGGTACCAGACCGGATGAGAAGCACTGAATTAAATTCTATTGTTCCATGCCATGCATTTAAAATTTGGATATTTATTTTACCACAGTATTTTTAATGGAGTTTCTGAGCTCGCCTGTGGGTCCTGACGGTGCTTGCATTTAATTGTTTTTTCATCTCGTTTTACGCTTAACTAAATGAATGCTTAAGTCTATTTAACTGATTATATTTGAATTACATTACAACATTGATGCTTGAAGCTTGAAAATAATCCCATAAACCTTTCATTGGACGTTTATCAGTGGCTGAAAAACACTTTTTGTGCAAATACCCCATTTTATCTACTGTAGTGACACAGACTGTATGCTGTGTGGCCATGCTAATAATCCCATACAGCCTAGATTTCCAGATTGAAAAGAAACAGAGTAACACCAAATATGCTTTGATATGCTGTGCATTTTATTAGACTGCACAGAGTAGCATTATAACAAGCCCTAAAATGAATTTAGTTTAATAAAACATCGCTGCTGCTTCTCCACGTGATCACAACCAGGGGTGCGTTTCCCAAACAATCACATAACTCGCGGCTGAACTATCATAGTACCATGCATCGTTTGGGGAAAGAACGATGTAGTGACGAGTGTTTCCCAAAACCCGTAGTTTCTCTGTCGCAGATCCATGGTTTGAACCACGTTAGTTATAACGTAAAACGCCCATAATGATGCTCTAAACGGGGTTGAGTAACTAATTCTTTAGAGAAGAACCCCATCATTTCTTTGTGCAAATTATATTGTTTTACACGCACACGCATTTAAAATAAAATCCAATATTAGTTTTGGTAAAAACATGCACTCGTTTTCCATATTAATTGAAATATACTGTATGTAAATGGCACACATAGGGCCAATGTTTGCTTTACTAATATTATTGAGAAGTTGAACATTACATATTCTATTCTAAAACATAAAATCACTTACAAAAGCTAACACTATTCTAATATCATATATAAATCATAAAAATAAATAAATAATGAGGCTATTTATTAAGAAATGAAATGTAATATTTATTATTTATTAGAAAATGAAAAAAAAATCCTACTTTAATAATATTATTAATGATGATGATTATTATTATTATTATTAGGTAGGATATTGTTTATTTTTTTTTTGAAAAGTCTGCTTTTAATTTGAGCATGTGCAAACCACTGCAGATATGCTCAAACCAGCAGGCCCATGTCACTTACAGTACAGATACTTAATAAATAACCTACTATAAATTAAAAGAATTAACGTATGCTGTGTTTTTTTGTTTTCACAAGCTTTGGAGATGTAACATAAATGTCACCTATAGCTTTTGTCATGAGGCTGTGTTCAAAATGACATCAAAGTTTTCAAAGTGCAATGCGAAGGAAGCGCATTTGTAAACATGAAGATTGCTAAAACTGAACTGTAAAAATACTTTGAAAGCAAATTACACCTAAGAGAGGTGACCTTAATGATGTTTTTTTTTTTAATAATTCCGACTTTGAATGTTAGAATGTTCTAAATGAATAGGGCATAGGGTGGATAAGTGGGAATAGAACACAGCCAGGAACTATGTTTCTAACTACAGCTCCAGAGGTGTCGTTTCAAGTGCTCAAGTTTGCGACGCAGTTTGCGAATGTTCGTTGGAGCGATGGATTTGGGAAACGGCAAATCAACAAACTATCTTTGTAACAACGGAACTTGCGACGTTAGTTGGCTAACGATGGTTTTGGGAAACGCACCCCAGAAAAACTAGAAGCGGTGGACTATGGCATAATAAAAGCTACATTGCTTTTTTGCTGCATCTTGCTCGTCTCTCATCAGCAATTATTTCATTGTCTCATTTCATTTCAGTGTCTTTCAGCCTCACTCTGCTTCATGATAATAAGTCAGGATTTCTGAAGAAGGCCCATAGGATGTAACGAAGAGACAATTCCCATGATTCCACACTCAGTTACAATGTCATCAAACTATCCATTTGTTTGTTGTGTGCCCTCTAGCAGCAAAAAATACATAGCCAATTATGCACCTTTAATTGTAAATAGTAGTTATGATTTTTCTCAAAATTAAGTTTCTTCTGATTTAGACTTTGAGTTTGTGCTGTCATTTTTCTTCCCTCAACAGTGACATTTCTCTCTATATTGCAATGTCATAATTCTGACTTTCTTCTCAAAACTGCAAGATAAAAAAACACACAATTCTTATGAAAAAGTCTGACATAAACTTACATTAGGCAATATTGATTACGGACACATTGATTATATGAAAAAACCTTCAGCAACACAGTAAACAGATCAGTCGAACAGACAGTAAATATTTTGGGCTCACTGCATATTAGCTTAGGCTATCCTGCTTACCAACTAACCAAATAAACATTTTCAGGGTACATTTACAGTGCTCAGCATAACCATTTTGAAAATGGATATTTTTATCCATTTCTCAGTGAATATAGGCAATTTGGCTATATTCCCTCCATCCCCCCCCCCCCCCCCCCCCCCCCCCCCCCCCCCCCATTTATTTATTGATCCCCAATTTCTGTTAAACGAAGATAATTTTTTTTAAACACATTTCTAAACATAATAGTTTCAATAACTCATCTAATAACTGATTTATTTTATATTTGCCATGATGATTATTCTATATTTGCCATAATATTTTACTAGATACTTTTCAAGACTAGTATTCAGCTTAAATTGACATTTAAAGGCTTAACTAGGTTAACTAGGCAGGTTAAGGTAATTAGGCAAGTTATTGTATAATGGTGGTTCGTGTCACATAACCAGCGATCTGTTCCTGGAAAATCGTTGACATACTAAACTCACGTCATTCAGGAACTACATATCCCAACATGCCATTGCACAGACCGGTCATCATTCACCATTATTCACACACAGCTGAATACTGTCATAATGAATTGTTTAGACTATTTATACACATTGCACACTCCAGTCAAGGCTGAGTCTTGGTTGGTACCTGTATGGTTTCAGTGAGTGTCGTCTACATATCCTGTTCATAGTTTTTCTCGTTATGTTTTGATGATTGTTTGGTTACTTTTTGTGCTTTGATCACCGCTTTGTTTTTGCATATTTTGATATTTTTTGACTTCACTTGTTTTTGCCTGCACGAATAATCTTTTTATTTAAAAATTGCATTTGGATCCAACCTCTTGTCTTTGCTCCTTTGACAGATTGTTCTGTAGATTATCAAAAAAAAAAATGTATGTATAGCTTAAAGGGGCTAATAATTTTGATCTTTAAAATAGCTTTTAAAAAATTAAAGCTGCTTTTATTCAAAATAAAACAAATAAGACTTTCCACTGAAGAAAAAAAATATTATGAGACATACTGTACTGTGAAAATTTCCTTGCTCTGTTAAACATCATTTGGGAAATATAAAAAAAAAGGAAAAAAAAAAACTCAAAGGGGGCTAATAATTTTGACTTCAACTGTCAGAATTATTAGCCCCCCTGAATTATTAGCAATTATTAGATGGAAGATTTTTTTCAGCACATTTCTGAACATTCATTCATTCATTCATTCATTCATTCATTTTCTTGTCGACTTTGTTCCTTGCGGGGTCGCCACAGCGGAATGAACCTCCAACTTATCCAGCACGATTTTACGCAGCGGATGCCCTTCCAGCCGCAACCCATCTCTGGGAACTTCCACACACACATTCACACTCATACACTATGGACAATTTAGCTTACCCAATTCACCTGTACTACATGTCTTTGGACTGTGGGGGAAACCGGAGCACCCGGAGGAAACCCACGCGAACCCAGGGAGAACATGCAAACTCCACACAGAAACGCCAACTGACCCAGCCCAGCCGAGGTTCGAACCTACGACCCAGCGACGTTCTTGCTGTGAGGCAACAGCACTACCTACTGCGCCACTGGGTTGCCCATTTCTGAACACAATAGTTTTATTAACTCATTTCTAATAACTGATTTATTTTATCTTTGCCATGATGACAGTAAATAATATTTTTCTAGATATTTTTCAAGACACTTCTATACAGCTTAAAGTGACATTTAAAGGCTTAACTAGGTTAATTAAGTTAACTAGGCAGGTTAGGGTAATTAGGCAAGTTATTGTATAACGACGGTTTGTTCTGTAGACCATCGAAAAAAAAATATTGCTTAAAGGGGCTAATAATTTTGACCTTAAAATGTTTATTAATAAATTAAAAGCTGCTTCTATTCTAGCCGAAGTAAAACAATAAAAAATATTATCAGACATACTGTGAAAATGTCCTTGCTTTGTTAAACATAATTTGGGAAAAATTAAAAAAAAAAAAGAAAAAACTCAAAGGGGGGCTAATAATTCTGACTTCAGCTGTATACATGTATGCTGAACACTGTATGTGTGAGAACCCCCCCCCCCCCCCCCCCCCCCCCAACAGATTGTGTAAAAAAGGATGACGTGAACGTGCTGTCTCTCTACAAACCACTGTTCACACGAAAGTCTCTATACGGTTTTGATTTAAGAGTAATCCAATCTCTGTGGCTGATATTTCAGAAATTTTAGACTTTCCTATAGTTTTGTTCTACAAAATGAATTACACTGAACTCACAGACTGAAAAAGAAATTCTGGGTTGCATTATATATAATGGTGAGGCGATCTGCAGCATTGTTGATTAACAGCGTTTTAGCTTTGTTGCATTGTGTCGTTCTATTCTCACATCACGAAATATGACGGTTCATTCTCACAAAGATGAAATAACCAAACCCCACGCCTATCAGATAACATAATGCAATGATTGTAGTTAAATGTCATTCAATTACTGAAGCTTGTGTCTCTCTTCCAAGGTAATACTGTCTTTACATGTAGAAGTCCCCTATGGGGGTTTCGCATCATCATTTAATGATTAACAAGATCATGCACGATACACTTACCCTGACGTTTCCAAAAGATTACAGCCTGTTAAATCTGAACTGTCATTAGAAGTAGAGAACAAACACTGAAACCCCAAAGGGAAACTCGAGATGAATGTTAAAGTGAATAACTGTGTTGATCCTAATTGATTTAGCTATTTAAACTATGACGATACCCTTAGGGTTACAGAAAGTGTACAATTTGAACACAAACATGACACAGTTTGGATTTGTTGTTGTTTTTTTGGCAGTATAAACTCTACACAGTTCCAGTCAGAAAAAGACAAGCTACAAAGTTCACAAATGCGTACCACAAAATATACAATATACAGAGAAGGCATAAACAGTTGCAGACATCCCTAAAGTATGACGTCTTATTCAAAACAGCGCATTTCTTTCTTGCAAAACCAGCGAAATTGTCAGAATCATCATTCAGTAGTTAAGACACAATATTCTCCTTAAGAAAAACCTTTTTGTTTCACAATGTTCTTAAAAAATGGCATTCAGTTATCTCGGTATGCAAATATTCATCGTAAATCTAAAATCACACATTGACAGAACATATGACTACATTTTGCAAAATGAAATCTGTAAATGTGAAAAAAATGCATTAGAAAAAAAAATGTCTGAGTCTAAGACAGAGGCCTTCACACAACTGGCCATCACACATGTTTCCAGTGTCTGAGATGTTTTAGCTCATGTTTCATGTGTCTAGTGGACAATTAATACAAAGTGATTCATTAAAACACTCTCAACTACACACAAAGACTCAGTAGGTAAATAATAATAATAATAAAGTTATATCCAAACACAGCTCTCTTTTATTCTCTACACACCACATTTCTTCTCAGTCTTCTTATTTCCCTCACCCAATGGTATTTAAAGGGATAATTCACCCAAAAAATTAAGGCATTCACCTTACATTTTGTTTTAATGGCATATAGCATCATTTCTATTTTAGATCACATAAAAAATTCTGACCACCATTTATCTTTAATGCGACAATTCACGAAACTTCTTGAGCACAGATGTTCACTCAAGTTCTTGTTTGCCTGAAGTTATCACTTTAATGTCAACTGTTCCAATACAGATATTTAAACAAAAACAAAAAGCAGCACACATTAGCTGTGTCTCATTTCAGAGGCTGTATCTTCCGAGGGATGCAAACTTCAAAGAGAGTCCGAAAGTCGAACCGAGCATTTTAAAATGAGACGATCTACATGTAGCCTAAAAAAGGACAGATCTCATCACCTAGCAACAGTAACAGCAGTCGTTAATAAGCGGTGATAAAATTTGTAATGACTTTTTCAAAGTGATTTTAAAACTTATTTTAAGTGATCGGAAGGCAAAGCAAAGTTTACAAAAGCTGGAACTACAGTATATTTCCTTTGATCCATACATGAACACATAAAAATGTAAACTGTCTATAAAATTACTCTTTAGTAAGGCATGTCATACTCTTTTTGTTTTTTAACATGTTTTTAGATATCCAAGTGAAATAAAACCTAATTCATGCTTTTAATTGGGAGTTTTTTTTTTTTTTTAATTTTGTGTCGTTATTAGTGCACAATGAATTTTGGGATGTTCGAGGCTGCAAAGGATCCACCGGTTGTGTCCTTCATTACCTGGGAAACGAAGGACGCATTTTAAGGCAGCATTTGAAGGAGCCTACAAATTTTTTTTTTTAAATGAGGCGATGACTCATCGCCCTTCAAACGCAACCTTTGGAGGATGCAGCCTCTGAAATGAGACACAGCTATAGTTTTTTGGAGGGTTTCTTCACTTAAAAAAGTGCATAAACGTATTGTCTTAAAAGCGACAAGTTAAACTTACTTAAAAAAGTGAGTAAACCCTTTGTAACGTAACTGTTAGGTTGAATTAATTGAATTGTATAATTAGGCACATAGTTCACATACTTAAGGTCCCCATGAACCAGAAGCTGCAACTGGAATTTTTTATTTTTTATTTTTTGTATTGTGACGCAGTTCCTAGAGAAACGGAATATTAAATGAGAAAACAATGGGCATAACTTGTTTCTTCTTCTGCGAGCTGAATGGATGTACTACAGTAGGCATTTCATTCAGAAAGATGGGAAAAAGGGTTTGGGGAGAGTTATTACACTCTAACAGACACCTTCTCCTCACCATTTCTGTTTGATGTCAAAACTGACAGTTGGAGCGGCGTGGTTAAATATGTTAGTCATGCCCAATTCCTAAGATATATACGTAATCTGTCAATTAAACTGAAAACAAACATGAGGAGCGTTTTCAGATTTCAATTAAAGATCAGAAGAGCAAATTATTTTTTTCTTAATCACGCACACAGATGAATTGTTCACCACAAAACCAGCAATGTGAGCTAACAAAATCATATGGTTAGTTTTGATTTCTTGGGGACTTTAATTTTAAGGCAAAGGGTTTACTCACTTTTTAAATTAATGTCAGAAAATCAATTTAAAGCAGCACATTTACTCACTTTTTTAGAGTAAAGTCAGCTAATTGCTTTTTTACAGAGTAGGCATAGTATTTTGCATTGTTATTAAACATGATGCCCTAATATAATCTCATATCATTGAGTATGACAAACATCCACATTAGATTTCAGTAAAAAATGACAATTTAATATTTATTCATTAAATGCTATCATATAGCTCCTGAACACTTTGAAATTACTTCCCATTTACACAGAACATCCAGTGATACCTTAGCATACTTTTTAAAGCTTAATGGTGGTTGCCAATATCATTTGGAGGAGTACGAGCAAGACATTTATTTTACAATTCTCCCATTTTGGTCCAAAAAAAGAAAGAAGGACATATGCCATTAGAGCAACACTTGATTAAATGATTAATTAATTTTCATTTTTGAGTGAACTAACCCTTTTACCTTCTGCCAAGAGAGTGTGGAATCACTGTTTTGTTGGTACAGAGAATCACAGTCTGTGATAGTATTCTGAAACTGTGGAAATGTCTGAAAGTTTGTCCCTGGGTGTTGCTCTGACACGCAGAGAACCCAACTGAAAGAACAGCAGTTTTGGGAATCTGTTATTTGAAGCAAATAACAAGGTCCATGGCTTTGTTTAAGAACAGGGCTTGGGAAAAAATGACAAGGTGTCCAACAACACAGTGATTCCACAATGTTCCAGCTGTGCCACCTGAACAACAGTGTGCTTTTACTGACTTAGAAACAAAATACATATATATATATATATGCGAAAAAACAGAACGTCATATACAAGCTTGAAGAAATCGATTTACACCATATGTTTTTTTTAACTCATATTTTTGGTTTAAAGAAAAAAATAAGCAAATAATAATGGTGACGAATAACACTATTGATAAATAACAAAAAGCAGATTACTAACAGTGAAAAAAATTCTGGCCCAATCCCTTAAATTAGGAGTGTCTAAACTCGGTCCTGGAGCGCAGGTGTCCTGCATAGTTTAGCTCCAACTTCCTTCAACACACCTGACTGGAAGCTTCTAGCATACCTAGAAAGAGCTTGATTAGCTGGTTCAGGGGTGTTTAATTGGGCTTGGAATTAAAATATGCAGGACACCCGCTTTCCAGGATTGAGTTTGGACACCCCTGCCTTAAATTGTAACAAATGTTCTTGTTTATCTTCTTCTCTAAGAATTTAAAAAGACAGTTCACAGCATCATTGTCACTCCAAACCCTAAAATCAAACGTTTTTTGTGTGCTCCAGAGAAGACAAAGTCAACTGGTTTGATTTGCATAAATGGTGACAAGTCATTTTTGGTTGAACTGTCCATTTTAAAGGGATAGTTCACTCACAAAAAAATGAGAATTCTGCCATTTACTCGCCCTTGACTTGTTCCAAACCAGATTGAGGTTGTTTTTGTTGTTGTTTTACCAGCAGACACACAACATCATAATATGATAATATTAGGTTATATTTAGGTTGTGATGTCAGATGACCAAAATACAATGTTTAGTCAGTGTCTAAGGACGTTATTTTGACGTCCAATAACGATGTCAAATTACGTTAATATTTGGTTGATTTTAGGTTGTGCTGGAAAGTGACCAAAATGTCAACAAAGTGGTAACATCCAAACAACGTCAAGGTGTAACATGATTAGACGTTGATATTTGGTTGATTTTAGGTCGGACGTTGGACATTGACGTCAGCCTTCATTTCCAAACAAAATCCAACTTCCCCACGACGTTGGGGTACACTGGGGTACAACGTCAATATGACATCATGTTGACACCCTGTGCCTGCAGGGTTTTTACTGTTGAACACTATACTTAAAGATATACTGAAGAATGTAATCATTGACTTGAAAAACAAATACTATGGACGTCAGTGGTTACAGATTTTTAACATTGTTCAAAATATCTTCATTTAGCTTCAACGAAATAAAAAAAAACCTCAAACTAGTTGACAGAATATTCATTTTTGAGTGAACTATGCCTTTAAGCATAAAGTCTAAGAGGTTTCACACAAACATCTAAGCACAGATTAAACATATCTCATTTTTAAGAAAAGCCAAAATGTGTTCAATTAGATTTGTTTTCTAAATATAAATAATGACATCCTACATGATATGAATAGCTTTCGTTAAAAAAAGGCAGAAAGGTATATAGGGACAGCGTGTGCATTATAATTTGTGCTCATTACATAGATATTTCCCCATTACTTTTTAGCACTTGAATAATTGAAAAGAAAGGTGGAGGTGAGAATTTATAATCTAATCATGCTTAATACTGTCAGGAGCCATTTTAAAGAAGTTAGGCCTGACCTGTCCCATTGCTAACCCATGTTTCATTATTACACAGTCAGCCTGAGGTCTGTGAACGTGTTTGGGCTGTCAAACAGAGTTCAGTGCAGTTCAAAGGAAATGAGATGATCCAGTTAGTTCAATTCCACTACTCTCAGACCTGAGCTACACGGTTTCTGAGTGATTCTCAGACATTTTGCTTGTTTGTTTGTTAGTGGCACCACTGGCTTTTGGTTTTAGCTCGAATTATAAAAGTGTAGGATTTTGTGGTGTGGTATTTAGGCCAGGGTCTAACACAGGGGTCGGGAACCTTTTTTCAGCAAAGAGGCATTTCTGATTTTTTTTTTTCAAGTGCATTTTCTAAAGAGCTATTTTGGGTGTGTGTATATAACAAAACCTTTATTTATTTTTAAACAAAACCTTTATTTATGTCCTTGCACAACAAAAAAAAATAATAATAATATGACGCATCACAATGTATGCAGAAAGGACAATTTATAAATTATTTTCTTTTTGCCATCGCCACTCATGAATGTTGTTTGAATTTACGTGTGTGAGGTTACCAAAAATGTGTAAGTTGCTTGCCCTTTATTGGTGTTGCGATTCAAGTTCAACCACATATGGCCATTGGTTGAAACATCTTTTTATTGTAAACTGAGTTCTTATTTATTTTGCTGTAGAAAATACAATATAAAGGGAATTGTAATTGTATTTTCAATAGGAAACTTTAAAATTGAAGAGAGACAGCTGGAGAGCCACATATTTTTGGTCAAAGAGTCACATGTGGCTCCCAAGCCATAGGTTCCCTACCCCTGGTCTAACATATCTGAGGGGAAAGCATGCACTGCTAAAAAATATTTTCTTAATTACTTTTTTGTCTTGTTTCTTTTCCAAATATCGAAAAATCCTTAAATCAAGAAGCATCTAACAAGCTGACAAGTAAAAAAAAGTCTTGTTTTCAGCAATAGTATGTCAATATGTTAAGCTTTTTCTTAAAACAAGCAAAATATTGTGCCAATGGGGTAAGCAAAATACTAACTATTTTACTTGAAATATGTTTATTTTACTAAATGGGATATTTAAGATTATTTTAAGAATAAAACTGACTTAATTCTAAGACATTATTTCTGAAAACACAACAATACTTCTTACTAGTCTAGAAAATGCTTTTTGATTTAAGAATTTTTATATATTTGGTCTAAAAACAAGATAAAAACTCTAAGTAAGAAAATAAATTTTTTGTAGTGTGAATTTTTGACTACAAAAGCTGGTCTGAATGATAAGGCGTGATCATTTCACCAGCACTGAAGGGATGGTGTGTGTATGGTACATCCACAAATGCTTCATGCAGGTTATGAGCAAAGAGTACAATGGTCTGTAGGGGCTTACTACTCTGGATAATGACATGAGTGCAGTTTACAATCAAACATGTGCACAGTGAGTGCAGTGTGAATGCACAAAAGAGTCTGTACTTTACTATTGAACAACATGTACTAACCGACATAACCAGGGTGCAGTGCAGTATGAGGGAACGCAACATCCAGTGTCCACAGTCTCTTTTTTGATTTGTTTTGGGTGAAACTGTTTTAAGTTGCACTCAAGTTGAGCTTTGTACAGTCATTTAGACTGAACAAAGATTGGTTTGATTACACAGTTAGGACACAGTAGATACCCTTATCAAAATAATGCCAGATTTACATGTATTGCCCCTCCCACTTCTAAACTGAAACCCACCCACCGTTCAAAAATCACAGCCCCTCCTACAAAAAAAGAAGAAACTGTACAGCTAAACTGAATTTATCTTCTCTTGCCTCCATCTTCTCTCCCGTCCTCCATCAGAATACTCTTAATTCCAACATGTCCTCCTCTACATCTCTGGAGATCTTGTTCTTCTTTGTCTCTCTCCTTTGTTTCTCTTCTTCGTTTTAACACTGCGAAAGAGGAAAGGTTAGTAATGAATACATGTTTAAAATTAGATATGTATTTCAACACATTTCTAAACATAATAGTTTTAATAACTCATTTCTAATAACTGATTTCTTTTATCTTTGTCATGATGACAGTAAATAATATTTGACTAGATATTTTTTAAGACGCTTCTATACAGCTTAAAGTGACATTTAAAGGCTTAACTAGGTTAATTAGGTTAACTAGGCAGGTTAACGTAATTAGGCAAGTTGTTGTATAACGATGGTCTGTTCTGTAGAATATCAAAAAATATATTATATTATATTTTAAAAATTTAAAACTGCTTTTATTCTAGACAAAATTAAACAAGTAAGACTTTCTCCAGAAGAAAAAATATTATCAGACATACTGTGAAAATTTCCTTGTTCTGTTAAACATCATTTGGGAAATATTTAAAAAAGAAAATAAATCAAAGGGGGGCCAATAATTCTGACTTCAACTGTATATGACTTCAACTGTATATATATATATATATATATATATATATATATATATATATATATATATATATATATATATATATATAGATTTAAGATAAGATTTAAATGTATTTTTTAGCATTTTTGGGGGATTAGAAGTGTGTCAGGCCCCCTTTTGATGTCTAAAATCTCAATTGTGAATCAAAGCCAGAACAGCTATGTTAAACGTTTCCTTTGACCGCTCACCTGTTCTGCAGGCTTTAGCAGACCAGCCTCTTCTTTGCTTTTCTCACTGGGCTTAATCTCCACCACAATATTATCTTTCACTCCTCCAGAAGCCCTGGAACAAAGAAATGACACATAAAGAAGGGTTACAAACAACTATACAGCCTCATGTCCTGCTAAAGTCAATGATCCCAGTATGTGCCACTCACACTTCCTTCTTGTCCTTCTTCCCGCAGCTCAGTTTGCCCTTCTTATTAAGGAAGAAGAGCGAAGCCACCAGGATGAGCAGCAGCAGGACACACACCACCACAGCGATCACCACAGAACTCGAACCGCCCAGATGTCTTTCCGCTGAGGAGAACCAACAACAAGAGAAGCTGCTGGTTAATGGTGAGCGCACAGAAGAGTTTTGGTCGGACAGGAAAAGAAAGTGGCACACGGAAGGGGAACGGGTGTGTTGAAAAGGGTGGGGAGGAAGTAAACAAGAACAATAAGGGATTGTTCTTTTGCTGAAGCCTAACGGGAGACCCGTAAAGCAATCAGTGATAGATAATATCACGGTTAAAAAAAAAAAAAAAAGATCTGAAAGCAAACAGATAGTGTTTTACGTCTCATGCAAAGACAGAGAAGCAGCAGGGGTTATACAGACCTGTTTTAAACTCGGGATTTCCTTTGAGCAGCATTATGAGAAAGAGAAATTTGAGTCCCATTGAACAGCACACATGAAAATAATCATTAACACACACAACGAGGCCCACCACCACGATGAAGACGAACACACACACTTGCACGCACACACACAAACAAACTTGTATATATATGGTTTACGAGTACTTTCCAGAGGTATAAAGTATTTTATACCAGGGTGTCTGTAACATGTTAAAAAGTGTTAAAAGATGATGAATGAGTCTTAAATAACATGAGGAATCAACTTAGAGAAAATGAAGGCCCTTAAACATGAATTAAAAATCTTAAATGCTGTTTTCCAATGTATTACTTTTTTATTATATTTCCATCATATATGTATATTTGTCCAGATGTTTTTTTTTTTTTTTTTTTTTTTTGAAGAGAGTTGTATCATTGTGTGAGCAAATAGTTGTATTCTAGTTTATTTATGCAATGCCACTCGATTTGTTGTTATCCCCATGAACATCTTCATTACTGCATTATAGCATATAGGTCTTTTTAAAAAGACCATGAGATGCTTCATACCAAATTATTTTTTGTTCTTTGTTTGGGGTTAACTAAAGAATTAAGTGATGTACAGCATGTGGTATGTCATCACTTAAAATGATTGCAAATTTGTCTTTTTTTAAATTAATCTAACTCTGAGCACAACTAAGACACTCAAAAAAATATACACTGTAAAAAAGCAGGGTTTCACATAATCCATTCATCTTGTGCTAAGGCAAATTGATTAGGTTAACTTAACAAATTTAAGTAGATTGAAATTAAAATATTTAAGCTGTCCCAAACAAGTCTCAAGAATTGTGTTATTTCAGCTCATTTTAAATATTTAGTTTCAACAAGCAGCAAAAATCATTTTTTTAGTTGCTTGTTCAAACTACTTATTTAAAATAAGCTGAAAACACAATTCTTACGATTTGTTTGGGACAGCTTAAACATTTTAAATTCAATCCACTTAAATTTGTTAAGTTAACTTAATCAGTTTGTTTTGGAACATCATGAATAAATTGTGTGGAACCCTGCGTTGTTTACAGTGTAGTTGTGCTGTCTAGCTAAAAAAAATGTATAGTAAATCTAAGGGTGCTTTCACACCAAGACTTTTGTTTCGGAACCTGGCACGTTTCCCCAGTTAGCGCGGTTCATTTGGCATATGTGAATTTAGCAATCGTGCTCGGATCCACGCCAAAACAATCAGTCTGAGATCGCCTGAATGAGGTGGTCTCGGTTCGATTAAAACAAACTCTGGAGCGGATCGATTGTAGTGAGAAAGCAATACGATCCGAACCAGGCTATATCACAGTGTATTATGGATATGTAATAGGCATAGGGCTATATGGAAAGAGAATTATGTGTAGGGCGGGATGTCATTCCTACCGGTAAATGTGCGTTTCATGCTGAATACGAAAGTTAAAGCATGCTGAACTATTAACGAGAGCTGTTTATCCATTAGGAAAATTGACCGAACAGCAGTCTTGGTTTATCTGTTATTTTTCTCTATATTGTAAAGCTTATAATGCATACGCCATCTGCTATGTATGAGAAAGTCTGACCTCTGCTCTATATATTTATTACTGTGGGTGTCATCATTCAAAATTAAAGCGAAGCTTTTCGCTTATATTGTCTTACTGCTCATCGTCATAAATTAAAATAAGGACGCATGACTGCTGAGCGGGACTCTGCAAAATAAACCGTGAAACTCTGACCAATGTGAGGAGAGTTTACTCACACAAGACTTGTTTCAGCTATTTTGGTCCATTTAGAAACTTTGCCGTGTGAAAGCGAACCTGACCAAGAACAAAGTGCAACATTGTAACAATTTTAATCCCTGTTTCGGAACAAAATAATCGATCCATAGGTGTGAAAGCACCCTAAGTTGAAGTGACATTGATGTAACTGTTTTAAACTTGGTGAGGTGTTAAAATGTATGGAAAGAGACTTTAAAAAGGTCTAAATTTACTTACTTAATTTAATTACTTATTTAAAATAACCTGAAACTATTCTTGAGAATTTTTTGGGACAACTTAATTTTTTTGATGTTCTACTTCAATTTGTTAAAACAATTACTTAATCGATTTGGGTTAGGACAACATGAAGGAATTGTGTGGAACCCAGCATTTTTTAGAGTGTAAAAACCACTTATCACATGGCCTTACTTTACCCCTACCCCTAAACCAAACCCTCACATGAAACCAGTTGTAAAATTTGAATGTCAAAAGACCGCGTTAAGATTTTTAAGCATTTTGAATTACAAGGAGACAAAGCATGTCCTCGTAAATCACCATAATAGAGTACAACTAGGTCATGCCCATGTCATTATACAATTCAGTGTCCTCGTAAATCACATAAACCTGCACACACAAACACACACACACTAGAGTGACCAGAGAAGTGACACACTTGACAACGCACTCAAGGATGGACGGAAAAGACGGCGATATTAAGAGACAGACACACAGAGGAAGGAAAAAGAGGAAAGTAAAATAGAACAGAATCCTTTATTGACCCCAGTGAAGGAAAAGTTAAAGGTGCAGCATCAACAAAATAGAGGACGGACAATCATACAAAGAGCACATACGTAATACAATATACAATATACACAGTGTTTGGTAACAGTACATAATATACAGTGTAAAGGACTGGAGAGCGAGATCACGGAGTGTGTACAAGAAAGAGTCCTGACAAGGAGAGAAGGAGCAGAGAGAGCTGGGACAAGTGTCTACCTCGGTTAGAATTGGCAACTGTGGGTTTTGCTGAATCTGCACAGAGAGAAAGAGAAAAAATGTTAAGAGAATGGTTATGTTTTGAGGGTAAATCTTTGTCTGTTGAGGTACAAAGTATGTTTGGAATGGCATACTACTGTTTATTAAGCGATAAGCTTGTTCTATGCAGAAGTATCAGGGGTAGTTCTAAGCTGAGCCCACCCAATAAGAATTTAGGTAATGATGTCAGTAATCTTTTGTACATTGATTAGCAATCAAAGGCAGATTTATTTTGTGGTCTTATTATGGTAAGAAGACCTGAAGATGCTGCAACCATTCATTAAACAACACCAATAAGTCACAGTATTATTTTTTATTGGCTCAAGGCAAAAGTTCGTAAACACTGTATTTGATAGACTACTTCAGACATTTTACTAATTCACTAAGTAACATTGGAACTACCTACCATAGACACTGGAACAATAGTAGATTGTCTGCTTAGTACCTGCTTACATTTTGTTTAGTTGGAGTAAAGAAAAAACTGCAAATGTTCTAGTCATCAAAGTTAAAAATACAGTGAGCTTTATTTCTCACAGAAACCCAAATATGAATTTCAGTGCTGCACTTCTGTGAAAGAGTATACGAACATGCAATATTTGACAACTATTTTATGATAGAGATGTTAAACAACAAAGTATTATTAGGTGATTGAAACTAATAACTTTATTTGGCAAATTTCTCAATTTTGAAATAATTTTATTCATGTAATCAGTGTTGGGAAAAGCCTTTTAAAAGTAATATATTGCAATAAATGTGTTATTTAGTTACTTTTAAGGAAAGTAATATGATGTGTTGTTATTTATTTATTTTTATTTTTAAAGATTAAGATAGGCATAAGATTGTATTTTGTAATATATTAACTTTTAATATGTTTACTTTTAAAAGTAACTTTACCAAACACTGCATGTAATTCATAACTGTGTAATGCAAAATTAAATGCTTGTTGGATGGATTGGGTTGGAATAAAATGCAAATGTTGAATAATATAATAATCAATAAAGAGGAGAATAATTAAAAATTGTAACATTAATATTTCATAATAAGCAGTGGTATCACAGGAAACATCAATATCTCCTTTTATACATTAAGGTGTCTAAAGTCTCTTTGTTAAGAAGCATGTGTTAAAGCATAGCACATTGTGAAATTGCAAATAGACTAAATAAAGTTGCTGATTCTAAGAATGCAGATACAGAAGAGAACAGAGAAGAGTTCTGGCACAGATGCTATATTTCTGAGAAAGGTAGTCATCAATCTCACTAATGCCCTAACCACAAAAGAAAATATAGACATATGAGCTCTGCAAAAAATGGGAAGTACCAGTTTGTTATAAGCAGTTCTTTGGCTTTTCTGAGAGTATTACACCTTAAAAATTTATCTCAAGATACATAATGGGTGCCAAGATGATGAAGGTCATATGATGACTACAGCTAAAAAAAAATTCTCCAAAAGTTCTCCATGCATGCATCTAAGACAATGGTCTCGAACTCAATTCCTGGAGGACCACAGCTCTGCAGAGTTTTGCTCCAACTACCTCAAACAGACATCTTTTTAATAGTCTCTAGTTAGTCTTGAACACCTTGATTAGTTGGATCAGCTGTGATTGATTAGGGTTGGAGCAAAACTGTGTAGAGCTGCAGCCCTGCAGGAATCGAGTGTGAGACCATTGTCTTAGATGCATGTTTGGAGAATGTGGGGGTTTTCAAGTAGTAATCATATGACCTTCTTCTTCTTGGGGCCCAATGTGTTTTTTTTTTCTGATTCATGATCTAAGAGCTGTACAAGTTTAGCCAAGCACTTGGATGGATGCAAATAGCACAAGCATCAGCTAAGCTCTTTGTTTTGTGGCAAGCACAAAATATTGATCAAACATATTGGAATGTATAATGAGAAATAATTAATAATGCACTTAATATATCATTCAATCATTATGAATAATTACATTTCCTAAAATTAACAAACCACTGAGGCAGAATTTTTATGATTTGCATTTTCAGCATATTATGAATACACATAAAACTGAATGGACAATTATTATAGTCTGCTAATACTCTACTAAAGGCTGTAACACCAGAACGACTGTCGGCCATCTGTCAAAGTTGGGCCGTTGGTGAGCATCTAGTCAGGCTCATGTAGTTGGCTGTTCATCCTCTTCAGCATGTTGAACGGGGTTGGGGCCATAACACAGACGCCTTTAATTAACTGTACAATTTAGCATACGGACCAGTGCACGAGAATAAAAGCTGTGGAAAAAAAGTGAGAAAAGAAGTCACAGACTTCCCGCTGTTCTAGTGTTGCATCATCTTACCAGAGCATTTCACTCACTCACTGCCCTTCAGCTTAGTCCCTGCTTTATCAGGGGTCACCACAGCAAAATGATACACCAATTACTCGGGCACATGTTTTACATCACTAACTCATAAACCCCCAGTGCTAGTCAAGTTATTTTATCCAATTCACCTGTGAGGAGTCAACACAGTCAGCTTTTATCACTGCCAGTTATTTGACGCTGATTTGGTGTGTCACAGTCTTAATAATCCAATGACTACTCTCTGACATTTACTGCAAAGCAACTTACTGTAAACAGATTGTCTAAAGGGGACCACCAAAATAAAGTGTAACCAAAACCCTGTAATACCTGTAATCACTTGTAACTAAGATATCCAGTTGCTGGCCGAATTAACCATGCAACATGACGAGGTACAGATGACAACAATGTTCCAAAGCACTGTCTGAAATGTATATACCTTTCTGGGAATAAAAGAAAGCAATATATACAGTTGTATATACAGACCCAATTATTAGTCTTCCTATATGAAATACTATAATACTTTTCTTCTGGAGAAAACTTTATTACTTTTAAGTTTTAAATATTTTTTTGAATATTAGGACTGACCTAATTAACCTTACTTTAAAGCAATGATCTCAAACCCAATTCCTGGAGAGCCGCAGCTCTGCATAGTTTAGCTCCAAACACCTTCAACTCACACCTAGTCTCTAGTAGTCTTGAACACCTTGATTAATTGGATCAGCTGTGTTTGATTAGGGTTGGAGCAGCAGAGCTGCGGCCCTCCAGGAATTGGGTTTGAGACCTTTGCTTTAAAGGGTTACAAAACACCAAAACACAAGAAAACTTTGAAAAGAATTTTAAAGCTACATCACGGCGATTAGATCCTTGAGTAAATTCCAGCGTGGAGACTGGATGTCTGTACCAGCCAGTACAACGTGACGTCTTTGAGTTTTCAGCATTAATTCAAGAGATAGACTTGGTTCGAACCAATCAGCGCGCTCTATTGTAAATGAGGAACTTCATTAATATGCACGATAGCTTCGAAGACTGTTTTTACCTGTTACAGTGTTCAGACGGCAGAGAGACGCCACGTTGTATTGCCAATCGTAATTAAAACAAGTGGAAGAAGAAGAATTGTTTGGAGACATGGGTCGTCAGTGTTGCGTTTATAAATGTGCCGCAACGAAGGCTTTGTTTCCATTACCCCGCTTCACCCCGGACTCACATGTGTGGATTACAGTGGTCTGCAAACACGTGACAAAACTATGTTTGTATAACATATATGTTTGTATAGCTCTATAACATGTTAAACGGGATCATAAAGGAACATGGCCCTTTAAATTTCACTTAAGTTGTATACTAGTATTCCTGAAACAGCACTTTGGAAATATTTAAATACAATTTTCATATACGAGGGCTAATCATTTTGACTTTAACTGTGCATACTGTATATATCCTCTGGTACTTTTTGTGCAACTCTGCTCTTAGTATATAACCCCCAAACTAGAAAACAATGCAAGTGAGCTCAACATGTGTTCTGTCCAATATTTTCTCAGCACTGTTAATTTGAACAGTCATTTCCCGAGTACAGTATTCCAATCCAAACATAGCCTCAGCCTGTATGCACTAACCTGTGTTTTTGGACACCTTGAAGTTCTTGCTGTCTCTTCCATGAGTGTTGTAAGCTTCACAAATCACACCATCCTTCAGAACTGCAGCCGTGGCCTCAAGAGTGACTGTGCTGATCACCCTGTTCCCTTTTACTGTCACCGACTACACACACGCAGATCAATCACATTACAAATATACAGTGAAAACAGTTTTCCTAATCTGTTCGAAACACACACGCAGCACACACGTACACACACCTCTTTGCCAGAAGGTGTCCAGGTGAATTGTGGAGCAGGATGACCGAGAGCAGAACAGTTGAGAGTGACCATCCCTCCCTCCGTATCAACTAAACCTTTGACTGGAGCATCAATCTCAGGCTGACCTTCAAAGCAAAAGTACAGGTTTATTATCAGTGGTTGAACGTTGAGTTTATTTGGTTTACGTCACCATGAAATCAAAATTCACATTTACTGTTTATGAAATTATGTAGTACTTAAATGCACAATATGTAAGATTCGTTTCATTAAATTATCTTAAAAACACTAGAATATAGTATTTTTCAACACATTTCTAAACATAATAGTTTTAATAACTTATTTCTAATAACTGATTTGTTTTATCTTTGCAATAATGACAGTACATAAAATTTTACAAGATGTCAGTAATCAGCCTAAAGTTCAATTTTAAGGCTTAACTAGGTCCATTAGATTAAGTTAGGGTAATAGAATTAGAATTAGAAAATTAGAAATCTTTATTGTCCACACAAATACAAAAACACAAACACAAAGCACAAACACAAAGCTTGTAGAAAAGATAGATAGATTGTATAGTTGTATGAAAGTGGTTTGTTCTGTAGACAACAATAAAAATATTGGTTAAGGGGGCTGATATTTTTTTATATAAGCTGCTTTTATTCTGGCCAAAATAAAAAAAGATCTTCTCAAGAATAAAAAATAATATTGAAAATACTGTGAAAAATTCTTTGCTCTGTTAAACATCATTTGGGAAATATATGAGAAGAAAGACAAAATTCACAAGAGGGCTAATAATTTAGACTTCAACTGTACTTACATTATCCCAAATGTTTCAAAGAATGTTTAAATGCAGAGGAATACAGTTGAAGTCAGAATTATTAGCCCCCTTTTAAATTTCTTTTTCTTTTTTAAAATAATTTAAATATTCCCAAATGATGTTTAACAGAGCAAGGACATTTTCACAGTATGTCTGATAATATTTTTTCTTCTGGAGAAAGTTTTATTTGTTTTATTTTGGCTAGAATAAAAGCAGTTTTTAATTTTTTAAAACCCACTTTAAGGTCAAAATTATTAGCCCCTTTTAAGCTATTTCAATAGTCTACAGAACAAACCATCGTTATACAATAACTTGCCTAATTACCCTAACCTGCCTAGTTAACCTAATTAACCTAGTTAAGCCTTTAAATGTCACGTTAAGCTGTATAGAAGTGTCTTGAAAAATATCTAGTCAATTATTTACTGTCATCATGGCAAAGATAAAATAAATTAGCTATTAGAAATGAGTTATTAAAACTATTATGTTTAGAAATGTGTTGAAAAAAAATCTTCTCTCCGTTAAACAGAAATTAGGAAAAAAATTAATGGGGGGCTAATAATTCTGACTTCAACTGTAGGTCATTTTAACTAGTGACACGGGCCATGTATTGTGTGGGCATGCTAATCATATCACAAACCTTCAATGTCTGGTTGGGTTTTATAGAAAACAGGGAAACATCAATGACATTTTAATGTTTAGACTGTACAGAATGTATTTAGAATGATAAAACAGCACTGCTTTTTCCATGACCAGAAAAACAAGAAGGGGCCCACCATGGCATAATAAAAGCTCCACTGCTTTTGTTGCTGCAAAAATACTGTGCCTTGAGGTATACAGGTGATTTATCAGTGCACTTTTTAATCATTAATAAACTATTAACCTCCCTTTCCCCTTTGAGAAAAGTGGGGTTCTATAAATATTCCACATTTCCAGTTTCCAGGTCCAGTTTTGGGAACAATGCAAGTTTGAATCATGTGAATATGTTGGTTTCCTTTAGAAAATACATCAGCTGAGAGTAGTACAATATTTTGATTAATGTGGATACATCATTTATAATCACTGCAATATTCAATTTAAAAAAATGTTCAAGATTTCAACTTTTTCCAGAGGATTCAGTGCATGGATCCATGTGCTCAGAACCAGGGGGAAATTATGGAAACCAGGAAAAGGTGTGAACTACACCCATGAATACAAATGTAGACGTATAGAACAAAACCTGGAAATCAAATATAATGACAGTTTTTCTGATTGCACACATAAGATATATCCATGAGATGTCATCATGGGTAACAGTGTACGCCACAAGCTGCAGGATAACACTCTTTAGCAGCCTGGATTCAAGTATTAATACAGGAATTAGTTTAACAGTTCTGCTCACATTGTTAGTGGCTTTGGAAATGTATATCAGGAATTTCAGGAAATTGCCTTGAATGAAATAAAACTGCTTTCAGATTATTCAAACCATTTGATGTGAAGCCAAAAGCCAATGAGGATTTAAAAAGTGAGGTATTTTCTTTTTCTACTGTCTCATTTGATCTCTTTCAGTAATTCTTAGCAGAATGAATGTATTTATGTACAAACTGAACAAACACACAAGTGTTTAATTACAGCATGGAAATTAGTTAGTTTCTTTAGACCTTGAGTTGGAGGTGTTCAAATTACATTTGTAGAGCGTGAGCAAATAGTTATTTATCATAATAAACTGTAAATGTAAATGTTAATGATGCCATTTAGTTGGCGAGCGCTTTGTTTACTGCCAGGAAACTCAACTCATTTAGCTAGTTTATGAGGAGATAAGCATTTCCTTCCACAAAATAATAAAAGATGCAGATCAACACCATTTACACACCTAATGTGCATCCTTTAGTCTTCATTATGGTATGTCAGCACTAAAAAGCTTTGTGACTTTGTTGGGAATTTAAAAAGAAAGAAAGATGAATATGAAAAATACTCCTAAATCAGTCGAGAACACATATTATAATTATGATTGACAAACAGGAAAGCTTTCCCATAGATGGGTTGCGGCTGGAAGGGCATCCGCTGCATAAAAACATGCTGGATAAGTTGGCGGTTCATTCCGCTGTGGCGACCCCGGATTAATAAAGGGACTAAGCCAAAAAGGAAATGAATGAATGAAACAGGAAAGCAGAAATTTCTACAGAAGGTGTTCATCCATTTTCATGTCTAACACTTTGTTTAAATTTATTAGTTATCATTTAATTTAGCTTGGATGCATGAAATTTGTTAAAATTAAAGGATCTGAAAACTGGAATAATGGTTGTTGTGAATTGATCCAAACTCAAATGTAATATATATGCTTGTACTGTATATTTACTTTACATTTATTAATGTAGTAAATAATGTAGTAAAACCATAAGTGAACCTGGATCACAAACATGCCTTACATTGCAGGGGTACATTTTGGGGATAGCCAAAAGTATATTGTATGAGTCAAAATTATTGATTTTCATTTTATGCCAAACATAATCAGACTATTAGTTAGAGATCATCTTCTAAGAAGACATTTGTAAATATCCTTCCATAAACCTATCTAAGTGTAATTTTTGATTAGTAAAATGGGAATTCCTATTTATTCAGCTTTTAGATGATTTATAAATCTCATTTTACAAAAGTTAACCCTGATGGTTTTGTGGTCCATGGTCACATATATGTAAATTAACAGCTAAATATGAATCCTTGAAATTGAATCAATTCCATATATTGATGTAATATTACATTTATTTTTCCATACAGCCATCTTTGGTATAACAGGAATAAATGACATCTTAAAATGCATTAATATTTTGACCATTTTATTGTTTTTCTAAATAAAACTTTTGACTGGTGTACCATCTTTGACTAATGTTGTGCCATTTCAATTTTGGTATGGATATTTTTAATGGGGTTTTCTCTTATTGAGTTCAACTGGCCTGTTGGTGTATGGCCTGATCAGTGTTTTAAAGTTCTTATAATCTGTGTGGCATAAATTGTAACTTCAGAACTGACACGCTTGACTGAGGGAGTATTTTCTTCTGACATTGAACTCCTACCTGTATCTAAACATACAATAATATCCACACAATGGCAACCAGCTGGTACAACAAGCACTGACTGTTTGTTGACAGCCCATAGTTTCGCTTGAACACAAGCTGCTATGACACTGATGACAGCTTTTATTGACACTTTGCACTGATAAACCACAATAAAGCTGCATTTGTCTGGCAATGCACTAAATACCTTTGACGTTTACGGTGATGTTGACTTGTTTTCGGAGACCTGGCACTGAAGGTACAGTTCCGACACACACGTACACACCACCGTCAGCCAGAGTCACAGACTCCTTAGTGAACACACCAGTGTTTGACAGCTCCTTCGAGTCCTGTGGTTTACAGAAAGACAACATGGACGCTGAGTCAACCGAGATCTGGTATAAACAAAAGACATACAGCCAAATAAAGGGATATTCACTCAAAACTGAAAATTCTGTCATCATTTCCTCACCCTTCACTTGTTCTGAACTGGTTTGAGTTTTTTAATTCTGTTTAACACAAAAGAAGATATTTTAAAGAAAGCTGGAAACTTTTTTTCTACAATGGAAGTCCATGGTTACAGGTTTTCAGCTTTCTTCAAAATATCTTATTTAGTGTTCAAAGGAATAAAGAACCTCATAATGGGTTTATAACTATTTGAGGATAAGTAAATAGTGAGTAAATTTTCATTTACAGGTAAACCGTGCCTTTAAAGTAATACTTTGAAATAAAAATGCAAAGTTGCTTGTGCTGTTCCAAACCAAAAGCCAAACCAAACTAAGGACTTTTCATTTCGAGTTCTAGATACAAATTGAGACATTTTTAATAGAATTAGAGATTTCTGTCTCTCTACCAAAATTCCATTTTGCTAAGAGCTAAAATGGATTGGAAATGGCCATAAAGGCATTGTGAATGTGAGTGTATTAAACTTTTGGGCTCTCACCCAGGCAAGAGGAGCATGAAAAAAAAATTTTTTGGAAAGAGAAAGCACTGTTGTTTAAGCAATAGCAAAATATGATAAAAAAAAAAGTGATCTAAATACTGTTGCTATAAATATTTGACATTTCTTTATGTCAATGCTGAGATTACTTTCTGCACTCGTTGACATTTCCAATGATAATTATTGACATCATACCTAATTTCGATTATTGTCTGCTTTTTTGTAGATGCTATTTTCACAGTTTGCATTGTAGAAAGTGTCAAATACAAACGACTTGATTTGACATTATAATAGGGGGAAAATTTTAAGGAGGTTAATGGCTGCTAGTTTTCAACATTCTTCAAACGATGACAGAATTTTCATTTTTAGATGAACTAGCACTTTAAATGCATTTCAAGAGTTCACACTTAGCTGATGATTGATAATAAAAGCTTGTTTGGCATGCTGTCCCAGGAGAGAGCCCTGAGCTTATAAGATCCTCGAGCCCTGGGCTCCCTCCCGTTTGCAGGGTGAGAGGGGAGTTTGAGCTCAGGTAGATCTCGATAAACTCCCCCGGCTTATTCTAACTGAATAATGGAATTGGATGACTGAGGAGAGGAGCTTAGAGCTTGACTATGGTATCGATTTTGTGTGTTCAATTTACTTAGGTTGCGTGTTGTTTAGACTGTGGGAGGAAACCGTGGAACCCGGGCAAAACCCACGCGAGCATGGGGAGAATAAGCAAAACTCTACACAGAAATGCCCTCTGGCCCAGTAGGGACCTAAACCAGCGGCATTCTTGCTGTGAAGCAACAGTGCTAATCACTAGTGTCGCCCAAGAAGAGGGAAAGTTGAGGTGGGTGGGAGGGTTCTTCAAGACGAAGATATTGAGATAAGAAAACTCTGGTTATTTATAGTGAGTTAGGAGTCGTCTGATTGGATAATCGATTATGGGCTAATGCTGGAACAGCTGAGAACAATCATAAGCACGTGATCCTCTCGAAATTTGTTTATACATAAACTTCACTTGCCGAAATAACAAAAAGCAAACTAAATACACAACATGATATTATACCAAAACGAATGCAGGAACAAATGAAAAGAGTATCTACACTTGCCTTTGTCCACTGCAGGGTGTGAGCTTCAGAGGCCTTGGACCTACACTGAAGCTCCACAGGATCTCCTTTAGAAACAACCAAGGGCCCTTCTGGTGCCACTGTCATGTCAATATCTGAAGGAACGGCAAAAGAATGAATGAATGAAGATAAACACATCTTTTAATCAACATCATGATTAAATGAAACTTTTGCTGTCTGACATTTTCTCAGAAAACTCTTTTCTAATGTATCGAGCCTACAGTAGGTTGGATCCATCCGATCTATAAAAGATCATGGTGTTTGTATATCTAAGCTAGGACAACAAAGGTAAAGATTTTCTTAGTTGACAATTTCATTTAAATAGTTTGTTAACCAAAAAACACGTTTACAACAATTATTTGGAGATTTTTAGAGTTTTAAGGCAGAGAAGTAATGTTATTTCTAGCACTGTTCTACATTGCAGAGAAATACTAAACCACATTAGTAAACTTAAATATGTAAATGAATATCTCAAGAATGATCAGTAAAAACAGAATGTACCTGAGCTCAATTTAGAGCTTTACAGCAAAGGCTGTGAATACTTATGTACATGTGATTTTTCAGGTTTTGTATTTTTAATAAATTTGCAATAATTTCAAAAAACTTTTTCACATTGTCATTATGGGGTATATTGTGTAGAACTTTGAGGAAATAAATGAATTTAATCCATTTTGGAATAAGGCTGTGACATAAACAAATCTGGAAAAAGTGAAGCGCTATGAATAATTTCCGGATGCACTGTACATGTACAGCCCATGCAATAATAATAACGATCAATTTCTCCAATTCATGAGCATATTCTCTAAAATGTATTTATATTTCCTTCAAGATGTTTTGTAAATGTTAGTGTGTGAATCATTCATTTATTCAATTTTCCTTCAGCTTAGTCTCTATTTCAGAGGTCGCCACAGTGGAATGAACTGCCAACTATTCCAACATATGTTTTATGAAGCGGATGCCCTTCCAGCCGCAACCCAGTATAGGGAAACTGACTCATTAAACCATTTATATACTTTATTTTAGTTATTATGTCCTGTTTTTATACTCACAGTGCACTTTTAAGTTTAGAGTTTTAGAAAGTTGGACTTTGCTGTCAGCATCAAAATCCATAGCTTCACACTTATAAGCTCCAGAATCCTCCCGAGTGATGCTCTTTATTTTCAAAGTGCCTCCCAATCCATCCAGTGAGTTTTCCTTATGAGCGAGTGAGAAAATATATGAGTAAGAGTAACGACCTTTACTAGATCAGTTGGTTGTGATTTGGCATGTATGGTCTCTTACCTCTTTATAAAATTCAAACTCTGGCTGAGGGTTTCCATCAGTCTCACACTGCATCACCACATCATCGCCCTCTTTGATTGGCCCCTCCTTCTTCACTTTGAAGAAGACGTTTTCTGTTGAATCTGGTTGGAGGAAAAGGAGTTCGTTTGTGGTTCATATGTGGCACTGGTGGAGATTTCATTGTGAGTTTCTGTATGTCTGTGTGTGTGAGTGTGTGTGTAACTCACAGTGCAACGAGATGTTGAAGTTATCAGAGCTCTCCTGTTTGATTTGGTCGTTTGGCATGGTGTACTCCACTGTGCAGTGGTAGACTGATTTAGCATCAGCTTTCGTCAGGTGCATGTACAGCGTGCTGCTCACGGTGTACAGGCCTGAGGCTTCCTTCACCAAAAAAGGTAGCATGTATGTTTCTGGGAAAGAGAGATGAACAAGATTAATTTTACTGTAAGAAATCTAAACGTCTAGGAGGAGTATAGTGGAATGTAATTAGGATAATAAATAAATAAATATATGAAGAGTTTATTTGCAACAACAGATAACTCCATTGTTTTTAGTCATTTTTCAGGTATCGTCTTTTTTGTTCTTTTTTTCTTTTTTGAATAGTAATTTGTTTGTTTGTTTGTTTTTTGTAACTTTTGAATGTTTAAAAAAATCAAAAAACTTTTTTTTTTTTGCAATTTAACTCTTCACATGCTGAAAGGTATTTAATAGTTTCATTGCTTTTCAGTATTTTGGGTGATTTGGAGAAATGAGTTTTAAAATTATTCTAATGTGCTAGTTTTTTGTTCAGAATGCAATTATTGTTATATTATTATTATTATTATTATTAGTAGTAGTAGTAGTAGTAGTAGTAGTAGTAAGAGGAGTAGTAGTAGTAGTAGTAGTAGTAGGAGGAGGAGGAGGAGAAGTAGTAGGATGAGAAGTAGTAGTAGGAGTAGTAGAAGGAGTAGTAGTAGTAGCAGTAGGAGTAGTAGTAGGAGAAGGAGGATGAGGAGTAGTAGTAGAAGGAGAAGTAGGAGTAGTAGGAGGAGGAGGAGTAGTAGTAGTAGTAGGATTAGTAGTAGTAGTAGTAGTAGGAGTAGTAGGAGAAGGAGAAGTAGTAGTAGCAGAAGAAGTAGTAGAAGGAGGAGTTGTAGTAGAATAAGTAGTAGTAGTAGTAGCAGTAGGAGTAGTAGTAGTAGTAGTAGTAGGAGGAGTAGTAGTAGTAGGAGGAGGAGGAGTAGGAGTAGGAGGAGTAGCAGTAGAATGAGTAGTAGTAGCAGTAGTAGGAGTAGTAGTAGGAGGAGTAGGAGTAGTAATAGTAGTAGTAGTAATAGTAGAAGTAGTAGTAGGAGGAGTAGTAGTAGTAGTAGAGTAGTAGTAGGAGTAGTAGTAGTAGTAGTAGTAGTAGTAGTAGGATGAGTAGTAGTAGTAGTAGTAGTAGGAGGAGGAGGAGGAGGAGGAGGAGGAGGAGTAGTAGTTGTAGTAATAGTAGAAGTAGTAGTAGTAGGAGTAGTAGTAGTAGTAGTAGTAGTAGTAGTAGAATGAGTAGTAGTAGTAGTAGCAGTAGGAGGAGGAGGAGTAGGTAGTAGGAGGAGGAGGAGTAGTAGTAGGAGTAGTAGTAGGGAGGGAGGAGTAGTAGCAGTAGGAGTAGGAGTAGTAGTAGGAGGAGGAGTAATAGTAGTAGTAGTAATAGTAGTAATAAGAGTAGTTGTAGTAATAGTAGTAGTAGTAAAAAGAGGAGTAGTAGTAGTAGTAGTAAAAAGAGTAGTAGTAGTAGTAGTAGTAGTAATAGTAGAAGTAGCAGTAGGAGTAGTAGTAGTAGTAGGAGGAGGAGTAATAGTAGTAGTAGTAATAGTAGTAATAAGAGTAGTTGTAGTAATAGTAGTAGTAGTAGTAATAAGAGTAGTAGTAGCAGTAGTAGTAGTAGTAGTAATAAGAGTAGTAGTAGTAGTAGTAGTAGTAGTAGTAAAAAGAGTAGTAGTAGTAGTATAGTAAAAAGAGGAGTAGTAGTAGTATTAATAGTATCAATGTTGTTACATTTTTTGGAGGGAAATCATGGAATGCTTTTTTGTAATAAAAAAAAGAAAGAATCTATTTAAAAACACCAAGCAAATGTGCACGTCTAGTATGCGTTACTTGCAACTATCATATGCATGGCGCAGCATGGAGCATTCTGTGTGCGACCCCCTTTATTCTGACACGTTTCAGATTCCAAACTTACTTTCTGTTGTTTTCTTTTCTTCAGGCAGAGGGTTGTCGTCTTTAAAAACCAGATAATACGAGGCTCAGGATGACCATTCCTGCTGATGCACTTGCCCACCCTAAAAACAAAACAAAAACAAAACAAACACACAGATTTGACATGACATTTTATCAGGAAACATTTTTACGACATTCAAAACCAGCTAGATAAAAACATTAATGTGAAACTGACCTCAGCGGAGGATGAATCGCTGGGACTCACAAAGATGTCTGAGTATTGGCCAGTACCCACTGGCTTCTCTGGAGCAGCTGTTAGAGGAAAAATAATTCATTAATTTTCATTAATAACTTATATCTGTCTGAGATTTGGTTTCCTAAACTAATTACAAGCATACAACGCAGTGCAGTTATCCATTTAAATACCAACACACTGAGGGGGAATTCACTGAAATAATCATGACAGATGAAAAACTGCCTCTTTAACCAAGGATGCCCAGTTATAATATTCTTTTTCATCACTTAATCATTATTTTATGAATAACTGCTGCCAGGATCAATAGAAATATACTCTTTTACATTGTTTTAAATAAAATTTGTTTCTGCTTCTGAACAAAAAAATGTGCCAGCCTAACGGTGTTGAATTGTTGTGAACATGGCAGAAAATATAATAAGCCTAATTTGCAATGAAGGCATGTTTGTGCTGAAAAGAATGATATTCACTCAAATGAAAAAACTAATGCTTCAAAATGTCATATTAATTTAATAGTACTTGCTGTTTCCTTCATTATAAATTATTAGTGAAATTGACTAGTGATTTCTCAGATTTTTTTTTATTTCTGCAAAAACACTAAAGTGCATATTCATACATGCATTTTTATAGAACTAATAACACATTATTTTTCTTCACAGAGTTAAAGAAAAACCATGTATTTACCACACTTGGGTGCTTGTCTATAAAATAAAATAAATAAAATAAAATAAAATAAAATAAAATAAAATAAAATAAAATAAAATAAAATAAAATAAAATAAAAAAAATAAAAAATAAAAAAAACAAAATAAAATAAAATAAAAAAAAATAAAAAAAATAAAAATAACAGACACTTTAAAGTTCCTTTACCAACTCATGCTGTACCTCTTATTAATGTGCAAATGTGCAAGGTCACTATAACACTGCCCAGCTGTCCATCAGGTACAAAAATAAACTCAATCTTTTCCAACAAACATTAACAGTCAAGCCATTCTTCCCCAAGTGCTTATAGTTTCTCTGCCTCTCTTCATCTTTGTCCCCTTCCTTTATGATCTTTTAGAGCCGTCAAATCTACTCTCTTGTGTCTTAATCTTTTTCAAAATACTTTTTAAAAGACCAAGTATCAAAGAAACATGTACGAGTTTGCCATAGAGATGGATGTCTTTTTCTCTTACTACACAAGGACGTGTCCCTCTGGTGCAGCCATTAGCCATGAAGGAAGCGGCAGCAGCGCTCATCTCCAGGGAGGAGATGCCTATTGTTTCCTAGTCCCACTGCTCTCATTCACACATTATTACAGCCATTACTGGCTCTCTCGCTCCCACGCAGTCTGGGATGGAATATGAACAAAGAGGCTGTTCTGCTGTTGTCTCTGGTACACCACACACACACACACACACAACACACACTATCCCACGCAGCAGCCTACACCCTCCTACACACAAACAGTTGTCTAGGTTCTCTAGTGTCCCCAGAAGTGACCCCCATCATACACACACAGCTGGGGAGGCTCTCCAAAGAAATAATGGATCACTGAGCAGGGGGATGAAAGTTCAAAATCATCTATATGCAGGCCAATTAGGGACACATGCACAAAACACACAATAAAAAAATAAATAATAGAGTGAACAAGCCATATATTCAGAATTCAGAAAAGCTAAATAAATGAATAAATAAACAATGTGAATTAAATAAACAAACAAACATACATACAACAAATAAAGTTCATTATATAAATAAGTTAAATATAAATAAAAAAATAATAAAGCTTAATAAAGGTAATTTCAGAAGCAAATGTCTTCTCTTAAGGTTATTTTGTTGTTTAATATTGTTAGCTAATACATTTACTAACATGAACTAAGATTGAACAGAAGTGTACAGCATTTTTTACTTAAATGTTAATTTCAACATGCACTAATGCATTACTACGATCCATTTTTGAGCTTTTAACATAGTAAATGAACACTGTGAGTTAACTAAAAATAACACCAGTAATTTCATAACTAAAGTTACCAATCAGAATACTGTAATCAACGTTTGTTCATTGTTTGTGCATGGTTAGTAAATTTATTAACATTAACGGTTAAAAGAAATTTGACTACTAAAAGTGAGTAACCCATTGCCTTAAAATTAAGCAAATGAATGTATGAACAATTTAAAATTTAAGTCGACTTAAACAGTTACAATGTCAATTTACTCATGTTTTAAGTAAAGTGATCATATTTTTAAGTGTAATTGAACTATTTATTGGTTTCGTGTTAATGAGTTCATTATTTGCTAACTATACAAGATCATAAAATGTAGATTACATAATAATGAATTGTTTTAAGCTCTTGAATCATACTTGGGAGCGTTCCTCCGAAAACCATCGTTAGCGCAAATAAGGTTGCAAGTTCCGTCATTACAAACATAGTTCATTTATTTAGTGTGTCCCAAATCAATCGTTCCAACAAACATTCGCAAACTGCGTCGCTTGTACGCTTGCAACTACACCTCTAGAGTTATAGTTATAAGCATAGTTCCTGGTTGTGTCTATTACCAGTTCCCCATCCCTTATGCCCTACGTTCCACGTTCCAACATTTAAACTCGGAATGATTAAAAAAAAATAATAATAAAACATTAAGTGTAATTTGCTTTCAAAGTATTTTTACAGTTCAGTTTTAGCGATAGATGACAATTGCATTGTCTTCGTAGTGCACTTTGAAATCATTTATGCCATTTTGAACACAATTATGTTACGTCTCCAAAGCTTGTGAAAACAAAAACATATAGCATACATTCATGCTTTTAATTTATAGTGAGTTATTTATAAGTATCTTTACTGTATATGACATGGTCCTGTTGGTTAGAACATTTCTGCAGTGGATTGAATGTGTCAATTGTAAAAATAGACTTTTCAAAAAATAAAAAATAAATAAACAATACACTTAATAATAATAATATAATAATAATGATAATAATAATAATAATGGTAATAATAATAATAATAATAATGATATAATAATGATAATAATAATGATAATAATAATGATGATGATGATGATGATGATAATAATAATGATAATAATAATAATAATAATAATAATAATAATAATAATAATGATGATGATGATGTTGATAATAATAATAATGATAATAATAATAATAATAATAATAATGATAATAATAATGATAATAATAATAATAATAATGATGATGATGATGATGATGATGATGATAATAATAATGATAATAATAATAATAATAATAATAATGATGATGATGATGTTGATAATAATAATAATGATAATGATAATAATAATGATAATAATATAATAATAATAATAATAATAATAATAATAATATGTTAATATTAAACTGTTAAAGAGATCACTACATTGGTTGTCGGTTCATTTTCAAATAGATAATAAATTTTACTCTTTGTTTATAAAACTTTGTATAACCTAGCGCCGCTGTATCTTTCTGATCTGATCACTATTAAGGCCAAAACTCGATCGCTTAGATCAAATTCAGACTGCCATCTATTGCAAATACCTAGATCTCGTCTCAAATGCAGGGGCGATAAGAGCCTTTACAGTTGTGGGTCCGAAACTATGGAATAAGTTACCATTAAAAATCAGAATAGCACCTACTCTATCTATTTTTAAATTGATGCTAAAGACTCATCGTTTTTCCAGTGGCATTTAACATTCCCCTAATGTGGCTATATTAAATTGATTCTTTCTTGGAAATTTTTACTGTTGTTACTATTGTTTTATATTGTTGTTTTTATTGTAGTGTATTTACTGTTTTTTTTCTGCTACTGTACAGCACCTTGGTCGACAAAAGTTCGTAATTAGGTGTGCTTTAGAAATAACTTTGATTTGATTGGATAATAATAATCATCATTATTATTATTATTAAAGTAGTTTTTTCATTTCCTAATAAATAATAAATATAACATTTCATTTCTTAACAAATAGCCTCATTATTTATTTATATGATTTTTATATGAGATTAGAATATGTGTTAGCTTTTTTTTTTGTGATTTTATGTTTTAGAATAGAATATGGCATATTCTCAATAACATTTGTAAAGGAAACATATGTGCTATTTACATATATTTTAATTAATATGGAAATTGAGTGCATATTTTTGCCAAAACTAATATTGGATTTTATTTTAAATGCATGTGCGTGTAAAACAATATAATTTGCACAAATAAATTATGGGGTTCTTCTCAAAAGAAGTTGTTACTTCATCCCGTTTAGAGCGTTATTATGGGTGTTTTACGTTATAACTAACAGGGTTCCAACGATGGATCTGCGACAGAGAAACTATGATTTGGGAAACACTCGCCACTTCATCGTTTTTTTTCCAAACAATGCATTGTACTATGATAGTTCAGCTGCGAGTTATGTCGTTGTTTGGGAAATGCACCCTAGGTCAATATCCATTTTTTATTTACAATTAAGCACGGTTATTAAAAATATCTATGCTATTCTGCAGACTAAAGCACTTCTTCACACAACTAAATAAAGCACCTCAAAATAAAGTCAAAATAATGGAGTCAGAATATTTTTATATCTCACTGAATGAAAAACATGCATATTAATTTAATTAATATACTGTATATTTTTTCAAACCTTAACTTTTTTCTTACCGTATCTATTGCAGTTGAATATATTTACTGTATAAATGTATAGTACTGTTCAAAAGTTTGGAGACAGAATGATTCTTTTAATGTTTTGAATTTACCTTTATTTTCTCAAGGAGCTCAGTGGTCAGTAGCACAGTGCTTAAAGCACAGAGCTCTCTGCCTCTCATAACCCTTAAAATGACATCCATCAAACATGACAAGTGCAATCACTCTATTAATCAATAGTGTCAAATGCAATCTGTACGCTCATAATTGCCCCTGGGCCAACTCACAAACAACACTCAAGACTAATGAATAGGGGTAAAAGTGGCTGGCCATATGTCCCATTTAGTTTATGGAAATTGTTAGTAGAGTGGACGCACATGCTTGAATGAAACATAATAAGATAAACATGAACTGAAGAAACATAATATGCATCCATTATGAGCCAGACTTACAGAAAACCTTGACCTCAGTGGCAGCCTCTGCATTGCCCACGGGCCCTGCGGTCACTTGGCAGATAAATTTTTTGTGATCGTCCACTGTGACTTGGGAGATAGTGAGGGACATGTCCTTTTCTATGGTATAGCGATCTGTCGTTGTTCCAGCATCAGAGCCTACAGAGGACTTGTAAGCAACTTGCTTTCTGCTTCCATCAGCAAATTCCTAAGGATGATGTAAACACATATTAAACAACTTGTTATTTTTCTTGATCCATATATAAAATAGGATAAACAAAATCAGTCAAACTGATAGACTGAAAAATGTAATACATGGGTAATTTCATATGAGTTGTCACGTCATATACAGTAGCTCTAAATCAATAAAGCCAATCACATCACAGCCATGTTGACATAGAGCCATATTGCATAGATACAATTGTAAAATTGTGTTTTTACAGTGTTTTGACGTCACAAATGTGTAAGCAAAAATAAACAATTAAAAATCCCTTCACTGTGAGAAGCAAATTCAATTAATAGCTTGCTGTTGCATGTAGGGTATTATTTATGAGTAAGATAGAATAGCTGAGTAAGTTACATGCATATCCATTCACTCGTCAGGGATGCCACCTTTATCATAGTATATAATTCTTATTGTGCAATCCTATAGGGTATATGCACAGCTAGTGTTTTATCCCCTACCAATAAACTTTCGGTGAACGGTTAATGTGACTGTTTTTAATTTTCAAGGTTCCTATTACAGCACCGATGTTGTAATGTAATTAAAATATAACCAGTTAAATAGACTAAAGGATTTGTTTAGTTGTTCAAGTGTAAAACGAAATAAAAAGCCGTTTACATGCAAGCGCCATCAGGATCATTAGGCTAGCGCAAAAATTTCATTGAAAATTCATTCATTAATTAATTTTTTTTTCGGCTTAGTCCCTTTATTAATTTGGTGTTGCCACAGCGGAATGACCACCAACTTATCCAGCATATGTTTACACAGCGGATGCCCTTCCAGCTGCAACCCATCACTGGGAAACATCCATACACCACTCATTCACACTCATACACTACGAACAATTTAGCCTACCCAATTCACCTATACCACATGTCTTTGGACTTGTGGGGGAAACTGGAGCACCCGGAGGAAACTCACGCGAACATGCAAACTCCACACAGAAATACACCACTGACCCTACTGAGGGCTCAAAATCAGCGAACCTTCTTACTGTGAGGAACTCCTGCTGCTCACTGCACCACCGTGACGCCCTTCATTGTAACTACTGGAGGTAAATTGAATTTTCATATTTTAAAGACATGGCTCAGAAAAATTTAATTAATGCAGTGCTTCTTTTACATTCTAAGACCCACTTTATATCGTATATCAATCAGGCAGTGAAGATCATTGATTTATAAAGAAAAACAGACTTTAAACACAGCAATTCTGTAATAGCATACAGTTCACCGGAATTGCTTTAACATGGTTACTAAAAATTAATAGTCCTTCTGCATATCCCCCTACTACAGCACTGATCAATGCATTGGTTCTATCGTGATAAAAGTAAAACTAAAGTTCTCGTTTACACCCTTATATCATTTCTTTCAATATAAAAGACTTTGGTGTTTACTCTGTACCTCATTAAGGACAGCCTCTTCATCAAAGATATAACAATGAAACTACTGAACACTACTATTAACTGCAATCATAAAAAAATATTATTTATTGAGCCATGTTTAATAAACAGTAACTACTGTCAAGACTTACATCAGAGCCAGCATTAGATTCCAGAAAACGTGTCTGAAGTAAGGATGCTCTTGGCAGGGTTATGAGAGCTGAAATAGCCAGATGGATAAAAAAAACAAAAAAACATTCTTACTCTCCCTGAAATGTGCTTTCAAATGAGGTAAATCCTCAAAAAATATGTTCACAGGGAAGCACCAGAACTTTGGAGAAATTTTGTTTTTTAATGAGCAGAATTACTTTTTCGTCTTATTTGATGGCAAAAATAAGTTTGAAAAGGTGACAATATACGTTTTGAACACTCCAACACCCCTGTACTGCAGTAGGCAGGGTTCTGAATATATCATGTTGTTTGCGTGTAACCAGTAAACAAACAATAGTGGTTAAAAGAGAAGAAAAAAATTCATAAACATACTGGCAAAGTCTTTTTTCCAGCCTATTGCACAGCGGAACAAGAGCACCATCACAGTGTGCCAATCTGTGGTCTTCATAGAAAAAATGTGGTGTGACGTGGTGGGGCTTCTCATTCAGTATGTGACCCCCTCTTTAAAATCTCTGTGTGAGCGATCATTCTGGTTTGGATACATCGCTACCAGCTCTGCTACTCAACCTCCAGTGAATTCATGATGCTATCTTGGTGTTGTAGCTATGATGTTGTTCTCCTGTTTAACCTCTGTGGATATGAGATATACAAATCAAACACGTCAAAGAAGGCAGAGTTCCAGAACATGCTCACGGATTGCGTAATTTTCACGGACCAAAAGTGGCCAAAAAATGGTTTCTTTGGTGAGCTGTTTCGAACTGCCAAAACAAACAATGCTTTTGCTGTATTTTTATTTTTTTTTTAATTATGTCATTTCAGTTCATTATTGGATTTTGTTTGAAGTATAGACCTTTTTCTTGGCTGCTGCATGGAGGGCGGCCCATAGCGACCAGCGTCTTCCGGTAGATAGAATGTTTAGAACTTCCGTTTACAGCGTTTACAACTGGTAATTTGCGCTCCGAAAATGGGTTTCAAAAGCGTTTGAGTGGATTACGGAGTGTTTTTGTGACGCATAACTTTGAAAGGTGTTGTGTTTAAAGCCATTATCTGTCAGATGTGGTTCAAGCGCGAGAGAAAAGCGTTCTCCTAGTTCACGTGTTCTGCCGTCAGAAATACAGTATATGTGTGTGTTGTCCCCGGCCTGTCAGCTGTTAGCCTCAGCGGCTCTTCAACACACACAACACACACACACACACACACAACACCACACACCACACACACACACACACCACACACACACACCCACACACACAATTGCGCGCGCAATACTGGCATGAGCCTAACAGGTATGTAAGTCATGCATTACAAAAATGAACAACAAAAGTGCGTTACTGATACACTGCTGGCTGATTTTCTGTTTATTCTAATCGCGAGCCGTTTTATGTTTCATTTAGTGTGTAGTATTTACCAGGGTTGTCACTTTATTTAGTGTGTCAGTAGGACAGTACAGTAGGCTTCATGTGTGTGTCAAACATTTTGGTGAACTACAGTATATTTGTTTGGGTTGGTTATATATTTGAAAGGAAAGAGAAAAATGTTGACTTTAGCGATGACAAGGCTTCATTTAAACAGCACAAGATGCCGTCTGGGTGACACAGTGGTGCAGTAGGTAGTGCTGCCGCCTCACAGCAAGAAGGTTGCTGGTTCGAGCCTCGGCTGGGTCAGTTGGCATTCTGTGTGAAGTTTGCATGTTCTCCCTGCGTTCGTGTGGGTTTTCCCCCACAGTCCAAAGACATGCGGTACAGATAAATTAGTTAGGCTAAATTGTCCGTAGTGTATGAGTGTGAATGAGTGTGTGGATGTTTCCCAGTGATGGGTTGCAGCATCTGCTGCGTAAAAATATGCTGGATAAGTTGGCGGTTCATTCCGCTGTGGCGACCCCGGATTAATAAAGAGACTAAGCCAAAAAGAAAATGAATGAATGAATGAAACTGTCCGTAGTGTATGTGTGTATATCCTGGTCCTCCAGGTTGGGGGTTGAGGTTGGGCTACGAAACAGCAACACGGTGCGGCTAAATATCAACTTATAAAATGGCTCTGGAGTAAGCAAGATATGCTTTTTGAATGCGAAAAATTATTTTAAAGCAGTAGTTTACTAGTTACTAGTTTACTGGAGTATTAGGGACTAAGCCGAAAGAAAATGAATGAATGAATGAATATGCCGTCTGACAACGAGGGGAAAATGCCTCACAGCAGTTGTTTTCCATTCTATTAGATTACGTTTTTTTTAAAGATCAGTTCCAGAAGGTGGTGCTGATCGACAACAGTATTAGTTTCAAGGATGATAAAAGCAGGTAAAATAGATTAAAACCATCGTTTCAAAGCTATCCAAATGTGACTGTTTATACGCATCAGCTGCCGACCGGAAGTTCTTAGCATTCTCCTTGCGCATACTCGGAAAGCATAATGGGAAATTTTGCATTCTAAGAAAAAGGTCTATACAGTACTAGCCTAGGGCCTTTATGCCTGTAGCTCCAAGATGCTGGCCAGTGTCAAATGCACTTAAAGCTTACTTTCATTATTCCATTATACATTTCTCCTTACTTCCCACCAGCTATAGTCACTGAAGCAGCATCCTGTTGCTTTACGTTGATTCAAAAAAAAAAAAAAAACTCTCCAAAGTCCAAAACCTTGCCCCTCTAATTGAAATATTCTGAATGTTGTTGATATTCAATGAACTGTGTCCTGGAAAAAGCATTTGCTGAACATTTATGTGTAATGTTAATCATATAATGTAGTTTATGTATCCTCACAATAAACCACTGGACCACACTGTAGACTCTGCAGAGGTGGTGTAAGTACAGGGCAGCCTGACAGTTCTCCTTTAAGAACGTCCACCCTGTCATCACGTGGACTGTGACTGAAGCCAAACATACTGTAAAGAGACAGAAACAGAGACAAAAGTTACACATATAGTACTGTATCAACGTTAATCATTTTAATTGAGAACTGGACTTGTTTTGGAGGAAAAGACCCAGGGATGGATGGGAGGGAGTGAGCAAGACTAATATTAATTTGGCAGACGTCTATTCACCACAGCAGCATCAGAGTTAAACCCAGTGAGAAATGATCCACCACGCTGTGAGTCTGAAACAGCCATTGTGTTCCCGCTGCCTCCAAACATGAAGCGCAGCTGCACACAGAACCAGGTGCAAGAGAGAGCCAAGGAAAAAAAGGCGGTCGATAACCCTTTGCTCTCATCAAATTTGGTGTATGAGCGTGCTAGAGAGTTCACGTTAGGATTGGGTGATGATTTTTAATATTATTCACAATCTATTTGAAACTAATTTGAAGGCAAAATTAAAATCAAGAAACATGGAGAGGCCATGAAAGACTTTAAAAGTGTTAAGCAAAAATGTGCAGATGTTTTATTTAATTTATAATAATAGCATTTTTTTTTTCAGTTTTTTTTTAAATAATATAAATGCAAATGCCATGTATTGTAATAAAACATGGTCAATGGATTTTCTAACATATATTCATTCTAAAATGCTACTAAATAAACATTTTTATTATAAATATTAAAAACATTGCCATCCTGCTTAACATTCATGTGGGAAACTGTGTGAAGAGCAGTGTTGCCAGATATAGCTGACTTTTTCCAGCCAAAAGCTGTCCACAAACGCACAAAAAATGCCCAAAATATAGATAAATAATTTTATTTAATTCTAAATTATTTAAATTGATATTTAGCCTAGTTACTTTAATGGTCATCATTTTTTAACCATACAGCAAACCAACACCAGCAGTCACAGAACCTAACATACCCGGATCACATCAAAACACTGCCCCCCTCTAACCACACACTGCACTTAATGTTGTGTTAGATTACACACCTAATAGAGTACGTTTTACTTTCGAAATCGGGTATAAATTCGTCCTATTTTTAACATAAGTAGGCACTGCTTGTCAATCAGACATTCTTTGTTTGTCTTGCTGTCAATTGTGGAAAAATTATTCGATAAAAGTGTCATGAAAACCACTGTGAGTTTAACTGCAGGCGCTGTGTGATGCGCGTGCACACAAAAGGGAGGGTCAGATTTTGATACACCCTGCAGGAACAGGATGTCATATTAATTTTGTACCCCATCGTACCCCAACATCGTGGGAACGTTGGATTTTGTTTGGAAATGAAAATCGGGTTGACGTCAGAAACCCAACGTCAGGCCGAAGTCAATGTCCAATGTCCAACTAATATCAACCAAATATCTAATCATGTTAGACCTTGACGTTATGTGGACGTTACCACTATGACATCTATCAGATGTTGGATTTTGGTCACTTTCCAACACAATCTAAATCAACCAAATATCAACTTAATTTCACATCGTTATTGGATGTCAAAATAACGTTTGTCCTGGCTAGACATTGAATTTTGGTCACCTGATATCTACCTTAATACTACCGTCTTATGATGTGGGTAACTGCTGGGAACTTTCCTTCACCTTCTCTTGTGGGTGGCCCACGCGGTTTGCGGTATGCACTAGTCACTAGTAACTGAATGGAGCAGGAGCCACACAGTATTTTTTGTTGAATATGTTGCATATAAAAGTTCTGTTTCAAAACCGCCCAAATTTAGTCACACCGCCAATGCCATTTTTTACTGCACAATCAAATTCAAAACTGCCCAATTGGGCAAGAAACCAACACTGGTGAAGAGTTCTTTTCTAACTTTATTGGATTAATTATTTATTATTATTTGGATCAATTTAATGCATACTTGCTGAAAGTATACATTTCTGTAAAACTCATTTTGACCCACAAATTTTGAGCAGCATGTACCGAGTTACTTGACCATATAAATTAAATGATTAAATATAAGTTTATTTGTTATCATTTAGTTTTAAAAAAACACTTTGAGGACAACATGCCTTTATTTTTATTAACTAGATTTTCTATTTCATATAGTGAACATAGGGCAACCCAGTGGCGCAGTGGGTAGTGCTGTTGCCTCACAGCAAGACGTCGCTGGGTCGCAGGTTCGGAACCTCGGCTGGCTGGGTCAGTTGGCGTTTCTGTGTGGAGTTTGCATGTTCTCCCTGGGTTTGCGTGGGTTTCTCCGGGTGCTCCGGTTTCCCCCCACAGTCCAAGACATGCAGTACAGGTGAATTGGGTAAGCTAAATTGTCCATAGTGTATGAGTGTTTGTGTGGAGGTTCCCAGAGATGGGTTGCGGCTGGAAGGGCATCCGCTGTGTAAATCGTATTGGATAAGTTGGCTGTTCATTCGCTCTGGTGGCGACCCGCAAGGGACAAAGCCGACAAGAAATGAATGAATGAATAGTGAAGAACATTAAATAATGGGTGGAACTGATAAAAACAAAACAACACAAAAAAACAATCATAAATGTTAAATACCAAAAAGTGCTGCTCATACTGTAAGTAATTTATGTTCTTAACTGCACTCCACTTTGCACATCGCACTTTTTGGTGTATAAATAAACCTGAAACCCATGTTAACAGCTCTTTCTTTGTTGTATGCATGTACTGTGTGTACATGAGCATGGTTGTAGCCTTGTTAGAAAGATCACATGAGAAATGTGGCATCAGGACAGACAATAATCTCCCCTAGGATCCTCCTTCTTTCCTAGATCCCTTTGGCTGATAGACAACACACATAAACACACACCGCTAACATTCTCATGACTCCCACCCGGAGCACAGAACCCAAACAAACAGCTCCTGTTCAGTGAAGAGAACAACTTCACATACTGAGCGCAACAAGCAAAGGCTGTGCTTTCGCTTTAAAACTGAATGAGCGCAGCACAGGAGCCAGCGCACACCAGTCAGATACTAGGCACATTTCCATTACCCTTCAAACTGAGCAAATTGAAAATATGCCTAATAAAAACACATCACTTTTGCAAAATGCCCATATGTAGCAAACAAGATTATATGTGGGTTTTTTAGGACAATTTGAAATAGGAATATTTAGCAACACTGCAGTAGAAACCTTTTTTTCACATTTAAAAATGATCTTTCTTTAAAGATATGTGCATCGGCTGCAAAATAAATAATTCTATCTATATCTCCTTGATTTTTGTTTTAGAAGTTTAGAGTTTCAGTTGTTTTGTAACGACATTTACAGAAAATCTAATGTTTTGTTCTGGAAAATTGGCTGTTTAAGTAGAAACATTACTGCTCAACAAAATAAGATTAAATAAACGATATTTATGTAATAGATGTATATTTAGATAAAGTGTCATATTTCATAAAATGCCATTACTTTCATGTAATCACTACCATCCATTGTTAACTTTTTGTTTGGTTGTATGTGTCAGTGTGCGTATGAGTGTGCGTGTGTATGTGACATTCCTCTAGTGATTGACATTGAACGCTTCAAAGACCTTAGTATGTAATAGTGGGGTCAAAGGGGTCAAAGGTCAGTATGTGTTGACATTCATTGACGGAGCATTCTTTTTTTCTTTTGTTGTCTCTATATGCAAGTCATAAACTGTTTTCCTTGACCAACTTCTGTACATCTTCATTACTTTCCATGTGGCTCTGACTCAAATGCCTGCTTTTTTTAATCTACGCACTGGTTACATAATAAATCAAAGTCTGTTGTATAATATGCATAAGAAGTGATCCAAAAGTCAAGGCATCAAAAGGTCGCAAATGCTCATGTGTGTTAATATAATTTATAAATTTTTGGTTGCAATTGTTATTTTCTTATTTATGTTAATTTAATAAAATAAATGAAGTTTATTTATAAACTAATTTCGAGAGGATCATGTGCTTATGATTGTTCACGACTGGTCCTGCATCAGCTCACGATTGATTCACCAATCAGATGATTACTAAGTCACTATAAAAAAACTGAGTTTCTTATTTCAGTATCTTTGTCTTGAAGAATCCCACCCTTACTCCCCCTCCTTTCTAGATTGTCGACATGGCGGCCCAGTGATTAGCATTGTTGCATCACAGCAAGAATGCCTTTGGTTAAAGTCCCTACTAAATCAGTTGACATTTCTGTACAGAGTTTGCTCGTTCCCCCGTGCTTGCGTGGATTTTCCCTGGGTTCTCCGGTTTCCTTCCAAAGTCCAAAAAACACGCAACCTAAGTAAATTGAACATACCAAATTGACACCATAGTCAAGCTCTTAGCAAGCCGTATATCTTCTTAGCCATTCCTATATCTGTCATTAGCCAGAAATAAGTCGGGGGAGTTCATCGAGATCTGCCTGAGCTCAAACTCCCCTCTCACCCTGTTAACGAGAGGGAGCCCAGGTCTCGAGGATCTTATAAGCTCAGGGCTCTTTCCCGGGACAGCATGCCAAACAAGCTTTTATTATCAATCATCAGCTAAGTGTGAACTCTTGAATTACAATTTAAATATTTTTTATATATTTTAAGCTTAATATATAATAAATAAGGTTGCGTTCAAAAGATAATTACCTTTATAATAACATAATAGTTAAAAATGATTTTTCTAATAAAATGTTTACCTGTATAAAAATTGATTCAATTATTTTTTTAAATTCTTTAAAATTCTTTATTTTTTTTACATAAAAAAAAAATTACATTTATATAATAAAAAAAGGAGACGCGGTGGCACAGTGGGTAGCATGTTCGCTTCACAGCAAGAAGGTTGCTGGTTCGAGCCTTGGCTGGGTCAGTTGGCGTTTCTGTGTGGAGTTTGCATGTTCTCGTTCACGTGTGTTTCCTCCGGGTGCTCCAGTTTCCCCTACAGTCCAAAGACATGTGGTACAGGTAAATTGGGTACGCTAAAATTGACCATAGTGTATGAGTGTGTGTGAAAGTGTGTGTGGATGTTTCCCAGTGATGGGTTGCGGCTGGAAGGGCATCCGCTGCGTAAAACATAAGTTGGTGGTTCATTCCGCTGTGGCAACCCCAGATTAATAAAGGGACTAAGCCGAAAAGAAAATGAATGATTAAAATAAAAAAAAATAAACGTCAAACTCTTTTTAAAACCAGCTTTTTGTGTTGTCGTTTACAAAAAAAGTCTTCCGAGTTTAATATGTAATGAAAATGAGTAAATGATGAAAAAAAAAGTATTATTTTTGGTTAAAGATCCAATCGATATGTCTGTTTAAAGCTCACTTCAGTGCCACTTCTCTCTTTTATTCTTACTGCTCCTGTCTAATCAATACTATATGTCCACTCTCTTTTCAGCCTATACGGGAGCAGCTGGACAGACAGAGGGGCAATTAAAGGGCAATTAGTGCCTCCTTCGTTCAATCTCCACCTCAGCAGGGCTGGATGGGGTGCGGTCAAGGCCACGTGCGGGTGGGTGCGAATGATAGCGAGTGGTAAAGATAATCGGATTTAGTGAAAGAAAGAGAGAAACAGATGGACAGGAGACGTTCAGACTGTGAGCAGCAGACACATCGACAGACACTCACACTGAGAGGAGAGAGGAGACCATACCAACTAACACACACACACACACACACACACACACACCACACACACACACACACACCACACATACATACAGTATTTATGAAGTGCATCAAGTCTGAACACTGCATTCTGAAAACTCAAGGCAGTTTTCAGATGGATGGATCATTACAGTATTGGCAATTGCTGGCAAGACAGAACTGGGCCAGCCGACTTCAGAGAGCCGGAGAGGAGCTGCAGTCAAAGGCTGCCATCACACTTCTCCCTAAAGTTCTATCCTAAAGCGTTAGCTGAACAGTATTCTTCACACACACTCACAGTAGGAGAACAGATGCAGCTGTGAACTGAGTCAGCTGCCTCACTACTTCAGCTTTCAGGGTCTGTTCTTTATATTTCCCCTTTACTCACAACAATTTATTATCCATTTTTATATATAGTATTTGTAATGAAGCAGATGCTGAGAACAGACTTGCAGATCCAAATGCAGTTTAATCATCAAGGTCATACAGGCAGAGGTCAGAAACAGGAGCAAAACAGTAGTACAAGGGAAATCCAAAAGACATGGACACAGGTGAGAGGTCAGACAAGGTGGCAATGAATCAAAACGAGGAACAAGGCAGGGCTCAATACACAGGAAAACAAACCAGGAAACCACTTTAATGTTCGTACTAAAACAAGACTCAGCAATGTGTGAATGAAGGTGAGGTGTATTTATAGTCCTTGTAATAATCAGTGTAGATGAGCAGCAGCTGTGTCTGTGTGTGAGTGTCTGGATTGTTGTCAGCTGCTGTAGGAGTTGATGAGCGCAGGGAGATCTGGGAGTTGTAGTTCGTTCAGCAGCTACTCCATTAGAGAATACCCTGCTGACGATTGCAACAAACTACAGGAAGTAATCACCAGCGGAGACAACTCCACTGGCAATCACAACTATATTGAAGGGCTTTTTTTTTTTTGTGATAAAAATATTTTTTGCCATTGAACATGATTGGCTCAGAATGCTGATATACAGTTCATTAACACAGCTTCTATAAATCTGCATATTAAAGGCTTTGAATATCCAAACACCAGGGAAGGAAACAAAACCAAAATTAAACATATAGCTAATTTTTCACAATAATTTACTTCTGACCACAACAGCCAGTGAAATAGTTGTGTCTATTGGCATAAGTGTGATGTGATGGTACATCAGGAGATATATATAATATATATATATATATATATATATAATATATATATATAATATATATATAGATATATATATATATATTATATATAATATATATGTATATATATATATATTATATATATTATATTATATATATATATATATATATATATATATATACTGTACAAATCCAAAAAGGACACTGTAGGAAGAATGGCATTATGCAAACTTACAGCAAAAATACAAAAACACATCTTGTTTACTTTGTGTAAACAGTAATAAATGCTATTTACAAAAAGTGATGCAGTGATGGAAAGAGTACTGAAAAATTACTTGCCAAAAAAGTATGAGTAAAAAGTAGCCCTTTTAAAAGTACTCAAGAGTTGTGAGTAGTGAGTATTACGCTGTAAAAGCTGATGCATTTACATGTAATTTGTGAATGTGTGTAAACGTAACATTCTGTAGTGCATTTAGTTATTGCCCAGCAGGCACACAACATCAAAAAACGTTAATATTACGTTAGATTTAGGGTTGTGATGTCAGATGACCAAAATTCAATATCTAGCCAGGTCTAAGGACGTTATTTTGATGTCCAATAATAACGTCATATGACATTTATATTTAGTTAAGTTTAGGTTGTGTTGGAAAGTGACTAAAATCCAACGTCAAGCCAGCATCTTAAACCAACGTCATATTGATGTCAAATACTGACATTTCGTCACTTTGGAATTACAAGGTTCTATCTGCGTTCTGAATGATTTTGAGATATTGAGCTTCAAAGTTTTTGCATTCCATATAGCAACCAGTATGTGTGTAACATTTGGTTTTTTAAATAAAAAGTCCTAAAATGTAAACAACTTATAAAAAACATCCCATAATGTAAATAAGTTGTCATTTAATAAGAATATGTCAATAACTAAATTTTGACAAAAAATGTCAGATAGAACCTTATAATTCTAAGGTGACGATTTATTCATCCAGTACGGCAACCAAAATACAACATCTGATAGACGTCATGGTGGTAACGTCCGCACAACGTCAAGCTGTAACATCATTAGACATTGATATTTGGTTGATTTTAGGTTGAACATTGAGATCGATCTGATGTGGGTTCTGATGTCAACCCAACATTTCCAATCAAAATGCAACGTCTCCACGACATTGGGGTACAACATTAATCTGACGTCATGTTGACGTTTTGTGCCTGCTGGGTGTTTTAAGGTCATTTAGTCACACAGTAAACATTCGTCATCTTCTCATCAGTGACGTGCATCTAAACAGTCTCTGGGTCAATGCGTCTAAGATGGACATCTTCTTGGACAGTTTTAATGTTTCCAAGTAGTTAGCTGCAATAAATCGCCCAGTCTTGAATTTGTTCAATATGATGCGATTTACCTTCTGTGTGCGATTTTATTGGACAGGAATCAAGGACTGATTTTTCAAATGCCCATAGACAAGAAAAAACAAAGTAGTGACTGCACAAGCAGCAAAAATCATTTTTTTAGTTGCTTGTTCAAACTACTTATTTAAAATAAGCTGAAAACACAATTCTTACGATTTGTTTGGGACAGCTTAAACATTTTAAATTCAATCCACTTAAATTTGTTAAGTTAACTTAATCAGTTTGTTTTGGAACATCATGAATAAATTGTGTGGAACCCTGCGTTGTTTACAGTGTAGTTGTGCTGTCTAGCTAAAAAAATGTATAGTAAATCTAAGGGTGCTTTCACACCAGACTTTTGTTTCGGAACCTGGCACGTTTCCCCAGTTAGCGCGGTTCATTTGGCATATGTGAATTTAGCAATCGTGCTCGGATCCACGCCAAAACAATCAGTCTGAGATCGCCTGAATGAGGTGGTCTCGGTTCGATTAAAACAAACTCTGGAGCGGATCGATTGTAGTGAGAAAGCAATACGATCCGAACCAGGCTATATCACAGTGTATTATGGATATGTAATAGGCATAGGGCTATATGGAAAGAGAATTATGTGTAGGGCGGGATGTCATTCCTACCGGTAAATGTGCGTTTCATGCTGAATACGAAAGTTAAAGCATGCTGAACTATTAACGAGAGCTGTTTATCCATTAGGAAAATTGACCGAACAGCAGTCTTGGTTTATCTGTTATTTTTCTCTATATTGTAAAGCTTATAATGCATACGCCATCTGCTATGTATGAGAAAGTCTGACCTCTGCTCTATATATTTATTACTGTGGGTGTCATCATTCAAAATTAAAGCGAAGCTTTTCGCTTATATTGTCTTACTGCTCATCGTCATAAATTAAAATAAGGACGCATGACTGCTGAGCGGGACTCTGCAAAATAAACCGTGAAACTCTGACCAATGTGAGGAGAGTTTACTCACACAAGACTTGTTTCAGCTATTTTGGTCCATTTAGAAACTTTGCCGTGTGAAAGCGAACCTGACCAAGAACAAAGTGCAACATTGTAACAATTTTAATCCCTGTTTCGGAACAAAATAATCGATCCATAGGTGTGAAAGCACCCTAAGTTGAAGTGACATTGATGTAACTGTTTTAAACTTGGTGAGGTGTTAAAATGTATGGAAAGAGACTTAAAAAGGTCTAAATTTACTTACTTAATTTAATTACTTATTAAAATAACCTGAAACTATTCTTGAGAATTTTTTGGGACAACTTAATTTTTTTGATGTTTACTTCAATTTGTTAAAACATTACTTAATCGATTTGGGTTAGGACAACATGAAGGAATTGTGTGGAACCCAGCATTTTTTAGAGTGTAAAAACCACTTATCACATGGCCTTACTTTACCCCTACCCCTAAACCAAACCCTCACATGAAACCAGTTGTAAAATTTGAATGTCAATAGACCGCGTTAAGATTTTTAAGCATTTTGAATTACAAGGAGACAAAGCATGTCCTCAAATCACCATAATAGAGTACAACTAGGTCATGCCCATGTCATTATACAATTCAGTGTCCTCGTAAATCACATAAACCTGCACACACAACACACACACACTAGAGTGACCAGAGAAGTGACACACTTGACAACGCACTCAAGGATGGACGGAAAAGACGGCGATATTAAGAGACAGACACACAGAGGAAGGAAAAAAGGGAAAGTAAAATAGAACAGAATCCTTTATTGACCCCAGTGAAGGAAAAGTTAAGGTGCAGCATCAACAAAATAGAGGACGGACAATCATACAAAGAGCACATACGTAATACAATATACAATATACACAGTGTTTGGTAACAGTACATAATATACAGTGTAAAGGACTGGAGAGCGAGATCACGAGTGTGTACAAGAAAGAGTCCTGACAAGGAGAGAAGGAGCAGAGAGAGCTGGGACAAGTGTCTACCTCGGTTAGAATTGGCAACTGTGGGTTTTGCTGAATCTGCACAGAGAGAAAGAGAAAAATGTTAAGAGAATGGTTATGTTTTGAGGGTAAATCTTTGTCTGTTGAGGTACAAAGTATGTTTGGAATGGCATACTACTGTTTATTAAGCGATAAGCTTGTTCTATGCAGAAGTATCAGGGGTAGTTCTAAGCTGAGCCCACCCAATAAGAATTTAGGTAATGATGTCAGTAATCTTTTGTACATTGATTAGCAATCAAAGGCAGATTTATTTTGTGGTCTTATTATGGTAAGAAGACCTGAAGATGCTGCAACCATTCATTAAACAACACCAATAAGTCACAGTATTATTTTTTATTGGCTCAAGGCAAAAGTTCGTAAACACTGTATTTGATAGACTACTTCAGACATTTTACTAATTCACTAAGTAACATTGGAACTACTACCATAGACACTGGAACAATAGTAGATTGTCTGCTTAGTACCTGCTTACATTTTGTTTAGTTGGAGTAAAGAAAAAACTGCAAATGTTCTAGTCATCAAAGTTAAAAATACAGTGAGCTTTATTTCTCACAGAAACCCAAATATGAATTTCAGTGCTGCACTTCTGTGAAAGAGTATACGAACATGCATATTTGACAACTATTTTATGATAGAGATGTTAAACAACAAAGTATTATTAGGTGATTGAAACTAATAACTTTATTTGGCAAATTTCTCAATTTTGAAATAATTTTATTCATGTAATCAGTGTTGGGAAAAGCCTTTTAAAAAATATTGCAATAAATGTGTTATTTAGTTACTTTTAAGGAAAGTAATATGATGTGTTGTTATTTATTTATTTTTATTTTTAAAGATTAAGATAGGCATAAGATTGTATTTTGTAATATATTAACTTTTAATATGTTTACTTTTAAAAGTAACTTTACCAAACATGTAATTCATAACTGTGTAATGCAAAATTAAATGCTTGTTGGATGGATTGGGTTGGAATAAAATGCAAATGTTGAATAATATAATAATCAATAAAGAGGAGAATAATTAAAAATTGTAACATTAATATTTCATAATAAGCAGTGGTATCACAGGAAACATCAATATCTCCTTTTATACATTAAGGTGTCTAAAGTCTCTTTGTTAAGAAGCATGTGTTAAAGCATAGCACATTGTGAAATTGCAAATAGACTAAATAAAGTTGCTGATTCTAAGAATGCAGATACAGAAGAACAGAGAAGAGTTCTGGCACAGATGCTATATTTCTGAGAAAGGTAGTCATCAATCTCACTAATGCCCTAACCACAAAAGAAAATATAGACATATGAGCTCTGCAAAAAATGGGAAGTACCAGTTTGTTATAAGCAGTTCTTTGGCTTTTCTGAGAGTATTACACCTTAAAATTTATCTCAAGATACATAATGGGTGCCAAGATGATGAAGGTCATATGATGACTACAGCTAAAAAAAAATTCTCCAAAATTCTCCATGCAGCATCTAAGACAATGGTCTCGAACTCAATTCCTGGAGGACCAAGCTCTGCAGAGTTTGCTCCAACTACCTCAAAACAGACATCTTTTAATAGTCTCTAGTTAGTCTTGAACACCTTGATTAGTTGGATCAGCTGTGATTGATTAGGGTTGGAGCAAAACTGTGTAGAGCTGCAGCCCTGCAGGAATCGAGTGTGAGACCATTGTCTTAGACGCATGTTTGGAGAACGTGGGGGTTTTCAAGTAGTAATCATATGACCTTCTTCTTCTTGGAGCCCAATATGTTTTTTTTCTGATTCATGATCTAAGAGCTGTACAAGTTTAGCCAAGCACTTGGATGGATGCATATAGCACAAGCATCAGCTAAGCTCTTGTTTTGTGGCAAGCACAAAATATTGATCAAACATATTGGAATGTATAATGAGAAATAATTAATAATGCACTTAATATATCATTCAATCATTATGAATAATTACATTTCCTAAAATTAACAAACCACTGAGGCAGAATTTTTATGATTTGCATTTTCAGCATATTATGAATACACATAAAACTGAATGGACAATTATTATAGTCTGCTAATACTCTACTAAAGGCTGTAACACCAGAACGACTGTCGGCCATCTGTCAAAGTTGGGCCGTTGGTGAGCATCTAGTCAGGCTCATGTAGTTGGCTGTTCATCCTCTTCAGCATGTTGAACGGGGTTGGGGCCATAACACAGACGCCTTTAATTAACTGTACAATTTAGCATACGGACCAGTGCACGAGAATAAAAGCTGTGGAAAAAAAGTGAGAAAAGAAGTCACAGACTTCCCGCTGTTCTAGTGTTGCATCATCTTACCAGAGCATTTCACTCACTCACTGCCCTTCAGCTTAGTCCCTGCTTTATCAGGGGTCACCACAGCAAAATGATACACCAATTACTCGGGCACATGTTTTACATCACTAACTCATAAACCCCCAGTGCTAGTCAAGTTATTTTATCCAATTCACCTGTGAGGAGTCAACACAGTCAGCTTTTATCACTGCCAGTTATTTGACGCTGATTTGGTGTGTCACAGTCTTAATAATCCAATGACTACTCTCTGACATTTACTGCAAAGCAACTTACTGTAAACAGATTGTCTAAAGGGGACCACCAAAATAAAGTGTAACCAAAACCCTGTAATACCTGTAATCACTTGTAACTAAGATATCCAGTTGCTGGCCGAATTAACCATGCAACATGACGAGGTACAGATGACAACAATGTTCCAAAGCACTGTCTGAAATGTATACCTTTCTGGGAATAAAGAAAGCAATATATACAGTTGTATATACAGACCCAATTATTAGTCTTCCTATATGAAATACTATAATACTTTTCTTCTGGAGAAAACTTTATTACTTTTAAGGTTTAAATTTTTTTTGAATATTAGGACTGACCTAATTAACCTTACTTTAAAGCAATGATCTCAAACCCAATTCCTGGAGAGCCGCAGCTCTGCATAGTTTAGCTCCAAACCTTCAACTCACACCTAGTCTCTAGTAGTCTTGAACACCTTGATTAATTGGATCAGCTGTGTTTGATTAGGGTTGGAGCAGCAGAGCTGTGGCCCTCCAGGAATTGGGTTTGAGACCTTTGCTTTAAAGGGTTACAAACACCAAAACACAAGAAAACTTTGAAAAGAATTTTAAAGCTACATCACGGCGATTAGATCCTTGAGTAAATTCCAGCGTGGAGACTGGATGTCTGTACCGGCCAGTACAACGTGACGTCTTTGAGTTTTCAGCATTAATTCAAGAGATAGACTTGGTTCGAACCAATCAGCGCGCTCTATTGTGAATGAGGAACTTCATTAATATGCACGATAGCTTCGAAGACTGTTTTTACCTGTTACAGTGTTCAGACGGCAGAGAGAGAGACGCCAGTTGTATTGCCAATCGTATTATTAAAACAAGTGGAAGAAGAAGAATTGTTGGAGACATGGGTCGTCAGTGTTGCGTTTATAAATTGCCGCAACGAAGGCTTTGTTTCCATTACCCCGCTTCACCCCGGACTCACATGTGTGGATTACAGTGTCTGCAAACACGTGACAAAACTATGTTTGTATAACATATATGTTTGTATAGCTCTATAACATGTAAAACGGGATCATAAAGGAACATGGCCCTTTAAATTTCACTTAAGTTGTATACTAGTATTCCTGAAACAGCACTTGGAAATATTTAAATACAATTTTCATATACGAGGGCTAATCATTTGACTTTAACTGTGCATACTGTATATCCTCTGGTACTTTTGTGCAACTCTGCTCTTAGTATATAACCCCCAAACTAGAAAACAATGCAAGTGAGCTCAACATGTGTTCTGTCCAATATTTTCTCAGCACTGTTAATTTCTAACAGTTCATTTCCCGAGTACAGTATTCCAATCCAAACATAGCCTCAGCCTGTATGCACTAACCTGTGTTTTTGGACACCTTGAAGTTCTTGCTGTCTCTTCCATGAGTGTTGTAAGCTTCACAAATCACACCATCCTTCAGAACTGCAGCCGTGGCCTCAAGAGTGACTGTGCTGATCACCCTGTTCCCTTTTACTGTCACCGACTACACACACGCAGATCAATCACATTACAAATATACAGTGAAAACAGTTTTCCTAATCTGTTCGAAACACACAGCAGCACACACGTACACACCTCTTTGCCAGAAGGTGTCCAGGTGAATTGTGGAGCTGGATGACCGAGCAGAACAGTTGAGAGTGACCATCCCTCCCTCCGTATCAACTAAACCTTTGACTGGAGCATCAATCTCAGGCTGACCTTCAAAGCAAAAGTACAGGTTTATTATCAGTGGTTGAACGTTGAGTTTATTTGGTTTACGTCACCATGAAATCAAAATTCACATTTACTGTTTATGAAAATGTAGTACTTAAATGCACAATATGTAAGATTCGTTTCATTAAATTATCTTAAAAACACTAGAATATAGTATTTTTCAACACATTTCTAAACATAATAGTTTTAATAACTTATTTCTAATAACTGATTTGTTTTATCTTTGCAATAATGACAGTACATAAAATTTTACAAGATGTCAGTAATCAGCCTAAAGTTCAATTTTAAGGCTTAACTAGGTCCATTAGATTAAGTTAGGGTAATAGAATTAGAATTAGAAAATTAGAAATCTTTATTGTCCACACAAATACAAAAACACAAACACAAAGCACAAACACAAAGCTTGTAGAAAAGATAGATAGATTGTATAGTTGTATGAAAGTGGTTTGTTTGTAGACAACAATAAAAATATTGGTTAAGGGGGCTGATATTTTTTTATATAAGCTGCTTTTATTCTGGCCAAAATAAAAAAAGATCTTCTCAAGAATAAAAAATAATATTGAAAATACTGTGAAAAATTCTTTGCTCTGTTAAACATCATTTGGGAAATATATGAGAAGGAAAGACAAAATTCACAAGAGGGCTAATAATTTAGACTTCAACTGTACTTACATTATCCCAAATGTTTCAAAGAATGTTTAAATGCAGAGGAATACAGTTGAAGTCAGAATTATTAGCCCCCTTTTAAATTTCTTTTTCTTTTTTAAAATAATTTAAATATTCCCCAAATGATGTTTAACAGAGCAAGGACATTTTCACAGTATGTCTGATATTTTTTTTCTGGAGAAAGTTTTATTTGTTTTATTTTGGCTAGAAAAAAGCAGTTTTTAATTTTTTAAAACCCACTTTAAGGTCAAAATTATTAGCCCCTTTTAAGCTATTTCAATAGTCTACAGAACAAACCATCGTTATACAATAACTTGCCTAATTACCCTAACCTGCCTAGTTAACCTAATTAACCTAGTTAAGCCTTTAAATGTCACGTTAAGCTGTATAGAAGTGTCTTGAAAAATATCTAGTCAATTATTTACTGTCATCATGGCAAAGATAAAATAAATTAGCTATTAGAAATGAGTTATTAAAACTATTATGTTTAGAAATGTGTTGAAAAAAAATCTTCTCTCCGTTAAACAGAAATTAGGAAAAAAATTAATGGGGGGCTAATAATTCTGACTTCAACTGTAGGTCATTTTAACTAGTGACACGGGCCATGTATTGTGTGGGCATGCTAATCATATCACAAACCTTCAATGTCTGGTTGGGTTTTATAGAAAACAGGGAAACATCAATGACATTTTAATGTTTAGACTGTACAGAATGTATTTAGAATGTAAAACAGCACTGCTTTTTCCATGACCAGAAAAACAAGAAGGGGCCCACCATGGCATAATAAAAGCTCCACTGCTTTTGTTGCTGCAAAAATACTGTGCCTTGAGGTATACAGGTGATTTATCAGTGCACTTTTTAATCATTAATAAACTATTAACCTCCCTTTCCCCTTTGAGAAAAGTGGGGTTCTATAAATATTCCACATTTCCAGTTTCCAGGTCCAGTTTTGGGAACAATGCAAGTTTGAATCATGTGAATATGTTGGTTTCCTTTAGAAAATACATCAGCTGAGAGTAGTACAATATTTTGATTAATGTGGATACATCATTTATAATCACTGCAATATTCAATTTAAAAAAATGTTCAAGATTTCAACTTTTTCCAGAGGATTCAGTGCATGGATCCATGTGCTCAGAACCAGGGGGAAATTATGGAAACCAGGAAAAGGTGTGAACTACACCCATGAATACAAATGTAGACGTATAGAACAAAACCTGGAAATCAAATATAATGACAGTTTTTCTGATTGCACACATAAGATATATCCATGAGATGTCATCATGGGTAACAGTGTACGCCACAAGCTGCAGGATAACACTCTTTAGCAGCCTGGATTCAAGTATTAATACAGGAATTAGTTTAACAGTTCTGCTCACATTGTTAGTGGCTTTGGAAATGTATATCAGGAATTTCAGGAAATTGCCTTGAATGAAATAAAACTGCTTTCAGATTATTCAAACCATTTGATGTGAAGCCAAAAGCCAATGAGGATTTAAAAAGTGAGGTATTTTCTTTTTCTACTGTCTCATTTGATCTCTTTCAGTAATTCTTAGCAGAATGAATGTATTTATGTACAAACTGAACAAAACACAAGTGTTTAATTACAGCATGGAAATTAGTTAGTTTCTTTAGACCTTGAGTTGGAGGTGTTCAAATTACATTTGTAGAGCGTGAGCAAATAGTTATTTATCATAATAAACTGTAAATGTAAATGTTAATGATGCCATTTAGTTGGCGAGCGCTTTGTTTACTGCCAGGAAACTCAACTCATTTAGCTAGTTTATGAGGAGATAAGCATTTCCTTCCACAAAATAATAAAAGATGCAGATCAACACCATTTACACACCTAATGTGCATCCTTTAGTCTTCATTATGGTATGTCAGCACTAAAAAGCTTTGTGACTTTGTTGGGAATTTAAAAAGAAAGAAAGATGAATATGAAAAATACTCCTAAATCAGTCGAGAACACATATTATAATTATGATTGACAAACAGGAAAGCTTTCCCATAGATGGGTTGCGGCTGGAAGGGCATCCGCTGCATAAAAACATGCTGGATAAGTTGGCGGTTCATTCCGCTGTGGCGACCCCGGATTAATAAAGGGACTAAGCCAAAAAGGAAATGAATGAATGAAACAGGAAAGCAAATTTCTACAGAAGGTGTTCATCCATTTTCATGTCTAACACTTTGTTTAAATTTATTAGTTATCATTTAATTTAGCTTGGATGCATGAAATTTGTTAAAATTAAAGGATCTGAAAACTGGAATAATGGTTGTTGTGAATTGATCCAAACTCAAATGTAATATATATGCTTGTACTGTATATTTACTTTACATTTATTAATGTAGTAAATAATGTAGTAAAACCATAAGTGAACCTGGATCAAAACATGCCTTACATTGCAGGGGTACATTTTGGGGATAGCCAAAAGTATATTGTATGAGTCAAAATTATTGATTTTCATTTTATGCCAAACATAATCAGACTATTAGTTAGAGATCATCTTCTAAGAAGACATTTGTAAATATCCTTCCATAAACCTATCTAAGTGTAATTTTTGATTAGTAAAATGGGAATTCCTATTTATTCAGCTTTTAGATGATTTATAAATCTCATTTTACAAAAGTTAACCCTGATGGTTTTGTGGTCCATGGTCACATATATGTAAATTAACAGCTAAATATGAATCCTTGAAATTGAATCAATTCCATATATTGATGTAATATTACATTTATTTTTCCATACAGCCATCTTTGGTATAACAGGAATAAATGACATCTTAAAATGCATTAATATTTTGACCATTTTATTGTTTTTCTAAATAAAACTTTTGACTGGTGTACCATCTTTGACTAATGTTGTGCCATTTCAATTTTGGTATGGATATTTTTAATGGGGTTTTCTCTTATTGAGTTCAACTGGCTGTTGGTGTATGGCCTGATCAGTGTTTTAAAGTTTCTTATAATCTGTGTGGCATAAATTGTAACTTGCAAACTGACTACGCTGACTGAGGGAGTATTTTCTTCTGACATGAACTCCTACCTGTATCTAAACATACAATAATATCCACACAATGGCAAACCAGCTGGTACAACAAGCACTGACTGTTTGTTGACAGCCCATAGTTCGCTTGAAACACAAGCTGCTATGACACTGATGACAGCTTTTATTGACACTTTGCACTGATAAACCACAATAAAGCTGCATTTGTCTGGCAATGCACTAAATACCTTTGACGTTTACGGTGATGTTGACTTGTTTTCGGAGACCTGGCACTGAAGGTACAGTTCCGACACACACGTACACACCACCGTCAGCCAGAGTCACAGACTCCTTAGTGAACACACCAGTGTTTGACAGCTCCTTCGAGTCCTGTGGTTTACAGAAAGACAACATGGACGCTGAGTCAACCGAGATCTGGTATAAACAAAAGACATACAGCCCAAATAAAGGGATATTCACTCAAAACTGAAAATTCTGTCATCATTTCCTCACCCTTCACTTGTTCTGAACTGGTTTGAGTTTTTTAATTCTGTTTAACACAAAAGAAGATATTTTAAAGAAAGCTGGAAACTTTTTTTCTACAATGGAAGTCCATGGTTACAGGTTTTCAAGCTTTCTTCAAAATATCTTATTTAGTGTTCAAAGGAATAAAGAACCTCATAATGGGTTTATAACTATTTGAGGATAAGTAAATAGTGAGTAAATTTTCATTTACAGGTAAACCGTGCCTTTAAAGTAATACTTTGAAATAAAAATGCAAAGTTGCTTGTGCTGTTCCAAACCAAAAGCCAAACCAAACTAAGGACTTTTCATTTCGAGTTCTAGATACAAATTGAGACATTTTTAATAGAATTAGAGATTTTCTGTCTCTCTACCAAATTCCATTTTGCTAAGAGCTAAAATGGATTGGAAATGGCCATAAAGGCATTGGACTGTGAGTGTATTAAACTTTTGGGCTCTCACCCAGGCAAGAGGAGCATGAAAAAAAAATTTTTTGGAAAGAGAAAGCACTGTTGTTTAAGCAATAGCAAAATATGATAAAAAAAAAGTGATCTAAATACTGTTGCTATAAATATTTGACATTTCTTTATGTCAATGCTGAGATTACTTTCTGCACTCGTTGACATTTCCAATGATAATTATTGACATCATACCTAATTTCGATTATTGTCTGCTTTTTTGTAGATGCTATTTTCACAGTTTGCATTGTAGAAAGTGTCAAATACAAACGACTTGATTTGACATTATAATAGGGGGAAAATTTTAAGGAGGTTAATGGCTGCTAGTTTTCAACATTCTTCAAACGATGACAGAATTTTCATTTTTAGATGAACTAGCACTTTAAATGCATTTCAAGAGTTCACACTTAGCTGATGATTGATAATAAAAGCTTGTTTGGCATGCTGTCCCAGGAGAGAGCCCTGAGCTTATAAGATCCTCGAGCCCTGGGCTCCCTCCCGTTTGCAGGGTGAGAGGGGAGTTTGAGCTCAGGTAGATCTCGATAAACTCCCCCGGCTTATTCTAACTGAATAATGGAATTGGATGACTGAGGAGAGGAGCTTAGAGCTTGACTATGGTATCGATTTTGTGTGTTCAATTTACTTAGGTTGCGTGTTGTTTAGACTGTGGGAGGAAGGAAACCGTGGAACCCGGGCAAAACCCACGCGAGCATGGGGAGAATAAGCAAACTCTACACAGAAATGCCCTCTGGCCCAGTAGGGACCTAAACCAGCGGCATTCTTGCTGTGAAGCAACAGTGCTAATCACTAGTGTCGCCCAAGAAGAGGGAAAGTTGAGGTGGGTGGGAGGGTTCTTCAAGACGAAGATATTGAGATAAGAAAACTCTGGTTATTTATAGTGAGTTAGGAGTCGTCTGATTGGATAATCGATTATGGGCTAATGCTGGAACAGCTGAGAACAATCATAAGCACGTGATCCTCTCGAAATTTGTTTATACATAAACTTCACTTGCCGAAATAACAAAAAGCAAACTAAATACACAACATGATATTATACCAAAACGAATGCAGGAACAAATGAAAAGAGTATCTACACTTGCCTTTGTCCACTGCAGGGTGTGAGCTTCCGAGGCCTTGGACCTACACCTGAAGCTCCACAGGATCTCCTTTAGAAAACAACCAAGGGCCCCTTCTGGTGCCACTGTCATGTCAATATCTGAAGGAACGGCAAAAGAATGAATGAATGAAGGATAAACAATCTTTTAATCAACATCATGATTAAATGAAACTTTTGTGTTCTGACATTTTCTCAGAAAACTCTTTTCTAATGTATCGAGCCTACAGTAGGTTGGATCCATCCGATCTATAAAAGATCCATGGTGTTTGTATATCTAAGCCTAGGACAACAAGGTAAAGATTTTCTTAGTTGACAATTTCATTTTAAATAGTTTGTTAACCAAAAACCCGTTTACAACAATTATTTGGAGATTTTTAGAGTTTTAAGGCAGAGAAAGTAATGTTAATTTCTAGCACTGTTTTCTACATTGCAGAGAAATACTAAACCACATTAGTAAACTTAAATATGTAAATGAATATCTCAAGACATGATCAGTAAAAACAGAATGTACCTGAGTCACTTTAGAGCTTTACAGCAAAGGCTTGTGAATACTTATGTACATGTGATTTTTCAGGTTTTGTATTTTTAATAAATTTGCAATAATTTCAAAAAACTTTTTCACATTGTCATTATGGGGTATATTGTGTAGAACTTTGAGGAAATAAATGAATTTAATCCATTTTGGAATAAGGCTTGTGTGCTACATAAACAAATCTGGAAAAAGTGAAGCGCTATGAATAATTTCCGGATGCACTGTACATGTACAGCCCAATGCAATAATAATAACGATCAATTTCTCACAATTTCATGAGCATATTCTCTAAATGTATTTATATTTCCTTCAAGATGTGTTTGTAAATGTTAGTGTGTGAATCATTCATTTATTCAATTTTCCTTCAGCTTAGTCTCTATTTCAGAGGTCGCCACAGTGGAATGAACTGCCAACTATTCCAACATAATGTTTTTATGAAGCGGATGCCCTTCCAGCCGCAACCCAGTATAGGGAAACTGACTCATTAAACCATTATATACTTTATTTTTAGTTATTATGTCCTGTTTTTATACTCACAGTGCACTTTTAAGTTTAGAGTTTTAGAAAGTTGGACTTTGCTGTCAGCATCAAAATCCATAGCTTCACACTTATAAGCTCCAGAATCCTCCCGAGTGATGCTCTTTATTTTCAAAGTGCCTCCCCAATCCATCCAGTGAGTTTTCCTTATGAGCGAGTGAGAAAATATATGAGTAAGAGTAACGACCTTTACTAGATCAGTTGGTTGTGATTTGGCATGTATGGTCTCTTACCTCTTTATAAAATTCAAACTCTGGCTGAGGGTTTCCATCAGTCTCACACTGCATCACCACATCATCGCCCTCTTTGATTGGCCCCTCCTTCTTCACTTTGAAGAAGACGTTTTCTGTTGAATCTGGTTGGAGGAAAAGGAGTTCGTTTTGTGGTTCATATGTGGCACTGGTGGAGATTTCATTGTGAGTTTCTGTATGTCTGTGTGTGTGAGTGTGTGTGTAACTCACAGTGCAACGAGATGTTGAAGTTATCAGAGCTCTCCTGTTTGATTTGGTCGTTTGGCATGGTTGTACTCCACTGTGCAGTGGTAGACTGATTTAGCATCAGCTTTCGTCAGGTGCATGTACAGCGTGCTGCTCACGGTGTTAGTACAGGCCTGAGGCTTCCTTCACCAAAAAAGGTAGCATGTATGTTTCTGGAAAGAGAGATGAACAAGATTAATTTTACTGTAAGAAATCTAACGTCTAGGAGGAGTATAGTGGAATGTAATTAGGATAATAAATAAATAAATATATGAAGAGTTTATTTGCAACAACAGATAACTCCATTGTTTTTAGTCATTTTTCAGGTATCGTCTTTTTTGTTCTTTTTTTCTTTTTTGAATAGTAATTTGTTTGTTTGTTTGTTTTTTGTAACTTTTGAATGTTTAAAAAAAATCAAAAACTTTTTTTTTTTTGCAATTTAACTCTTCACATGCTGAAAGGTATTTAATAAGTTTCATTGCTTTTCAGTATTTTGGGTGATTTGGAGAAATGAGTTTTAAAATTATTCTAATGTGCTAGTTTTTTGTTCAGAATGCAATTATTGTTATATTATTATTATTATTATTATTAGTAGTAGTAGTAGTAGTAGTAGTAGTAGTAGTATAAGAGGAGTAGTAGTAGTAGTAGTAGTAGTAGGAGGAGGGAGGAGGAGAAGTAGTAGGATGAGAAGTAGTAGTAGGAGTAGTAGAAGGAGTAGTAGTAGTAGCAAGTAGGAGTAGTAGTAGGAGAAGGAGGATGAGGAGTAGTAGTAGAAGGAGAAGTAGGAGTAGTAGGAGGAGGAGGAGTAGTAGTAGTAGTAGTAGGAGGAGTAGTAGTAGTAGTAGTAGGAGTAGTAGGAGTAGGAGAGAAGTAGTAGTAGCAGAAGAAGTAGTAGAAGGAGGAGTTGTAGTAGAATAAGTAGTAGTAGTAGTAGTAGTAGTAGGAGTAGTTAGTAGTAGTAGTAGTAGGAGGAGTAGTAGTAGTAGGAGGAGGGAGGCAAGGTAGGAGTAGGAGAGCGTAGCAGTAGAATGAGTAGTAGTAGCAGTAGTAGGAGTAGTAGTAGGAGGAGTAGGAGTAGTAGTAGTAGTAGTAGTAGTAGAAGTAGTAGTAGGAGGAGTAGTAGTAGTAGTAGAAGTAGTAGTAGGAGTAGTAGTAGTAGTAGTAGTAGTAGTAGTAGAATGAGTAGTAGTAGTAGTAGTAGTAGGAGGAGGAGGAGGAGGAGGAGGAGGAGGAGTAGTAGTTGTAGTAATAGTAGTAGTAGTAGTAGGAGTAGTAGTAGTAGTAGTAGTAGGTAGTAGTATAGTAGAATGGTAGTAGTAGTAGTAGTAGCAGTAGGAGGAGGAGGAGTAGTAGTAGGAGGAGGAGGAGTAGTAGTAGGAGTAGTCGTAGGTAGTAGGGAGGAGTAGTAGCAGTAGGAGTAGTAGTAGTAGTAGGAGGAGGAGTAATAGTAGTAGTAGTAATAGTAGTAATAAGAGTAGTTGTAGTAATAGTAGTAGTAGTAAAAAGAGGAGTAGTAGTAGTAGTAGTAAAAAGAGTAGTAGTAGTAGTAGTAGTAGTAATAGTAGAAGTAGCAGTAGGAGTAGTAGTAGTAGTAGTAGGAGGAGGAGTAATAGTAGTAGTAGTAATAGTAGTAATAAGAGTAGTTGTAGTAATAGTAGTAGTAGTAGTAATAAGAGTAGTAGTAGCAGTAGTAGTAGTAGTAGTAATAAGAGTAGTAGTAGTAGTAGTAGTAGTAGTAGTAAAAAGAGTAGTAGTAGTAGTATAGTAAAAAGAGGAGTAGTAGTAGTATTAATAGTATCAATGTTGTTACATTTTTTGGAGGGAAATCATGGAATGCTTTTTTGTAATAAAAAAAAGAAAGAATCTATTTAAAACACCAAGCAAATGTGCACGTCTAGTATGCGTTACTTGCAACTATCATATGCATGGCGCAGCATGGAGCATTCTGTGTGCGACCCCCTTTATTCTGACACGTTTCAGATTCCAAACTTACTTTCTGTTGTTTTCTTTTCTTCAGGCAGAGGGTTGTCGTCTTTAAACCAGATAATACGAGGCTCAGGATGACCATTCCTGCTGATGCACTTGCCCACCTAAAAACAAAACAAAACAAAACAAACACACAGATTTGACATGACATTTTATCAGGAAACATTTTTACGACATTCAAAACAGCTAGATAAAAACATTAATGTGAAACTGACCTCAGCGGAGGATGAATCGCTGGGACTCACAAAGATGTTCTGAGTATTGGCCATTACCACTGGCTTCTCTGGAGCAGCTGTTAGAGGAAAAATAATTCATTAATTTTCATTAATAACTTATATCTAGTCTGAGATTTGGTTTCCTAAACTAATTACAAGCATACACGCAGTGCAGTTATCCATTTAAATACCAACACACTGAGGGGGAATTCACTGAAATAATCATGACAGATGAAAACTGCCTCTTTAAACCAAGGATGCCCAGTTATAATATTCTTTTTCATCACTTAATCATTATTTTATGAATAACTGCTGCCAGGATCAATAGAAATATACTCTTTTACATTTGTTTTAAATAAAATTTGTTTCTGCTTTCTGAACAAAAAAATGTGCCAGCCTAACGGTGTTGAATTGTGTGAACATGGCACAATATAATAAGCCTAATTTGCATGAAGGCATGTTTGTGCTGAAAAGAATGATATTCACTCAAATGAAAAAACTAATGCTTCAAAATGTCATATTTAATTTAATAGTACTTGCTGTTTCCTTCATTATAAATTATTAGTGAAATTGACTAGTGATTTCTCAGATTTTTTTTTTTATTTTCTGCAAAAACACTAAAGTGCATATTCATACATGCATTTTTATTAGAACTAATAAACACATTATTTTTCTTCACAGAGTTAAAGAAAAACCATGTATTATACCACACTTGGGTGCTTGTCTAATAAAATAAAATAAAATAAAATAAAATAAAATAAAATAAAATAAAATAAAATAAAATAAAATAAAATAAAATAAAATAAAAAAAAATAAAAAATAAAAAAACAAAATAAAATAAAATAAAAAAAAATAAAAAAAAATAAAAATAACAGACACTTTAAGTTCCTTTACCAACTCATGCTGTAACCTCTTATTAATGTGCAAATGTGCAAGGTCACTATAACACTGCCCCAGCTGTCATCAGGTACAAAAATAAACTCAATCTTTTCCAACAACATTAACAGTCAAGCCATTCTTCCCCAAGTGCTTATAGTTTCTCTGCCTCTCTTCATCTTTGTCCCCTTCCTTTATGATCTTTTAGCCGTCAAATCTACTCTCTTGTGTCTTAATCTTTTTCAAAATACTTTTTAAAAGACCAAGTATCAAAGAACATGTACGAGTTTGCATAGAGATGGATGTCTTTTTCTCTTACTACACAAGGACGTGTCCCTCTGGTGCAGCCATTAGCCATGAAGCAGGCAGCAGCGCTCATCTCCAGGGAGGAGATGCTATTGTTTCCTAGTCCCACTGCTCTCATTCACAATTATTACAGCCATTACTGGCTCTCTCGCTCCACGCAGTCTGGGATGGAATATGAACAAAGAGGCTGTTCTGCTGTTGTCTCTGGTACACACACACACACACACACACACACACACACTATCCCACGCAGCAGCCTACACCCTCCTACACACAAACAGTTGTCTAGTTCTCTAGTGTCCCCAGAAGTGACCCCATCATACACACACAGCTGGGGGAGGCTCTCCAAAGAAATAATGGATCACTGAGCAGGGGGATGAAAGTTCAAAATCATCTAATGCAGGCCAATTAGGGACACATGCACAAACACACAATAAAAAAATAAATAATAGAGTGAACAAGCCATATATTCAGAATTCAGAAAAGCTAAATAAATGAATAAATAAACAATGTTAATTAAATAAACAAACAAACATACATACAAACAAATAAAGTTCATTATATAAATAAGTTAAATATAAATAAAAAAATAAATAAAGCTTAATAAAGGTAATTTCAGAAGCAAAATGTCTTCTTTAAGGTTTATTTTGTTGTTTAATATTGTTAGCTAATACATTTACTAACATGAACTAAGATTGAACAGAATGTGTACAGCATTTTTTACTTAAATGTTAATTTCAACATGCACTAATGCATTACTACGATCCATTTTTGAGCTTGTTAACATTAGTAAATGAACACTGTGAGTTAACTAAAAATAAACACCAGTAATTTCATAAACTAAAGTTACCAATCAGGAATACTGTAATCAATCGTTTGTTCATTGTTTGTGCATGTTAGTAAATTTATTAACATTAACGGTTAAAAGAAATTTGACTACTAAAAAGTGAGTAAACCCATTGCCTTAAAATTAAGCAAATGAACTGTATGAACAATTTAAAAATTTAAGTCGACTTAACAGTTACAATGTCAATTTTACTCATGTTTTAAGTAAAGTGATCATATTTTTAAGTGTAATTGAACTATTTATTGTTTCGTGTTAATGAGTTCATTATTTGCTAACTATACAAGATCATAAAATGTAGATTACATAATAATGAATTGTTTTAGCTCTTGAATCATACTTGGGAGCGTTTCCGAAAACCATCGTTAGCCAAATAAGGTTGCAAGTTCCGTCATTACAAACATAGTTCATTTATTTAGTGTTTCCCAAATCAATCGTTCCAACAAACATTCGCAAACTGCGTCGCTTGTACGCTTGCAACTACACCTCTAGAGTTATAGTTATAAGCATAGTTCCTGGTTGTGTTCTATTACCAGTTCCCCAATCCCTTATGCCCTACGTTCCAACGTTCCAACATTTAAACTCGGAATGATTAAAAAAAAATAATAATAAAACATTAAGTGTAATTTGCTTTCAAAGTATTTTTACAGTTCAGTTTTAGCGATAGATGACAATTGCATTGTCTTCGTAGTGCACTTTGAAATCATTTATGCCATTTTGAACACAATTTATGTTACGTCTCCAAAGCTTGTGAAAACAAAAACATATAGCATACATTCATGCTTTTAATTTATAGTGAGTTATTTATTAAGTATCTTTACTGTATATGACATGGTCCTGTTGGTTAGAACATTTCTGCAGTGGATTGAATGTGTCAAATTGTAAAAATAGACTTTTCAAAAAATAAAAAATAAATAAACAATACACTTAATAATAATAATAATAATAATAATGATAATAATAATAATAATGGTAATAATAATAATAATAATAATGATAATAATAATGATAATAATAATGATAATAATAATGATGATGATGATGATGATGATAATAATAATGATAATAATAATAATAATAATAATAATAATAATAATAATAATGATGATGATGATGTTGATAATAATAATAATGATAATAATAATAATAATAATAATAATGATAATAATAATGATAATAATAATAATAATAATGATGATGATGATGATGATGATGATGATAATAATAATGATAATAATAATAATAATAATAATAATGATGATGATGATGTTGATAATAATAATAATGATAATGATAATAATAATGATAATAATAATAATAATAATAATAATAATAATAATAATAATATGTTAATATTAAACTGTTAAAGAGATCACTACATTGGTTGTCGGTTCATTTTCAAATAGATAATAAAATTTTACTCTTTGTTTATAAAACTTTGTATAACCTAGCGCCGCTGTATCTTTCTGATCTGATCACTATTAAGGCCAAAACTCGATCGCTTAGATCAAATTCAGACTGCCATCTATTGCAAATACCTAGATCTCGTCTCAAATGCAGGGGCGATAAGAGCCTTTACAGTTGTGGGTCCGAAACTATGGAATAAGTTACCATTAAAAATCAGAATAGCACCTACTCTATCTATTTTTAAATTGATGCTAAAGACTCATCGTTTTTCCAGTGCATTTAACATTCCCTAATGGTGGCTATATTAAATTGATTCTTTCTTGGAAATTTTTACTGTTGTTACTATTGTTTTATATTGTTGTTTTTATTGTAGTGTATTTACTGTTTTTTTTCTGCTACTGTACAGCACCTTGGTCGACAAAAGTTCGTAATTAGGTGTGCTTTAGAAATAACTTTGATTTGATTGGATAATAATAATCATCATTATTATTATTATTATTAAAGTAGTTTTTTCATTTCCTAATAAATAATAAATATAACATTTCATTTCTTAACAAATAGCCTCATTATTTATTTATATGATTTTTATATGAGATTAGAATATGTGTTAGCTTTTTTTTTTTGTGATTTTATGTTTTAGAATAGAATATGGCATATTCTCAATAACATTTGTAAAGGAAACATATGTGCTATTTACATATATTTTAATTAATATGGAAATTGAGTGCATATTTTTGCCAAAACTAATATTGGATTTTATTTTAAATGCATGTGCGTGTAAAACAATATAATTTGCACAAATAAATTATGGGGTTCTTCTCAAAAGAAGTTGTTACTTCATCCCGTTTAGAGCGTTATTATGGGTGTTTTACGTTATAACTAACAGGGTTCCAACGATGGATCTGCGACAGAGAAACTATGATTTTGGGAAACACTCGCCACTTCATCGTTTTTTTTCCAAACAATGCATTGTACTATGATAGTTCAGCTGCGAGTTATGTCGTTGTTTGGGAAATGCACCCTAGGTCAATATCCATTTTTTATTTACAATTAAGCACGGTTATTAAAAATATCTATGCTATTCTGCAGACTAAAGCACTTCTTCACACAACTAAATAAAGCACCTCAAAATAAAGTCAAAATAATGGAGTCAGAATATTTTTATATCTCACTGAATGAAAAACATGCATATTAATTTAATTAAATATACTGTATATTTTTTCAAACCTTAACTTTTTTCTTACCTGTATCTATTGCAGTGAATATATTTACTGTATAAATGTATAGTACTGTTCAAAAGTTTGGAGACAGAATGATTCTTTTAATGTTTTGAATTTACCTTTATTTTCTCAAGGAGCTCAGTGGTCAGTAGCACAGTGCTTAAAGCACAGAGCTCTCTGCCTCTCATAACCCTTAAAATGACATCCATCAAACATGACAAGTGCAATCACTCTATTAATCAATAGTGTCAAATGCAATCTGTACGCTCATAATTGCCCCTGGGCCAACTCACAAACAACACTCAAGACTAATGAATAGGGGTAAAAGTGGCTGGCCATATGTCCCATTTAGTTTATGGAAATTGTTAGTAGAGTGGACGCACATGCTTGAATGAAACATAATAAGATAAACATGAACTGAAGAAACATAATATGCATCCATTATGAGCCAGACTTACAGAAAACCTTGACCTCAGTGGCAGCCTCTGCATTGCCCACGGGCCCTGCGGTCACTTGGCAGATAAATTTTTTGTGATCGTCCACTGTGACTTGGGAGATAGTGAGGGACATGTCCTTTTCTATGGTATAGCGATCTGTCGTTGTTCCAGCATCAGAGCCTACAGAGGACTTGTAAGCAACTTGCTTTCTGCTTCCATCAGCAAATTCCTAAGGATGATGTAAACACATATTAAACAACTTGTTATTTTTCTTGATCCATATATAAAATAGGATAAACAAATCAGTCAAACTGATAGACTGAAAAATGTAATACATGGGTAATTTCATATGAGTTGTCACGTCATATACAGTAGCTCTAAATCAATAAAGCCAATCACATCACAGCCATGTTGACATAGAGCCATATTGCATAGATACAATTGTAAAATTGTGTTTTTACAGTGTTTTGACGTCACAAATGTGTAAGCAAAAATAAACAATTAAAATCCCTTCACTGTGAGAAGCAAATTCAATTAATAGCTTGCTGTTGCATGTAGGGTATTATTTATGAGTAAGATAGAATAGCTGAGTAAGTTACATGCATATCCATTCACTCGTCAGGGATGCCACCTTTATCATAGTATATAATTCTTATTGTGCAATCCTATAGGGTATATGCACAGCTAGTGTTTTATCCCCTACCAATAAACTTTCGGTGAACGGTTAATGTGACTGTTTTTAATTTTCAAGGTTCCTATTACAGCACCGATGTTGTAATGTAATTAAAATATAACCAGTTAAATAGACTAAAGGATTTGTTTAGTTGTTCAAGTGTAAAACGAAATAAAAAGCCGTTTACATGCAAGCGCCATCAGGATCATTAGGCTAGCGCAAAAATTTCATTGAAAATTCATTCATTAATTAATTTTTTTTTCGGCTTAGTCCCTTTATTAATTTGGTGTTGCCACAGCGGAATGAACCACCAACTTATCCAGCATATGTTTTACACAGCGGATGCCCTTCCAGCTGCAACCCATCACTGGGAAACATCCATACACACTCATTCACACTCATACACTACGAACAATTTAGCCTACCCAATTCACCTATACCACATGTCTTTGGACTTGTGGGGGAAACTGGAGCACCCGGAGGAAACTCACGCGAACATGCAAACTCCACACAGAAATACCAACTGACCCTACTGAGGCTCAAAATCAGCGACCTTCTTACTGTGAGGAAATCCTGCTGCTCACTGCACCACCGTGACGCCCTTCATTGTAACTACTGGAGTAAATTGAATTTTCATATTTTAAAGACATGGCTCAGAAAAATTTAATTTAATGCAGTGCTTCTTTTACATTCTAAGACCCACTTTATATCGTATATCAATCAGGCAGTGAAGATCATTGATTTATAAAGAAAACAGACTTTAAACACAGCAATTCTGTAATAGCATACAGTTCACCGGAATTGCTTTAACATGGTTACTAAAAATTAATAGTCCTTCTGCATATCCCCTACTACAGCACTGATCAATGCATTGGTTCTATCGTGATAAAAGTAAAACTAAAGTTCTCGTTTACACCCTTATATCATTTCTTTCAATATAAAAGACTTTGGTGTTTACTCTGTACCTCATTAAGGACAGCCTCTTCATCAAAGATATAACAATGAAACTACTGAACACTACTATTAACTGCAATCATAAAAAAATATTATTTATTGAGCCATGTTTAATAAACAGTAACTACTGTCAAGACTTACATCAGAGCCAGCATTAGATTCCAGAAAAAGTGTCTGAAGTAAGGATGCTCTTGGCAGGTTTATGAGAGCTGAATAGCCAGATGGATAAAAAAAACAAAAAAACATTCTTACTCTCCCTGAAATGTGCTTTCAAATGAGGTAAATCCTCAAAAAATATGTCACAGGGAAGCACCAGAACTTTGGAGAAATTTTGTTTTTTAATGAGCAGAATTACTTTTTCGTTCTTCATTTGATGGCAAAAATAAGTTTGAAAAGGTGACAATATACTGTTTTTGAACACTCCAACACCCCTGTACTGCAGTAGGCAGGGTTCTGAATATATCATGTTGTTTGCGTGTAACCAGTAAACACAACAATAGTGGTTAAAAGAGAAGAAAAAATTCATAAACATCTGGCAAAGTCTTTTTTCCAGCCTATTGCACAGCGGACAAGAAGCACCATCACAGTGTGCCACATCTTTGGTCTTCATAGAAAAAATGTGGTGTGACGTGGTGGGGCTTCTCATTCAGTATGTGACCCCCTCTTTAAAATCTCTGTGTGAGCGATCATTCTGGTGTGGATACATCGCTACCAGCTCTGCTACTCAACCCTCCAGTGAATTCATGATGCTATCTTGGTGTTGTAGCTATGGATGTTGTTCTCCTGTTTAACCTCTGTGGATATGAGATATACAAATCAAACACGTCAAAGAAGGCAGAGTTCCAGAACATGCTCACGGATTGCGTAATTTTCACGGACCAAAAGTGGCCAAAAAATGGTTTCTTTGGTGAGCTGTTTCGAACTGCCAAAACAAACAATGCTTTTGCTGTATTTTTATTTTTTTTTTAATTATGTCATTTCAGTTCATTATTGGATTTTTGTTTGAAGTATAGACCTTTTTCTTGGCTGCTGCATGGAGGGCGCCATAGCGACCAGCGTCTTCCGGTAGAATGTTTAGAACTTCCGTTTACAGCGTTTACAACTGGTAATTTGCGCTCCGAAAATGGGTTTCAAAAGCGTTTTGAGTGGATTACGGAGTGTTTTTGTGACGCATAACTTTGAAAGGTGTGTGTTAAAGCCATTATCTGTCAGATGTGGTTCAAGCGCGAGAGAAAAGCGTTCTCCTAGTTCACGTGTCTGCCGTCAGAAATACAGTATATGTGTGTGTTGTCCCCGGCCTGTCAGCTGTTAGCTCAGCGGCTCTTCAACACACACACACACACACACACACACACACACACACACACACACACACACACACACACACACACACACACACACACACACACACATTGCGCGCGCAATACTGGCATGAGCCTAACAGGTATGTAAGTCATGCAATTTACAAAAATGAACAACAAAAGTGCGTTACTGATACACTGCTGGCTGATTTTCTGTTTATTCTAATCGCGAGCCGTTTATGTTTCATTTAGTGTGTAGTATTTACCAGGGTTGTCACTTTATTTAGTGTGTCAGTAGGACAGTACAGTAGGCTTCATGTGTGTGTCAAACATTTTGGTGAACTACAGTATATTTGTTTGGGTTGGTTATATATTTGAAAGAAAGAGAAAATGTTGACTTTAGCGATGACAAGGCTTCATTTAAACAGCACAAGATGCCGTCTGGGTGACACAGTGGTGCAGTAGGTAGTGCTGCCGCCTCACAGCAAGAAGGTTGCTGGTTCGAGCCTCGGCTGGGTCAGTTGGCATTTCTGTGTGAAGTTTGCATGTTCTCCCTGCGTTCGTGTGGGTTTCCCCCACAGTCCAAAGACATGCGGTACAGATAAATTAGTTAGGCTAAATTGTCCGTAGTGTATGAGTGTGAATGAGTGTGTGGATGTTTCCCAGTGATGGGTTGCAGCATCTGCTGCGTAAAAATATGCTGGATAAGTTGGCGGTTCATTCCGCTGTGGCGACCCCGGATTAATAAAGAGACTAAGCCAAAAAGAAAATGAATGAATGAATGAAACTGTCCGTAGTGTATGTGTGTATATCCTGGTCCTCCAGGTTGGGGGTTGAGTGTTGGGCTACGAAACAGCAACACGGTGCGGCTAAATATCAACTTATAAAATGGCTCTGGGAGTAAGCAAGATATGCTTTTTGAATGCGAAAAATTATTTTAAAGCAGTAGTTTACTAGTTACTAGTTTACTGGTAGTTTAGGGACTAAGCCGAAAAGAAAATGAATGAATGAATGAATATGCCGTCTGACAACGAGGGGAAAATGCCTCACAGCAGTTGTTTTCCATTCTATTAGATTACGTTTTTTTTAAAGATCAGTCCAGAAGGTGGTGCTGATCGACAACAGTATTAGTTCAAGGATGATAAAAGCAGGTAAAATAGATTAAAACCATCGTTTCAAAGCTATCCAAATGTGACTGTTTATACGCATCAGCTGCCGACCGGAAGTTCTTAGCATTCTCCTTGCGCATACTCGGAAAGCATAATGGGAAATTTTGCATTCTAAGAAAAAGGTCTATACAGTACTAGCCTAGGGCCTTTATGCCTGTAGCTCCAAGATGTGGCCAGTGTCAAATGCACTTAAAGCTTACTTTCATTATTCCATTATACATTTCTCCTTACTTCCCACCAGCTATAGTCACTGAAGCAGCATCCTGTTGCTTTACGTTGAGTCAAAAAAAAAAAAAAAACTCTCCAAAAGTCAAAACCTTGCCCCTCTAAATTGAAATATTCTGAATGTTGTTGCTATTCAATGAACTGTTGTCCTGGAAAAAAGCATTTGCTGAACATTTATGTGTAATGTTAAATCATATAATGTAGTTTATGTATACTCACAATAAACCACTGGACCACAACTGTAGACTCTGCAGAGGTGGTGTAAGTACAGGGCAGCCTGACAGTATCTCCTTTAAGAACGTCCACCCTGTCAGTCACGTGGACTGTGACTGAAGCCAAACATACTGTAAAGAGACAGAAACAGAGACAAAAGTTACACATATAGTACTGTATCAACGTTAATCATTTTAATTGAGAACTGGACTTGTTTTGGAGGAAAAGACCCAGGGATGGATGGGAGGGAGTGAGCAAGACTAATATTAATTTGGCAGACGTCTATTCACCACAGCAGCATCAGAGTTACACACAGTGAGAAATGATCCACACGCTGTGAGTCTGAAACAGCCATTGTGTTCCCGCTGCCTCCAAACATGAAGCGCAGCTGCACAGAACCAGGTGCAAGAGAGAGCCAAGGAAAAAAAAGGCGGTCGATAACCCTTTGCTCTCATCAAATTTGGTTGTATGAGCGTGCTAGAGAGTTCACGTTAGGATTGGGTGATGATTTTTAATATTATTCACAATCTATTTGAAACTAATTTGAAGGCAAATTAAAATCAAGAAACATGGAGAGGCCATGAAAGACTTTAAAAGTGTTAAGCAAAAATGGTGCAGATGTTTTATTTAATTTATAATAATAGCATTTTTTTTTCAGTTTTTTTTTAAATAATATAAATGCAAATGCCATGTATTGTAATAAAACATGGTCAATGGATTTTCTAACATATATTCATTCTAAAATGCTACTAAATAAACATTTTTATTATAAATATTAAAAACATTGCCATCCTGCTTAACATTCATGTGGAAACTGTGTGAAGAGCAGTGTTGCCAGATATAGCTGACTTTTTCCAGCCCAAAAGCTGTCCAAAACGCACAAAAAAATGCCCAAAATATTAGATAAATATTTTATTTAATTCTAAATTATTTAAATTGATATTTAGCCTAGTTACTTTAATGGTCATCATTTTTAACCATACAGCAACCAACACCAGCAGTCACAGAACCATAACATACCCGGATCACATCAAAACACTGCCCCCTCTCAACCACACACTGCACTTAATGTTGTGTAGATTACACAACCTAATAGAGTACGTTTTACTTTCGAAATAGGGTATAAATTCGTCCTATTTTTAACATAAGTAGGCACTGCTTGTCAATCAGACATCTTTGTTTGTCCTTGCTGTCAATTGTGGAAAAATTATCGATAAAAGTGTCATGATAAACCACTGTGAGTTTAACTGCAGGCGCTGTGTGATGCGCGTGCACACAAAAGGGAGTCAGATTTTGATACAACCCTGCAGGAACAGGATGTCATATTAATTTTGTACCCCATCGTACCCCAACATCGTGGGAACGTTGGATTTTGTTTGGAAATGAAAATCGGGTTGACGTCAGAACCCAACGTCAGGCCGAAGTCAATGTCCAATGTCCAACCTAATATCAACCAAATATCTAATCATGTTAGACCTTGACGTTATGTGGACGTTACCACTATGACATCTATCAGATGTTGGATTTTGGTCACTTTCCAACACAATCTAAAATCAACCAAATATCAACTTAATTTCACATCGTTATTGGATGTCAAAATAACGTTGTCCTGGCTAGACATTGAATTTTGGTCACCTGATATCTAACCTAATACTACCGTCTTATGATGTTGTGTAACTGCTGGGAACTTTCCTTCACCTTCTCTTGTGGGTGGGCCCACGCGGTTTGCGGTATGCACTAGTCACTAGTAACTGAATGGAGCAGGAGCACACAGTTATTTTTTGTTGAATATGTTGCATATAAAAGTTCTGTTTCAAAACCGCCCAAATTTAGTCAACCCGCCAATGCCATTTTTTACCTGCACAATCAAATTCAAAACTGCCCAATTGGGCAAGAAACCAACACTGGTGAAGAGTTCTTTTCTAACTTTATTGGATTAATTATTTATTATTATTTGGATCAATTTAATGCATACTTGCTGAAAGTATACATTTCTGTAAAACTCATTTTGACCCACAAATTTTGAGCAGCATGTACCGAGTTACTGACACATATAAATTAAATGATTAAATATCAAGTTTATTTGTTATCATTTAGTTTAAAAAAACACTTTGAGGAAAACATGCCTTTATTTTTATTAACTAGATTTTCTATTTCATATAGTGAACATAGGGCAACCCAGTGGCGCAGTGGGTAGTGCTGTTGCCTCACAGCAAGAACGTCGCTGGGTCGCAGGTTCGAACCTCGGCTGGGCTGGGTCAGTTGGCGTTTCTGTGTGGAGTTTGCATGTTCTCCCTGGGTTTGCGTGGGTTTCCTCCGGGTGCTCCGGTTTCCCCCACAGTCCAAAGACATGCAGTACAGGTGAATTGGGTAAGCTAAATTGTCCATAGTGTATGAGTGTGTGTGGAGGTTCCCAGAGATGGGTTGCGGCTGGAAGGGCATCCGCTGTGTAAAATCGTATTGGATAAGTTGGCGGTTCATTCCGCTGTGGCGACCCCGCAAGGGACAAAGCCGACAAGAAAATGAATGAATGAATAGTGAACATATTAAATAATTGGTGGAAATGATAAAAACAACAACAACAAAAAAACAATCATAAATGTTAAATACCAAAAAAGTGCTGCTCATACTGTAAGTAATTTATGTTCTTAACTGCACTCCCACTTTGCACATCGCACTTTTTGGTGTATAACTAAACATGAAACCCATGTTAACAGTCTTCTTTGTTGTATGCATGTATGTGTGTAACATGAGCATGGTGTAGCCTTGTTTAGAAAGATCACATGAGAAATGTGGCATCAGGACAGACAATAATCTCCCCTAGGATCCTCCTTCTTTCCTAGATCCCTTTGGCTGATAGACAACACACATAAACACACACCCGCTAACATTCTCATGACTCCCACCCGGAGCACAGAACCCAAACAAACAGCTCCTGTTCAGTGAAGAGAACAACTTCACATACTGAGCGCAACAAGCAAAGGCTGTGCTTTCGCTTTAAAACTGAATGAGCGCAGCACAGGAGCCAGCGCACACCAGTCAGATACTAGGCACATTTCCATTACCCTTCAAACTGAGCAAATTGAAAATATGCCTAATAAAAACACATCACTTTTGCAAAATGCCCATATGTAGCAAACAAGATTATATGTGGGTTTTTTTAGGACAATTTGAAATAGGAATATTTAGCAACACTGCAGTAGAAACCTTATTTTTTCACATTTAAAAATGATCTTTCTTTAAAGATATGTGCATCGGCTGCAAAATAAATAATTCTATCTATATCTCCTTGATTTTTGTTTTAGAAGTTTAGAGTTTCAGTTGTTTTGTAACGACATTTACAGAAAATCTAATGTTTTGTTCTGGAAAATTGGCTGTTTAAGTAGAAACATTACTGCTCAACAAAATAAGATTAAATAAACGATATTTATGTAATAGATGTATATATTTAGATAAAGTGTCATATTTCATAAAATGCCATTACTTTCATGTAATCACTACCATCCATTGTTAACTTTTTGTTTGGTTGTATGTGTCAGTGTGCGTATGAGTGTGCGTGTGTATGTGACATTCCTCTAGTGATTGACATTGAACGCTTCAAAGACCTTAGTATGTAATAGTGGGGTCAAAGGGGTCAAAGGTCAGTATGTGTTGACATTCATTGACGGAGCATTCTTTTTTTCTTTTGTTGTCTCTATATGCAAGTCATAAACTGTTTTCCTTGACCAACTTCTGTACATCTTCATTACTTTCCATGTGGCTCTGACTCAAATGCCTGCTTTTTTTAATCTACGCACTGGTTACATAATAAATCAAAGTCTGTTGTATAATATGCATAAGAAGTGATCCAAAAGTCAAGGCATCAAAAGGTCGCAAATGCTCATGTGTGTTAATATAATTTATAAATTTTTGGTTGCAATTGTTATTTTCTTATTTATGTTAATTTAATAAAATAAATGAAGTTTATTTATAAACTAATTTCGAGAGGATCATGTGCTTATGATTGTTCACGACTGGTCCTGCATCAGCTCACGATTGATTCACCAATCAGATGATTACTAAGTCACTATAAAAAAACTGAGTTTCTTATTTCAGTATCTTTGTCTTGAAGAATCCCACCCTTACTCCCCCTCCTTTCTAGATTGTCGACATGGCGGCCCAGTGATTAGCATTGTTGCATCACAGCAAGAATGCCTTTGGTTAAAGTCCCTACTAAATCAGTTGACATTTCTGTACAGAGTTTGCTCGTTCCCCCCGTGCTTGCGTGGATTTTCCCTGGGTTCTCCGGTTTCCTTCCAAAGTCCAAAAAACACGCAACCTAAGTAAATTGAACATACCAAATTGACACCATAGTCAAGCTCTTAGCAAGCCGTATATCTTCTTAGCCATTCCTATATCTGTCATTAGCCAGAAATAAGTCGGGGGAGTTCATCGAGATCTGCCTGAGCTCAAACTCCCCTCTCACCCTGTTAACGAGAGGGAGCCCAGGTCTCGAGGATCTTATAAGCTCAGGGCTCTTTCCCGGGACAGCATGCCAAACAAGCTTTTATTATCAATCATCAGCTAAGTGTGAACTCTTGAATTACAATTTAAATATTTTTTATATATTTTAAGCTTAATATATAATAAATAAGGTTGCGTTCAAAAGATAATTACCTTTATAATAACATAATAGTTAAAAATGATTTTTCTAATAAAATGTTTACCTGTATAAAAATTGATTCAATTATTTTTTTTAAATTCTTTAAAATTCTTTATTTTTTTTACATAAAAAAAAAATTACATTTATATAATAAAAAAAGGAGACGCGGTGGCACAGTGGGTAGCATGTTCGCTTCACAGCAAGAAGGTTGCTGGTTCGAGCCTTGGCTGGGTCAGTTGGCGTTTCTGTGTGGAGTTTGCATGTTCTCGTTCACGTGTGTTTCCTCCGGGTGCTCCAGTTTCCCCTACAGTCCAAAGACATGTGGTACAGGTAAATTGGGTACGCTAAAATTGACCATAGTGTATGAGTGTGTGTGAAAGTGTGTGTGGATGTTTCCCAGTGATGGGTTGCGGCTGGAAGGGCATCCGCTGCGTAAAAACATAAGTTGGTGGTTCATTCCGCTGTGGCAACCCCAGATTAATAAAGGGACTAAGCCGAAAAGAAAATGAATGATTAAAATAAAAAAAAATAAACGTCAAACTCTTTTTAAAACCAGCTTTTTGTGTTGTCGTTTACAAAAAAAGTCTTCCGAGTTTAATATGTAATGAAAATGAGTAAATGATGAAAAAAAAAGTATTATTTTTGGTTAAAGATCCAATCGATATGTCTGTTTAAAGCTCACTTCAGTGCCACTTCTCTCTTTTATTCTTACTGCTCCTGTCTAATCAATACTATATGTCCACTCTTCTTTTCAGCCTATACGGGAGCAGCTGGACAGACAGAGGGGCAATTAAAGGGCAATTAGTGCCTCCTTCGTTCAATCTCCACCTCAGCAGGGGCTGGATGGGGTGCGGTCAAGGCCACGTGCGGGTGGGTGCGAATGATAGCGAGTGGTAAAGATAATCGGATTTAGTGAAAGAAAGAGAGAAACAGATGGACAGGAGACGTTCAGACTGTGAGCAGCAGACACATCGACAGACACTCACACTGAGAGGAGACCATACCAACTAACACACACACACACACACACACACACACACACACACACACACACACACACACACATACATACAGTATTTATGAAGTGCATCAAGTCTGAACACTGCATTCTGAAAACTCAAGGCAGTTTTCAGATGGATGGATCATTACAGTATTGGCAATTGCTGGCAAGACAGAACTGGGCCAGCCGACTTCAGAGAGCCGGAGAGGAGCTGCAGTCAAAGGCTGCCATCACACTTCTCCCTAAAGTTCTATCCTAAAGCGTTAGCTGAACAGTATTCTTCACACACACTCACAGTAGGAGAACAGATGCAGCTGTGAACTGAGTCAGCTGCCTCACTACTTCAGCTTTCAGGGTCTGTTCTTTATATTTCCCCTTTACTCACAACAATTTATTATCCATTTTATATATATAGTATTTGTAATGAAGCAGATGCTGAGAACAGACTTGCAGATCCAAATGCAGTTTAATCATCAAGGTCATACAGGCAGAGGTCAGAAACAGGAGCAAAACAGTAGTACAAGGGAAATCCAAAAGACATGGACACAGGTGAGAGGTCAGACAAGGTGGCAATGAATCAAAACGAGGAACAAGGCAGGGCTCAATACACAGGAAAACAAACCAGGAAACCACTTTAATGTTCGTACTAAAACAAGACTCAGCAATGTGTGAATGAAGGTGAGGTGTATTTATAGTCCTTGTAATAATCAGTGTAGATGAGCAGCAGCTGTGTCTGTGTGTGAGTGTCTGGATTGTTGTCAGCTGCTGTAGGAGTTGATGAGCGCAGGGAGATCTGGGAGTTGTAGTTCGTTCAGCAGTACTCTCCATTAGAGAATACCCTGCTGACGATTGCAACAAACTACAGGAAGTAATCACCAGCGGAGACAACTCCACTGGCAATCACAACTATATTGAAGGGCTTTTTTTTTTTTGTGATAAAAAGATATTTTTTGCCATTGAACATGATTGGCTCAGAATGCTGATATACAGTTCATTAACACAGCTTCTATAAATCTGCATATTAAAGGCTTTGAATATCCAAACACCAGGGAAGGAAACAAAACCAAAATTAAACATATAGCTAATTTTTCACAATAATTTACTTCTGACCACAACAGCCAGTGAAATAGTTGTGTCTATTGGCATAAGTGTGATGTGATGGTACATCAGGATATATATATATATATATATATATATATATATATATATATATATATATATATATATATATATATATATATATATATATATATATATATATATATGTATATATGTATATATATATATATATATATATATATATATATATATATATATATATATATATATATATATACTGTACAAATCCAAAAAGGACACTGTAGGAAGAATGGCATTATGCAAACTTACAGCAAAAATACAAAAACACATCTTGTTTACTTTGTGTAAACAGTAATAAATGCTATTTACAAAAAGTGATGCAGTGATGGAAAGAGTACTGAAAAATTACTTGCCAAAAAAGTATGAGTAAAAAGTAGCCCTTTTAAAAGTACTCAAGAGTTGTGAGTAGTGAGTATTACGCTGTAAAAAGCTGATGCATTTACATGTAATTTGTGAATGTGTGTAAACGTAACATTCTGTAGTGCATTTAGTTATTGCCCAGCAGGCACACAACATCAAAAAACGTTAATATTACGTTAGATTTAGGTTGTGATGTCAGATGACCAAAATTCAATATCTAGCCAGTGTCTAAGGACGTTATTTTGATGTCCAATAATAACGTCATATGACATTTATATTTAGTTAAGTTTAGGTTGTGTTGGAAAGTGACTAAAATCCAACGTCAAGCCAGCATCTTAAACCAACGTCATATTGATGTCAAATACTGACATTTCGTCACTTTGGAATTACAAGGTTCTATCTGCGTTCTGAATGATTTTGAGATATTGAGCTTCAAAGTTTTTGCATTCCATATAGCAACCAGTATGTGTGTAACATTTGGTTTTTTAAATAAAAAGTCCTAAAATGTAAACAACTTATAAAAAACATCCCATAATGTAAATAAGTTGTCATTTAATAAGAATATGTCAATAACTAAATTTTGACAAAAAATGTCAGATAGAACCTTATAATTCTAAGGTGACGATTTATTCATCCAGTACGGCAACCAAAATACAACATCTGATAGACGTCATGGTGGTAACGTCCGCACAACGTCAAGCTGTAACATCATTAGACATTGATATTTGGTTGATTTTAGGTTGAACATTGAGATCGATCTGATGTTGGGTTCTGATGTCAACCCAACTTACATTTCCAATCAAAATGCAACGTCTCCACGACATTGGGGTACAACATTAATCTGACGTCATGTTGACGTTTTGTGCCTGCTGGGTGTTTAAGGTCATTTAGTCACACAGTAAACATTCGTCATCTTCTCATCAGTGACGTGCATCTAAACAGTCTCTGGGTCAATGCGTCTATAGATGGACATCTTCTTGGACAGTTTTAATGTTTCCAAGTAGTTAGCTGCAATAAATCGCCCATGTCTTGAATTTGTTCAATATGATGCGATTTACCTTCTGTGTGCGATTTTATTGGACAGGAATCACAGGACTGATTTTTCAAATGCCCATAGACAAGAAAAAACAAAGTAGTGACTGCAGGTTGAAGGAAAGTAGTGGAGTAAAAGTACCAATACAGCACTAAAAATGTACCTAAGGGAAAGTAAAGGTACACATTTTTAAAACTACTTAGTAAATTACAATTCCTGAGAAAAACTATTAATTACAGTAGTTTGAGTATTTGTAATTTGTTACTTTACACACTGGCTATTAGCACTCTCTTTTAATAGTTTAAGTAACATTAGTCAGAGTATGTGAAGAGTTCAGATGCAAAAACCTCTAAATTCCATCTGAAATGTTTCTCTAAAATGAGCATTTTTGTCAGACTCTTGTGTGTATGTTCAGTAATATCACTTTTATGACAAAGAATAAGTAATTTTCCTGGTCTTTAAAGTGAAAAAATCTCAACATAAACAAAGGAGGCTGAGAAAACTGTTCATTTTCAGTGGACATTTCAGACGGCACTTAGAGGTTTTTGCATCTGAACTCTTCATGTCCTTTTTTTAATCTAAAAGGGGGCCCTCCCCTGTGTTTTCTACCTCTTTTCATTCATTTTCTGGCTGGCGTCAACTGCCAATGCAAGCCCCCACAGAGAGATTGATGTATTATGCAGATGAATGGTGTGTATACAGTATCTTTCCACTGTGCGGACAAACTGTGCACCGATGTACGCACACACACTCGGGCACATGTATACACAAACATGGTCTGACAGACAGAAAGGTGATCCCTCCCTCATGGGCAAAAGCTTCCAATGTAAACTCAATTCTCCATTAACAGCAGCTCACAGGTACACAGTGTACATGTAAGCTGTCTGTCCATTCTCTGAAGACGCAAACAACAGGAGCCGTGGTGCATGTGCTCACACTGGTTGATGCATAGTTGAGTGTTGCTCACAACCTTGGAAATCATACTCCCTTAACATCTCACAACGGATAATAAATCAAAAACAAAGCATTTCACTCTTTAAAGGGATCGTTCAACCAAAAATGAACATTTTGTACATTTTTAGTTGTGTAGCATGCTATACTTGTCATGATGTGCAATATTTCATACATGCATGGATTGCTGGTCTCTGTTGACCTCTATATGAAGAGACGCACTTTGTCTAATGTAAACATAGTGCATGACACATGCAGACGGATTACAGGAAATATACTTATTACTGCCATTTTCCCCAAAGCTGGCATTGGGGTAAAGTTGGTTCATATTCGCACATTCTTTTGAACAACTTAATGAATGCTTAGCTCTATTTAACTGACTATATTTCGATTCAATTACACCATCGATGCTGTAAAATTACCTTATGCAATTGAAAAATCACATCAATCTTTCGCCAGAACAACTGTGCATAGCCCATTCGTAAAAGAACACAACCTGCATAAGCTTTGCATGACAAAAGCAGTTTTAAAACATTCATACCTGTCAAAAAAATAAATACCACAACCATGGTGTTATCTCTCAAAAGCCATTCCGATATTGTTTCAGGATTTTAAAAAGTTTTAATACAGCATTTTTGACAGAAGCCCTTTCAATCTTTCTTTTGCATGGATCCACGTTGGTCTTTCAGAAAGGTCAGGTTGATTCTGAGTTTGCCTGTCACTCATTCTGTCAGCAGCAGGTCACGCTGCATGTCAATGTGCAAATGACATATCTATCTGTGTGAACAGGATGCGGAGATATACAAATCTACATTTGTTGATAGATATTTTGGGTTATCGATCTATTTTCGGGTTGAAATTTTTTATTGGACGAAAACATTTTTTAGTCTTATGCCTTACCCAGAATATAAAAATACACATAAATACATTTAGATCATTTACTTGAATCATTACTATTGGAATGTGAAGAGACGTTCAACCAGCAAAACAAAAAAAAAATGTTTCTGAAGACAATCACCTATTGCACCTTTTAGTGAAGTTTAATTTTAAACTAATTTCGAGAGAAGAGTGTGCTCATGATTGACCCAGCTGGCCCACATTAGCTAATCATGATCCTCCAATCAAAGGATCCCAAGTCACTATATATAGCCTCATTTCCTTTCTACAACTATCTTCATGTGGACGAAACCTCCCTCCTCCCCTTCTTCCACCATTGTCCAGAATGGGCGGCCCGGTACCTCAGTGACTAGCACTGTTGCCTCACAGCAAGAATACCAACGGCGTCAGGTCCTTGCTGGGCCATCTGGTATTTCTGTGCGGAGTTTGCATATTCTCCCTGTGTCCGCGTGGGTTTCCCCCGGTTTCCTCCCACCATCCAAATATGCTCTATATTATAGATAAAATAAGCCTAAATCTTTTTTCTAATGTCTTACTGTCAAGAAGTTCACATTGGCCTCTGCAGCAGGGGAGTTTGAGATCGACCTGAGCTCAATTTCCCCCCTCCATGTGAAAGGGGGGAGCCCTGGGCCCGAGGATCCCTTGATCTCAGGGCTCTCTCCCGGGACAGCATGCCAAACAAGCTATGTGATAAATCATAAGATAAGTGTGAACTCTTGAATCAGAAGAAAGCAGTGAAGGGTGAATAAATTTTCACAAATTTATATTTATAGGCGACCTATGACTATTAAAGTTATATATTGTTGTGAGTTAGTGAAAAACAGAACTGTGAATTATCAGAAAACTATTTTAATATGCTTCACACAGAGCTGATGAACTATAAGAGAGAATAGGTGTCTCATGGGAATGTTTTTGAGATGTGTGTGTGTGTGGTTCAAAGCGAAACCAAAGTTAATAAGCTCTGTGGCTGATCTTAATGATAATGAAAGTCACATTAGTATACAAACATCATTGTTGCCCACAAACTGGTGAAAAATTAAGATAGACTGAAGATCTCTCTTCAGTCTGCTGCAGTTTTTCTATATCTGCCATAGGCCACATTCAGTTCACTTTTACTTTCAAAATAAAACATGACCTTTTACGTTACTCAATATCTTCTGAAAAGCTTTATAATATTTAGTCCTCAAAATAACCTTCTGGCGAATATCCAGAAGAAACTGAATGGATGAACATGTCTTTCTAACCGCATGTGACAGTGGGTCAGCACAGCTCAGCAGCTGCATTCAATTCAAATGTTCTGTATGAAAGCAACTTATGTATCTGTCAAATGCACAACCAGTGAATGCAAATGACACCAAACACAGGCTGAAATCAAACCTTAGGGCTGTGATTATCTTTTCTTTTTAATAAAAGCATTTCTTTTTAATGGAAATACATATAAATATACATTTACAACAAAAAGTACAGCTGAGAAAAGGCATTTATAGGTTTCAATAAAAAAAATAGGCTTTACTTTTTATTATATGCAACTGGCAAACTATTTATCTAATTAGAACTCATCTAAAACTCTAATGACAATATCACTGAAGTAATTTTCATAATTATTCATATTTTAAGCTGATGAATGATAAAAAAAGAGTTCAATCTACATTAAAAAGCTCACAGATTTAAAGCAGAAGCTAGCAATGCAGCAGAATTATAATAGCGAGAACATGTACACACACAAGTATAACTTTAGGGCTTGAATTGTTTTTGCACAGTATAGTTTGTCCACAATTAACTCTGAACTGAGCCATTGTTTCACAGTCAGAATAAAAAGAAAATGAAAAGAGATCAACAACAAGCTACTGAATACAGCAAAAACAACAGACACCCATGGTGGTGAAAGCAACACATTTTTATCAAAAGAAAAAGCACAGGCAGTGAACAAGGATGGATCTTTAAAGTTTAAAATCCTCAAACAAGCTCTGATCTAACTTAAAACTGCATTAATAATTGCTTATAAAATCACAAGTATACTTCAACGCATATAGAATTTCAATTACTTCAATATTTTTTCTTTTTTTAAATATACCTCAAGTATGGCTTCTGGAAACTAACCCAAGCGCACAGATGCTTATATTGAAATGAAATAAACAGAAATACATGCAGACACATATGATGCATGAATATTCATGACAAAAACATCCACCCACACGCATGTACACAAACAGAAAAAGTGTTAACCTTGCTGATTTTTACGGAGGGCTGTAATTTTCAGGGTTGATGTTGTTCTGAATGTTATTGCTATGGCAACAGGGTATCAGGCAGGACTGCCATGGGGAACAGCAGTGAGTGGGAAGTGAGAGTTTCAGGGCAGCCTCAATGTCAGCAGTGTTACAGCTGGATGACATTCACCACTGCTGATGCTGACAGCACACGTCAGGACTCAAACTTCAGTCCTTTTCTCACACAAAGTTATTGTGTGTTTCTACAATATTTAAGATACAGCACAGAAGTCACTTGGACCACCTGTATGCAGTTTTTTAAAACTACATTTATTTGTTTGTTAATTAAAAATTAAGCTGAAATATTAGATGAACATCTTTGTTTAAGGAGTATAGTTTGCCAAAAAGGAAAATTTGATAATCATTTACTCTTTTAATCATTTAAAGGTTATAAACCTTTATCAGTTTCTTTCTTCTGATTAAAAAAGGGAGATATTTTGAAGAAAGCTGAAAACGTGTAACCCTTGATTTCCATAATAGAAAAAACAATTACTATGGAAGTCAATAGTAACAGGTTTTCAAGATTTTTCAAAATATCTACTTTTGTTTTTAACAGAAAAAAAAACAGAATGAAAATTAAAAAAAATTAAAGGGTAAACACTGAATGTTCAGTTTTGATTGAGCTTTCCCTTTAACAATAGCTGAAATAGGTTGAAATATTAAAATTACTAAATTATTTTACTACAATTAAAAATAAGTCAAAGCTAAACAGATATTTACAAATATGACACAAATACATAGCATAAATCACTGTCACAATCTCCAGCGATCCATCTGGTGGTATTTAGACTACAAGTTCCGGTCATGCAACACACACACACCTGCTCCAAGTCTCCATTGATTACACTCCCACAGCTGAAGCTGCTCATGGACTGATTACTGGACTATTTATACAGCACACAAACACACAAAAGTTGCTGAATCTTGTTGAACAGTTTTGTGAACATTACGACGTGTTTTCCTTGCCTTGTTTTTGACCCTCACCTTATCTGTTTGTTTACGTTGCCTGCGGCCTGCCTGTATTGACTATCGCCTGTGTATTTGACTACGACTCTGGATTTGCCTACATACAACTGTTTGCCCCTGTGTTGCCTGTTGCTTGCCTGACCATCTCTGTATAATAAACCCTGCGTTTGTATCCTTACTTCCTTGTCTAATTTTATATAAAAAAAGTATTAAAGTAAATATAATAAATGTACTATAATAATATATTAATAGTATTAATATAATACTACAACTATATACTATAAAAGTACATAATCATTATTAAAATAGCAATACCTTTATAAATATATGAAATGTATATTAATCAATAAATGTATTATTTTATGAAGTTTATTGAGCATATTGAGTTTATATAGAGCTTGAAGCAGCATTTTTTAAAAATCATGCATGGTTAAATACAGCAGTTGTAAAATACACATTTATTTTCTTCAAAAAAGTGTAAACTAAAAACAAAACATTTATGAAGATACCAATAAATTAAATAATTTTAAATGTAAAAATCTAAACAAAAAAACTAAGACAACAGCAACTTTACAGCAGGAAATGGGTGGCACATTTTAAACTTCCTTCCTGACATCTTCAAATAAACTGCTAAATACACAACGAGCAAAAACTGTAGATAAAGAAAGCCTGCTGTGTCTGTGTGTGAGTGTGTGCGTGTGTTTAATAGATGTAGAGGGTGGAGAGGGGCATGATGGGTCCATGTAAGGCCTGACATCAGTCATCACTGCTGTGATGAGACAAGAACAGGTGCAAGAGCACCAATAGCAGCTGCTCTCTCTCTCTCTCTCTCTCTCTCTCTCTCTCTCTCTCTCTCTCTCTCTCTCTCTCTCACACACACACACACACACACACACACACACACACACACACACACTTCAAGGGTGAACAGAAAAAGACATGCATACAGACAGACAGACAGACAGACAGACAGACAGACAGACAGACAGACAGACAGACAGACAGACAGGCACACACTAGAGCAGGACAGAGAGAAAAATAAGAAGTGATACTGGAGATGGGGAACAGACAAAAGCTGAAAATTGGCAAAAGTAAAATGACACAACGGAAAAATGTAACAAAACTTTGTCTAGTTCATCAAAAGGTTGAATATAGCAACATTTAGAAAAACAATAAAGCCAGATTCCCAGAGTCACCTTTAACAAAACAAAATGAGGCAAATTAAAATCATGTGAACTTGAGTCACTCTAGTCAGCTGTTCGCCTTTTTTTTTTGTATCTCATCCCAATTATTGACAACTCTGAGCCAGTCACAAGCATCAAATGCAGACATTCCTCATCCTCATTCGCAAACTTTCTAAGAAGTCTAAGAATCATTACACTTTTCTTAATTTGTATTTCCTGTTTATGTGAAACGCATGACTGCCATCAACCAGGAAGTGGCATCTGAAACATATCTGACTTGGTTACACTACACTAGACATTCACTACCATAAAACTCAAAGTACTGTATTTGCAAGTTAGCATATACACACAGCTTTTCATGAAGTATTGCATTTGATAGCATCACACACAGAAAAGCACACTACACTCTCAGAAATAATGGTACAAGAGCTGTCACTGGGGTGATACCTTTTTTAAAAGGTACACATTTGTAACTAAAGGGTCCTTATTAATACCTCAAGGATACATATTAGTACCTAGAAAGTACAAAAGTGTACCTCTTGAAATTTTTAGTTACTAATACAAACCTTTGAGGTACCAATATGGGCCCTTTAAGTACAAATGCGTACCTTTTGAAAACATACCACCCCAGTGACAGCTCTCATACCTTTATTTCTATGAGTGTAGGGTTCACCAGATTCACTAATGATAGGGTGTCCAGACATTTAGTATTCCCCAGGACAGTCCCATTTCAGCACTTTTAAAAAAAAAGTTAAAAGCAGCTGTGAATTGACTTCTTCTATTTTTATACTGTAGATTTATTTGTACATTAACGTATCTGTTCATCAAAATGAGGTCAACTGTGAGTGACGTCACTTCACATTAAAAATACACTCAGTAAAATAGTCCCACCCCTGTCATTTGGTTGACAGGATTCCATGTAGAAGTCGGAAATGTAAAAAAAAAAAAAAAGGAATTGTGATTCCATTTCAGTTTTGACTGGTAATACATTTGTATAGTTTTATTTTTCTATTGTTTTTGCCTTCTTCAGTAGTGTGTTGTTCTTGTTTCATCTTCTTTTGCGATGGTGAAACAATGGTCTTGTTCACTGTTGACAGCTTGTAGAAAAATAGTAGTGCTAAAACCATTCATTCTGGTGTGTTATATGCATTGTTAGAAAAATTGAGCTGATTGCATACATTGATGAGGAAATGTGTGCCACACACTACACATAAAAACAGTACACACGCTTTGCACTTAATACAGAGCACTGACTGTTACACTTAAGCGTTCAGGCTTAACTGACTGCGGTTTACAGACTTTACTCTGTATGTGTGTGGTCAGAGTCTTCTGCTTAAACAGGACATCAAAAGAGCGTGGGAATTTATCTTTCTGCTCCCGCCGAGCAATACATTCCTCCACTTCGTGCATTTTCCCCTGCCGTTCTGTTTTCATTTGGGGACTACAGACCTGTGGCAAACGACACTGGAGTATATATTTCCAGTCATGCTGTTATGAATTTGGTATGCTATTGGCTGTAAACCATTCAGTCATGCCTAACATCATTCAACAGCTTTACATGCTCCTCTGTACCTCATAGACTCTTTCTTCCCATTGGGACTCTATCTTCTTCATTTGCTTGGTTGTTTTTTGCATCCAATTTCACTTCTGTAAAGTGACCTATTTCTGGATTAAAGGAGTGTTCAGTGGTTTAGTGCTAATTTCAAAAGAGAGGGTCACCAACCTTGGTGTATTTCACAGCATTACTGCTTCACTAAATAACAAATCCTGTCACTTACATACATTACACTTGTTATTGAGTCAATGTGAGAATCTGTGCCTAAAGCTAAAGAAGCAGAAAAGATCTGAAGATGAAACAGGAAGACAGAGAATGAGGGAAATGATTTTAAACAGCAAAACGTTTCCAAGTAGCATCTTTTTAAAACACTCAAACAAAAAATCTCAAAGAAAGTAAAACTTAAAGCACAAAAATAACCTTTTTGCTAACGCCAGCTAATGAACTGTGAACTTGACTTTCACCTTCGGGAACTGTGTGGATTGCAAAACGTTGATATTTCATCCCACCAGGCAATTTGTGCTTAAAAGACATCTAATAGACATCCAAATATAGATGTATTGGCTAAAACAAGACTACATTTAGGTAGATTAAGCAGACTTTGGTTATGTAGTATATGTAGTCATTCTTTCCTGTCTATTTGATGACTAGTCTGTTTCTGAACTATTGTTAGACATCTATTAGATTTTCACTGACAAATGTAGCCTTGTTTATGCCAAGATATCTATGTTTGGACATCTATTAGATGTCTTTTAGACATAAAAAATGCTCGCAGAAAACTACAATGGAGTTTCTGACTCAATTTTCTGACACATTTGACTTTTTAAAAGTTAACATTACTCTATAGCCATGTAGCCTGTTACAAAGAAATCTACTAATATTTATTTAAGCCAAGATTTTAAAAGACTTTTGGTAAAATTTTTGCTCTATTTTGCAGGGTGGAGCAGCCAACATTAGCTGAGAAAGTCAGAGCTAGTGTGCAGATTTTCAATAGTTTGACAAAAAAGAAACAAAGAAAAAAGAAAGAAAGAAAGAAAGAAACAAACAAACAAACCAAGGAAAGGAAGAAACTTTAGACCAGGGGTCACCAACATGGTGCCTGCGGGTACCAGGTAGCCCGAAAGGATCACATGAGTTGCCCGCGGGCCTGTTCTAAAAATAGCTCACCATAGCACCATCTCATATTTTTTGTAGCTATTCTTTTTAAATTACACTTGCATCGGTGTAAAACTGAAAATGACATTAAGTTATACTGTATATAAAAAAAAACTTTCAAAACTATTTCAGACAAATGAACACTTCATATTGATATTTATCGGTTTCCTACCTTGTTAAATCATTGTTGATAACTATTGTGAGAAGTCATTAACATGATCAGTGTCTTCACATAGATGAATATCATTAATTATTAACAATAACATATAATTAAAAGTAAATTGAGCATATTTGTTATTTGAGAAGTGTGTATCAAACTGGTAGCCCCTTCAAATTAATCTTGGTGACCCCTGCTTTAGACTATAAATCCATCCAATGGATATCCAGCATGATACATTGAGCTGAAACATGTATAATTTTCATTTGTTATGTGTCTCTTAGCACCCAGCTTTAATAAAAAATCACAAAGACAAACTGTTGGAATAACTGACAGATTGTGAACAATTAAAGCAAGAGTCTACATTTGGAAAGCAAAAACATGATTTCTTATTGACTTTAAGTCAAGCAAAATGACTATTCTCCATGTCCATCTCTCTCTTGATGATAGGTTATACTTTGACACGTAACCACAGGATGCTGTAGGTTTCCTATAAATAGGTAAATCGTCTCCATCTCTTGATCTCTGAGGACAAACAGTGTGAAGTGGGCTACAAGGTCAGCTCACGCTCAGTCTTTTGTGTTGCCGACATTCCACTGCGCTACTGCGGTGGTCCTGACAACGACATCACGAGTCCAACACATTCAGTCTGAGGCCAGCACTAACCAGTACACATGACCACGAGAGAAGGAGGAAAACATGCTTTCAAACATAATACCCAGCAATGTACAGCTCACATTACAACAATCTGTATGTTGAATTAATAAAATATGAGAGTTATTAAGTATGCACTTCATCATCCTATGCTGAATTTATGTACAAGATATATTAAAAGCCATCCAACACGCTGTTCTGCATGTATAATTTATAGTCTGGTTAGTTAGGCGGGTGCATTTTGTTTAAGAAGGTTATGCCGCAAATCTTAAATTAATTATTCAAATAAATCCTCACAAAATATGTCATCCGCTGATGTTTAATTCTTTTTTTACTTACTTTCAAGTTTCTACCATAGGAAAAGTCCAGTTCTCGGATACGTGAGCTTGTGCATGCAAAATTATATATAGAAGCGTATCTGTTCGCTGACATGATACGATCAATATTTATGACGTATGTCGCTAAATTTGATCATAGTTTGTTTTGTGGTCAACAAGAAGCGACAGAGTGCAATCTTAGGGCCCATCTCTAAAGTTTTAAATTACCCGTTTCGGGAAACTCGATTTTGAAATCGCCTCTAAGGGACTGGAAACTCACATGACACTGACAAAAATGAAGAGATGGGATTCTTATTAGGGCATGTCAGCAAAGAGGCAGAGATGAAAAAAAGAGTTAATATTTAATGCAGAGGGACAACTCTCGCTCTCCCGATCACCTCACCGGCCCCCAGGCGGTGCAATTACAGCCCTGTATTTCTAACTTCGGCTCCCAGAACAGATCCGAACGTGAAAATGAAATCTCGGGATGGAAATGGGGGATTGTTGGGGGTTGGGCGGTTACATTTGAGAGCGGAGAGTGCAAAAAAAAAAAGATGGATGGATTCATAGGCGAATATATAAAAGAAACAGAGACATCTAAATGGAAGGAGTATAAATGCTGCAATTGAGTGTGTGTTTGCACCCCCCCCAAACCCCCCATTTATTTTAGCAGAGGCAGATATATGCATTGTTTGGCAGCGCAATCAGTCGGGCTAGATGGCAGTTAATGGTGAAACAGCCAGTAATGGACATCTAAAATGAAGTGAATTAAACAGGAGAGCTCGGAGAGAGAAAAAGATGGAATAAAAAGTGCAAAATGGAGGCAGGAGCAATAAAACAAACATGTTGATTGACAGCAGTGAGGTAGGAGTGGATGAAGAGCTTGTATTAGCGCTGACAGTTACTGTACGAGAGCTGCTGCTGTGTTTTAATGCTACAGCTGCTGCATCCACAATGCAGGCTCTGGCGCACCCGGCGAAACTCATTATTGAGATCGAAGGATAAGGAAAAAAGGAAGAGAGGGAGCTGAGTCAGAAGATAAATAGCAGGGCCATGTGAGAGAGAGACATTACGGCTCGAGTTAATCTCGCTAAAAGGGTTAGGACAGCAAGCGCTGCCCCTTCTCTCTCTCTCCATCCAGAGCCACTTCACTCCTCTCCCCCTCTCTCTCTCTCTCTCTCTCTCTCTCTCTGTGTCCCCACGTTGCCTCTGTGCCGCATGGTTTTCTCTGAGGCACGATAGCATGTTGCATTTATAAATACTGAGCAGTCAGAGCCGCGTGTTTAGGGTGTAGATAACCAAAAGGAAAGAGAGTTATCCTGGCTCAAATGAGACCACATCAACACAGCTTTGTTCCAGCAGGAAATATGTTTCTGAGGAATGAAAATAAATATGAGCCCATAACATTCCAAATACTGTTTTGTCTACTGGGATTTCTAATATCTATGTCTGTATAAAATCAAAGTTATCTGTTTCTTTTTTTTTGTGTGTGTGTGTGTGTGTGTGTGTGTGTGGGGGGGGGGGGTCACCTTTATTGGATAGGACATCAGAGAATATTGACAGGAAAGCATGGGGAACAGAAAGTGGGGAAGGATCGGCATAGGACCACTACACCACTGGCGCTGACAAGTTATCTGTTTCTACTGAAATCTCTTCATGACAAGAATAGAAACAATAGGGGTAAATATGACTAAAACCACCAGTAATTAGTGGCAATACTATGTCTAAAATGTACCTCACTGGATATGAAGTTTTTGATTGCGATGACCCACTGCGACTGCCTTGCGCGTAGCTGTGCATTTATATTTCTGATTGCTGTTTGTGTTGCTCTGCAATAACACTTCCGAAACGCTAGCTGGCAGAAGGTTACGTATGTTACGTTCCTCTGTGTCGAGTTTCTTTGCAGGCTGGAGTTTAGTTTTTTTCTGAATGCTACTTTACAAGTAGCTAAAACTCGCTCATTCAGAGGCGGGAACCGGAGGACGTGCAACAACTTTATTCATAAGGGTAACACAAAACAAAAGTTTCCATATGGAGCTCCTTCATGGGACTCGACCAGCCTGATCTCACGAGGAAACGTAAGTATTTCACGTTTTGTCAGTTTAGTGGCTAATTCGTACTTTTAAAACTACGATTTTAAAAAGGAGGCGTGGCACCTAACCCCACCCCTAACCCCAACCGTCATTGGGTGATGAGCAATTCATGAATTCATACGAATTGCCGTGAGATTGCGTTGGACTCGACACTTGTAAACACTCGCTCCATCGGGCTCACGGCTCTTAGCACTGCCCACACTTATCACAGCTACCAAGTCGACCAATCACAGAGCTTGTGCAGAGCTTGTGATGTTGCAATGTTTAGTTACATTTTTTTGAGAGGTGCGTGTCAGCGTCAGCCACGGCGAGGGGGCTGGTTTATACATCTGTGCCGAGTGATCAACGAAATAATCGCTCCATCGGGCTATCAGCACCGCCCACACTCGTCATTGCTACCAAGCCGACCAATTACAGAGCTTGTGCTACACATAGTTGCAACGTGTACATACGTTTTTCAAGGGTGTGCGCATCAGCATAGGCATCAGCCACGGTGAGGGCTATGCGACCGCACGAAGGCTGTGCGGACCATACAAGTGCACTTGACGCAGAAGTATAAATCAGCCTTATATATATACTGTATATACGTATATAGTTGAAGTCAGAATTATTAGCCCCCCTTTGAATTTTGTTTTCTTTAAATATTTCCCAAATGATGTTTAACAGAGCAAGGAAATTTTCACAGTATGTCTGATAATGTTTTTTCTTCTGGAGAAAGTCTTATTTTGTTTTATTTCTGGTAGAATAAAGCAGTTTTAAATTTTTTTTAAACCATTTGAAGGTCAAAATTATTAGCCCCTTTAAACTATATATTTTTTTGATAGTCTACAGAACAAATCATCGTTATACAATAACTTTCCTAATTACCCTAACCTGCCTAGTAAACCTAATTAACCTAGTTAAGCCTTTAAATGTCACTTTAAGCTGTATAGAAGTGTCTTGAAAAATATCTACTAAAATATTATTTACTGTCATCATGGCAAAGATAAAATAAATCAGTTATTAGAGATGAGTTATTAAAACTATTATGTTTAGAAATGTGTTGAAAAAATCTTCTCTCTTTTAAACAGAAATTGGAGAAAAAATAAACAGGCGGGCTAATAATTCCTGGGGGCTAATAGTTCTGACTTAGCTTAACAAAAAAATAAAATTAAAATTAAAAATACTGTGAGAATATCTTTACCCTATTAAATATGACTATATTTTAAAAATAATTAAAATTCCAGAGAAGTGCTAATAATTTTGCCTTCAACTGTAAATGTTATATGTATATATAACCTAAACAGTCATATTGTTATATTCATAACTTGAATTAAAAAGTCATATAAATTGCATTCAAATAAGCTTCAATGAACTAATTGCACATTCACATTTTACTTAATGTTTTTGGAAAGTGAATAACATGCGCTCAGTAATGCCAGCTTGCACAACAATTATACTTAAACAACAATACAACAATTAAAACAACAATTATAATAAATTTGTAGATGAAAAGTCAAGCAGTGTCTTGGGGGCTCTGTAGTCTCCTCTACTCACCAAATAAATAAATAAAAAACAGTATGGTTAAGTATATAGTGAAATATTTGAGCAATTAGTACTAATACAATAAAAAATATGACTCACTGACAATAAAAATGTAAATAGTTGCCACTCAGTTACATCATACACTGACTCAATTACATCATTCGCAATGAACATTTGATATATTAATGCCATTTCATTTCTGCTCATTCCTCTCTCCCAGTTTTCTTACAGGTCACTATGAACTTATCAAGGTCTGCTTTCATGCGGGCCACACACAAACACAGGTTCCCCTCCTCCAGGCCTCTGCTGCTCATGTCCATGTTAATGCTAGTCTCCTGACTTCAGTTAACACTTCTCCTTTTGTCTGCTCTTTCTTTCACCCTCCTTCTCTCCTTAAGCCCCACATTTCTCACACTCAGGTGCTTTATTAGCTGGACAATAAGTGTGGTTGACTTTTGGAGGGGGTACAGAGGGGACCAGCGGGACGGCTGGCACTCAATTTCCATATATACACACACAACACTCCAAATAAACATCACTGTAGCTTTACTGTAAACTGAGGAAATAACCTGGTTCTACAAACAAATAAATCTGTTAAACTTAAGGTAAAAGAAACCATTTCTTTGGCTGCTGCTCTGCAAAAATGGTGGGTTCCACACAATAGATTTGTATTGGATAAACATGAAGAAATTAAGTTAACTTATTAGATTTTCACTAATTTAAGTGGATTGAACATAAAACAATTAAGTTGTCCCCCCACAAAAACTCAAGAATTGTGTTGTTTCAGTTATTTTTTAAATAACAAACAGCAAACATAATTTTTTGAGTGTTTAACAAAAGAAAATGACTCCTAAATTACAGATTTTTTTCGGTAAAATTAACAATATTTAAATGACTGTTTGACCTTTTGCTTAACCTTCACAACACACTTTGCAAAGGCCAAACAATGAGTGGGGTTTCAATTCTGTCATTCTGAAAGAAAGACTGGCACCATTTTTTAAACCACGGGACATGAAGTCCTGCTGAACTGCTGTGCCAAAACTGTACAGTGTGAAACAATGTGGCGCTAGAATGTTAGACAGCCAATCATAAACGATACAATGCCTGTCTTATTAAATATTCATGAGCTTTGCACAGAAACGTTCACGCGCTGCATTTCAGCGTCTGAGGGAACCTGTAAAAGTGTCAAACATATTAACTGGGGAAGTGCTGACATTTTCAGGAATGGAGAGGCAGAAACAGGTTATGAGCTTGTTGCATGCTGTATCTGTTGTGCTTTATTACTAATTTAATGTGAAGCTTCTAAAATGTCCCAACCATATATTCAATTTATTATTAATTTTTATTTTATTTTATTTTATTTTATTTTATTTTTAAGACAGCTATAAAAACCTGAGGTGTGATAGTAAGTTCATTTTTATTTCATTTTATTTATTTAATATTTATTTAATGTGATATACAATTTTATTTGGAGAAGCAGAAACAGTTTATGAGCATGTTGCGTGCTGTATCTGTTGTGCTTTATTACTAATTTAATATGAAGCTTTTAAAATGTCCCAACCATATATTCAATTTATTATTCATTTAAATTTTTTTATTTTATTTTTTATTATTTAATTTAATTTAATTTAATTTTATTTTATTCTATTCTATTTATTTGATTTAGTTTTATTTTATTTTATTGTTACGACTGCTACAAAGTAAGCTGAAGTGTGATAAGTTCAAAAGTTTTTAATGTAATTTATTAATTTACTTGTATATATAAAAAACATTTATTTATTTTAAATTTAATTTACATTTATTTAGATTTATTGTTAAGACAGCTACAAGAAAAAAAGCTGAAGTGTGATGATAAGTTTAATTAAATTTTTTTTTTTTCTTCACCACACTTGTGCACTTTTTCTCTCATATTTCACCCAGTCTGGCAGGAGCCCCATTCTATTTAGTCAGGAATCCCTGTTGGTCTAATGAGCTTCAGTTTGGCAGAGGAGTGTGGAGGAGCAGAGGGAGGAGGGCGAGTGACTCCAGTCCCTGAGGCGGCTGATGTTTGACTGTACATCCCCGGGTTTGCCTTCCTGTCAACCCCGCATATAGTTAAGCCGCAATACTACTCCTTTCCCATTTCCAGGTTGGAAAAAGGAAGGAAACGAGGGTAGGATATAAGAAAATGTGCATCTGTTGTGGGCTCTGCGATAAACATGGAATGACTATGCATAATTACATCTGCAATGCGTATATTACCAGTTTCACCCATGAGCGAAAATTTAATCAAATGATATGCTGTTAATCCTGCAGGATTAAAGCAGACTGTTATCATAACACTGCACGTCTCCATGGTGAAATACAATAAGAGGAGTCTTGTCGAACTGGTCCCGTGAAAACAGGGGGAAGCAAACACCCGGCCGGTCTCATGAGGTCCACTTACGGGACGCCCCGCCACCACACTGACCGCAGCCTGTGTGTGGAGAAAAGATAGTGAGACGCACTGAGCCGTGCAAATCTCAGCTTTGACGGAGTAAAGCACAGCATGAGAGAGAGAGACGTTCACACAGGGTTGGGCAAAAATACATTGAAATGTATTTTAAAATAAAATACCAAGTACCTCAATTGTAAGTGCATAAAAACAAACTACAAAATACAGCAGCCACAAATGTATCAAAATAAAATACTGTATTTTGAAAATACTTTTACAAGGGACCATGACATGTCTTTGTAAACCTTTCATCAATAGGCATACTGTATTTGATTAGTCCCTTCACCGTTAAGTTGACTCGTTAAGTTGAGTGAAGTAAACAAAGTTTGATGATACAGCTTTTCTTTGAGCAAGTCTGTTTCTCTGCACCTCATTCGCCTCTACTGTACACGAGGAGGTATTCATAAAAATGTAACTTGTGTTTCTCTTTGATTTTAGTATAGATTTTGTACAAATTTCATACAGAAAGTCCTGTCTTGAAGATCTCTTTAATCACTGTAAAACTATGTAATGCAGATGATGAGTTGGAATATAGTACTATATCTCTCTATACATATTGTGAAAATTGCCACCATCTCATAACATATCTTATATTTTAAAAGGGTGATATATGAAAAGGTTATTTAAATGTTTTGTTCACATAATTTGTTTAATAAATCTTTTTTTTTTTTTTTTTGCTATTGAAATCTATAATACTCATTGTAAAATCAATTCAAATATTTCATTAATTCTGATACAAAATATTCCGCCATTTTCAGAAACCCCATAAAATACAAATTAGAAAATACTATTCTGTATTTAAAATACATATTTGAAATACCTGTATCATAAATACTGCCCATCTCTGCGTACACTGTAGCACTAAACAGAAAAATGGGAATTTCACTCAAAATATTTAAAAAAGATCATTGGACTTAATAAAAATAAGTTATGTGAACTCAAAATGACATTGTATTAAGGTGAACTTGACTATGTAGAAGCAAATTTCCCAGTATAACCCTTTAACTGCATGCTCTACCAAATGGTTGACCATATTTTGACTGTTTTAATTAATAATTGTTAAAATTATAATTAAAGTTAAAGTTTGCAAGGGCTCGCAAAATCACTCTGGACGCCTCGCACCCAGCACACTACCTGTTCGCACTTTTACCGTCTGGTCGGCGCTACAGAGCACCAAGCACAAAAACAGCCAGACACATGAAAAGTTTCTTTCCTCAGGCCATCTACCTCATGAACAGTTAAATATTCCCCTACTGTGCAATAAACGAGCAATACTTTCTCATACGCACTTGTACACAGCACCTTATAACAATATACAATGCAATACTTTCTCACACGCATTTATACACAGCACCTTATAACCTGTATATTTACAACAAATCTGTACATACAATTCAACATCCAGATCTTTTTGACTAACTGCATTTCTGTTTAATGTTTATCACCTTTTTCTTTTCTCATAGTTATTTTTGTGTTGTCACTTGTCACTTTATGTACACTGGAAGCTTCTGTTGCCAAAACAAATTCCTTGTGTGTGTGAAGCACACTTGGCAATAAAACTGATACTGATTCTGAGTTAACTGTTTTAAAGAATGGTTTAGACTACACAGCATTGTTGGTTTACAAAAAAATCAAACAAACATCCTGTTGCACTAACACACTTGATTTAGCTTTTATTATATATAAAAAACAAAAAACAAGAAAAACAATGTTAAATGAGAATCTGAAATATTTTATGGCATACTAAAAGATGTAATATAATAATATAAGGATGATTTATATTCAAAAACCATTTTTATATTTTATTTTGATTATGTTTTTAAATAAATTGGTCTTAAACTAAATATTTTTCAGATTTTCATAGGATATGTATTAAGTTTAACTTTTACCATAAACCAACATAACCAATTTGGTTGATATTTTAGAAATTATGGCATGTTTTGAAAAGAAAAATGCATTGAGGGTGTTAACTAGTGACATTAGGAGTTAAGAAATGCACTCTTTTTTTTCTTGGTGGGGCAGTTAAAGGGATAACAATAAAATGGTCTATAATAGTTGTCAATTTGATCTGCGGTAATAATATATACTCTCATGTCGCCCAGCCCTACTTTTTTAAGATTTTAATTCAACTATAATCATCATTTTGATGAGTAGGCTGAATGTTAATGAAAAATACCTTTGCAATTCGTATTTTTTATATATTCAGCAGCTAATTTGTATTTTATGACCTTATACATATATTTTTGAATGATTTGCTCATTCCCCAGAGGGGTAGGATAAGGGCTGTGGTTTGAGGGCATGCCTCCTTACAAATGAAATCATATGACATTTGTACAATTTAGCCACTTTTCGGACAATATGTAAAATAATTATGTTTCCTTGTGAGATCAGGCTGGCCAGACCAATCATCACAAATAGATTGATTTAGTACAAAATAAAATGAAGTTCTACTAACCTAAACCAAAAAATTAATCAGTATGAACATGAAATATTTGAGGCAGGGAGTTTCCACAAATATTTGGAGTAACCTGAATTGATGAGGTTTCACAGTGGGAGCGGGAGTGGAAGTAGGGAGGACAGAGGCTGATAAAGCATGATGATAGGGTGAAGGACAGAGCGAGGGGAGGAGAGGCACAGGTCAGGGTTTGCTTGCGTCCCGCTGTTTCCAGCACAATGCTATTAGAGTCAGTCCTGCACCTGCCTGCCACCCCTCCGCTTCAGTCTCTCTCTCTCCATTTTTTCTCCACCTCACGTCTCTCCCTCCAGATTTCTTTTCTTCCTGCTGCTTCTGCTTCTCTCTTATTTTTTTCCTGTCTCCGGTATAAAGTGAGTTTGTTTACAGTGTTGACAGTGCTAACAGCAGACTGAGGGCTAAAGGTCAGATTCACACATACACACACACACAGAGAGAGAGAGAGCTTTCATCTTTCCTCTCCAACATTTCACTCACTCTTCTGTTGCAGATCTGAGGAATTTTTTTTTTCCCTTTGCAAAAAAAGTACTGTGGCCATACTGTGGTACGGTGAGAGTATCTGATGGAAACACTGAGGGACTTCTGTGGGAATGCAGAATATTTTGGAGGCCATTTCAAAGTCATTATATTAGAATTGGATCTGAAATGCTCAATATTTGATGTCGATCTTCTGATACATATTGTAATATGTGTACAAATAGCATCAACACATACTACGTTTTGATGCCTGAAATAAGGTCTAAAAGACAATGCTGAACAATTAATGATACGTTCATGCATTCAGCATAGCATAGTGTAAATGAAATTAAATAAATTGCAGGTTATTGGTTTGATAATTAACATTTATAATCTTAATTTATCTTAACTTAAAACTAGAATAAAAATACATCAAATATTTCCAGTCTAAATAGACTAGAAAATAGACAATTTTCAAATGTATCAACAAAAGTAGCAGTGCGATGTGGCTGTATATCGGCACTGGTAGGAGGCGTGCATTGGCTCGAGGTTGCAGGCTGAGTGCCTTAGTGCCGATATACAGCCACTGCTACGAGTGTGATATAGCTTTTATACAACAGTTTGATGGGATAATCGTGTATATAAAAAAGAAAATCAAATACGGAGACTCTCAAAAACCCTTTTGTACAAGGAACTACTTTCTTCCACCATTCATTCACATCTGCAGTTGACCGTCAGAACAGCAGAAACCGTTACCAGTTCACAAACGTTACTTTAGAGCTAGTATTTGAATGATTCTCTAGTGTAATGTCTAAAGAAGTGATGACAAAACAGGTCATTTTTGCTCACATTTTAAGATTATAAGACTGAACAGCATGAAATGCCATCAGTCTACAGAGATTTCCCAGTATTTCTCTGTTGCAATTGGGATTTCACAATAATTAACCCTAAAAAAGCCAAAGCAAAGCAAACATTACCAGTTTCTGTGCTATAAATACAGCACTACAAAATACAAAAGAGAGAGATCGATTCAGAATGACACTAAACCTGATTTATAATGATTTGTTCAGCTGTAGTTTGAAACTTAAGCCTGGTTAATACTTAGCATGCATTGACTTGCATTTATACTTCTGCGCGCTGTTTGTGTGGCTCTGCAATAACACTTCCAAAACGCTAGCTGGCAGTGAGGTTTTTTAAGTTCCTCTGTGTCGAGTTTCTTCGCTGGTGTTTTGTTTTTTCTGAACAATACCTTAATGTACAAGTAGCTCAAACTCGCTCATTTTGAGGCGGGAACCGGCGGACGTGCAACAACTTTATTCATAAGGTAAACACAAAACAACAGTTTCCATCTACAGCTCCTTCACAGGACTCGACACTTGTAAACACTCACTCCATCGGGCTCGAGCGACTCTCACTCCCACTCACACTCGTCAACGCTACCATTTAGAGAGCTTGCGCTATGTGTCATCGCGACGTGTAGTTGCATTTTTTGAGAGGTGCATGTCAGTGTTGCACGGCGAGGGCTCTGCAACCACGCACAAGCTGCACCGGAGCATATGCGTACACTTGACGCAGAAGTATAAATCAGCCTTTACGCTGAGAAAATGCTGTTTTTCTCCCCTAAGAACTTTTTATGCAGTCTCTGTCGCCATCTTGTGGCAGAACATCAACAGTCACTTTCTTTGGTCTGCTCAGACAGGCTGATGGCGGCCGATGCACTGAATCCGATGCTCCAAAATTATAAATATTCAAAATTAAGCACTATCCTTATAAATAAACTGCATAGTTGCAATCTAAACAACTACATTCTCAACTAAAAAAGCCTCAAAAGTACATTATGTTGTCCAACAGCAGCAATATTTGTCAAACTGTAGAGTGTCCTCTGCTTGTCGCTGTATTTGGGCGGAGTAAAACATATATAGACATTTTTAAAAACAAATAAAATGACAAAGCAACAAAAATACTATAACTTTAACAATTCAAAATGGGACAGAAAATAAAAATATTGTAAAAATTTACTCATTATTATATAGTATAATATTATAGTATATGTAATAAAATTGTTCTCACTATTAATAAAAACTACATCAGTTACCATTTACTGGTAACACTGACCAAGCCACTTAAAAGAATACATAGTATTACCACGGTATGTCAAAAAAAACCTTGTCGTTGCTCTTTCTCAAGCCATTTTTATCAGTGTATTCCACTGTTTGGAGGGGATTTATGTATGATTATGGCTGGGCTTAGACTGACGGGACAAAACATGACATGCCGTCATCAGCCGGGACTGTCTGTACAGGTTATCAGTGTCTCAAAGCAAAAACACAGCACTAAGCCTCTAGTATGAAACCACTCTTCCATTTCATCCCTCCATTTCACTGGCTCTCCTTTACCTCCGTTTCACTCTCTCTCCTTTCCCTATTAGGACGGATTAGCTTCATAATGCTTGAACGGCCATGAGTAAGTGGAGGGTAACGAGTCACAGTCTTCCAGACGCTCGGGGTTTGTGTCTGTAACTCAGGGCAGAGAGCGAGTAAACAAAGTCACAGAGTCTGACAGAGGGATCGATGTAGCTCATGGTCGGCTAATCCATCTTATCCCCGTTAGCGTAGCGTAGCGCACTCGGCCTTTAATGATTCCCCTTCTCTCCTGTGCAATTACCTCACAGATTCTCATCGTTCCTCATATTTTACTGTACCTTCTGTCTTTCTTTCCATCCTCGCTGTGCCAAGCTGTCAAGGTCTCGTGAGCCACTTTGATTGATTAAAACAGAGGGTCACCTAGCATAGAGGACATTAAAACACACAGACACACACACAGAGACAGGCACTAGCAGACCTTCATTGGTGGCGGCAGGAAATCCAATTTGTTGTGAACTTAATTATGCTAAATATTAGCGGCAGAGCATGTGAATGGTGTGTAGTGGAAGCAGAGTTTGTCTGGAGGGTTTCTGGAGAGCAATGATGACTGTCTGACAGTTGTATCATAATGATGTACTGTAGGTCTAAATTAAAAGACAACTTACCAAATAGCTATACAGACTGACATGAGTTTTTGAATTGATTTTGTGAGAAGAAAAAGACTGAGGAGTGATACCGTTAAAATGGTCGTCTGTGTATGTATTATACAGTGCTGGGTAGTTATGTGTTTACATGTCATGTGGTCCAGATTAAGTAATCTAAATATTAAAATTAAGATATTGTAACTAGATCACATTTGAAAGTGATTATAATGATATGGCAACTACTTTGTATGGACTACATGAATACATATCATTCATACATTCATTCATTTTCTTTTCGGCTTAGTCCCTTTATTAATCTGGGGTCGCCACAGCGGAATGAACCGCCAACTTATCCAGCATATGTTTTACGCAGTGGATGCCCTTCCAGCTGCAATCCATCTCTGGGAAACATCCTTACACACTCATACACTACGGACAATTTAGCCTACCCAATTCACCTGTACCACATGTCTTTGAACTGTGGGGGAAACCGGAGCACCCGGAGGAAGCCCACGCGAATGCAGGGCGAACGTGCAAACTCCACACAGAAACGCCAATTGACCCAGCCGAAGCTCGAACCAGCGACCTTATTGCTGTGAGGCGACAGCACTACCTACTGCGCCACTGCATCGCCATCATTCATACAATGGCAATAAATTATTAATTCCATCACTGCTACAGCGGAATGAACCACCAATTATTTTGGCAATTGTTTTACACAGTGAACACCCTTCTTGCCGCAATCCAGTATTGAGAGTACAATCCTCAGTGCTGGGAAACACCCACACACTCTTCCGTTCACACACTACAGATTAAGTTTAATCAATTCACCTATACCGCATGTCTTTGGACTGTGGGGGAAACAGGAACACCCAGAGGAAACTATCATGAGCATGGAGAAAATGTGCAAATTCCAGACACACGGACTGCTAATTCACTAGTATCATGCAAATTCATTCATTCATTTTCTTTTCAGCTTAGTTCCTTTATTAATCTAGGGTCGCCACAGCAGAATGAACCGCCAATTTATCCAGTATGTGTTTTACGCAGCGGATGCCCTTCCAGCTGCAAACCATCACTGGAAAAACACTCTCATTCACAAACATACACAACAAACAATTTAGCCCAATTTATCTAGCGCATGTTTTTGGACTTGTGGGGGAAAGCGGAGCACACGGAGGAAACCCATGCCAACACGGGGAGAACATGCAAACTCCACACAGAAATGCCAACTGACCCAGCCGAGGCTCTAACCAGCGACCTTCTTGCGGTAAGGCGACATCGCTACCCACCGCGCCACCGAGCTGCCCTATCATGTAAATGACAACTAAAAATCCATCTCTTCTGTGATCACCTGAACCCCTGTATACAAAACCAGGATCCCCTCTTCTCTCCCCCTACCACACCACATGATAACCTCAAAAAATTATGCAATTCGGTGTGTGCCTCACACTGGTGAGTGGGCTTGACAAACCACCTGTATAAAACACACTCGTTCATCTTGCTGACACTTTAACCAGCACTTGCACTAGTTTTGCACATTTGCATGAGACACTAGCTATGTTTCTATCCAAAAATGCGAATTAGCTTTATGCACAAAACTGAAATATCGCATATAAGAGTCAAAGAGAACAAAATAGTCACTTCCTGATTAACTGGCGCCAAATATCAACAGTAAAAACAGAATTTATTGAGGTAGGAGAAGCTGCGTCAATCTTTTCTTTATTTATTAAATGACTTGTGCCTCAGAAGACAAATGCCGACATGCAATGAACGCGTGGTGGCGTTTGAAGGCGTGAGATGTGGAGCACAGACGCTCTTGACAGTTCTAGAGGTAATTAATAATATAATAATGTTATTGAAATGTTTAAGGCACTTTAGAATGACCAAATCAACATTTCAGATGTTTTACAATGCAATCAGCCTGCTGGTTTGTCCATTCACCCACATTTTATTATCACATGATCTCATAACAAAATCACATGACTTTTTTTAATGAGCATACTGGAATTTGTTCGGTAAAAGTGTTTCCACCGTAGTATATGCGCATCTTTTTTTATGGAATAAAAAGTGTATCCTGCTCAGTTATGTGCATATGTTTTATAAAATTTATGCGCATCATGACAATTGATTTTTTTATGCGCATCTCCAAAATGCACATTAAAATAGGTGGATGGAAACGCAGCTAATTGTTTACTACTTTCTTTATTATTAGTTAATTCTCTCTAATTTGCAGACAAAAGCACCTCTTAATTAACGAGACTATGTGTGAAATGTCTTCATTACATTACATTAATGACATTAATTATGAATACTGGACTTTTTAATGCTCATGTAATACAATGATTTTAAATACAAGGAACAAACAAGGAAAAGGAAATTGAGAACCTGTAGAATAATTGATGTGAACTGATTGCAAAATGCTTTTAGTGAACAAGAGAAACTGTTGATTCACTTCTGATGTGCTCTGATGAATGACAACACTAAAGGTGCTTGTGTACATGTTGAGTGCCGGAAAGGCCTTTCATTTAACATCTTACTTCATCTCCTCAGTAATGCAGATACATGAGATAACATACTTACTTGTTACATAAAAACATGTAATCACATTACTCTACACTGTTCCTGTACATTACTGTACATACTTCCTCCCGTGTCAGTACTGCATCACGCACTACATACAGTTGAAGTCAGAATTATTAGCCCCCTTTTGATTTTTTTTTTTCTCTTTTTAAATATTTCCCAAATTATATTTAACCGAGCAAGGAAATTTTCACAGTATGTCTGATAATATTTTTTCTTCTGGAGAAAGTCTTATTTGCTTTATTTTGGCTAGAATAAAAGCAGTTTTTAATTTTTTTAAAAACCATTTTAAGGTCAAAATTATTAGCCCCTTTAAGCTGTATATTTTTTTGATAGTCTACAGAACAAACCATCGTTATACAATAACATGCCTAATAACCCTAACGTAGTTAACCTATTTAACCTAGTTAAGCCTCTTTGTCACTTTATGCTGTATAGAAGTGTCTTGAAAAACATCTAGTGAAATATTCTGTACTGTCATCATGACAAAGATAAATCAGTTATTAGAAAAGAGTTATTAAACTATTATGTTTAGAAATGTGTTGAAAAAAATTTCTTTCCATTAAACAGAAATTGGGGAAAAAAAAATAAACAGTGGGGCTAATAATTCAGGGGGGCTAATAATTCTGACTTCAAGTGTACATGCACTGTTGACCAAATGTTTGAGATAAGAAATTAGAATTTCTTCTAATAAAAAGCAGTGTTCATTTTGTCAACAAAAATGGCTACTAAACGGAAATTCAAACTGTTTCCCTGATGACGTTTGACGGTTGCCAAATTAGTAAAATAAATGACCAAACTACCAAATAATACCTGCCATGAGTAGAACCGCATTCACCATCAGGAGGCGCTATCATCACTCTCGTAGGAGAATACTGCTTTCACAATCCAAAATAAAATAAAGTAATCCAACATGAGCGCCCAAAAGCTCTGCCCCTTCCGCTACGTGAGCAAAGCTGCGGTGGTTGAGTGCATAAAGAGTCCATCATTCCACACTTTATTTTACCAATTGAATAAATGCATCATCCGGGTATTTAAAGTGCACTTATTGTTTTAGAGTTTTCAGTGTGAACACACTACTTACACTATTTATACTACAATAGTGAATAGTAGAATAGTGCACAAGTATGTGATTTGGGACACACCTCCTGATTAGCTACGTCAGGTGTATTCGATTAGGGTTGGAGCTAAACTCTCCAGGATACTGAGGGTCAGGACCGAGTTTGGATACCCCTGGTTTATATCCCTTTAACTACATTTCATTCTCATCTTTATCATCAACAATAATGCACTGTTCATTCAGATGAGCAGATCTCATTTTTAGTATTTTTATTATTAAGCCACATTACTAGCACATCTGTCAAGTTTCTGTTTGTTTAGCCAATGAATATTCTTCACCCTTATTTCCACTGACGAAACTGAAACTGTTTAAAATGAAGTCTATTCTGCTCATTTGTTTGATAAAAATATATACGTATATATCACCATATAAGGATTCCTATTATGTGGTCTGTCTGGAATAACAATGCTAAAAATTTAGCTTTGAATGACAGAAATACATTAAACTTTAAACCAAATTCAATATGAAAAGAGTTATTGAAAATTGTAATACTATTTCTCAATTTTACAACATTTTAAATTAAATATTGGATTAAATAAACTTCTTTTAAAACATAAAAATGGTACTTATTACAAAATTTCTCCATTAAATATTAAATGTGTGAAAGGTTTTAGCTCCATGGATATAAAGATCAATTTATTTATTCTGTAAATGTCCTACCATAGATATATCAAAACCCAGTCTTTTATTAGTAATATGCAGTGTTTATGCAACCTAATTTGCACAAATATGAAGGAATTCTTTCAGTATTTAATTTTTTTAAACTCTCAGATTCCAGATTTTCAAATAATCATTTCTCAACCAAATATTGTTAGATCTTTCCATACCTTAACCATACATTAATTAAAATATATACAGTTGAAGTCAGAATTATTAGCCCCCCTAAATTATTAACTTTTTTTCCTCAGTTTCTGTTTAACGGAGAGAAGATTTTTTCAACACATTTCCAAACGTAATAGTTTTAATAACTCATTTCTTATAAATGATTTATTTTATCTTTGTTATGATGAGAGTAATTAATATTTTAGTAGATATTTTTCAAGACACTTCTATACAGCTTAAAGTGACATTTAAAGGCTTAACTAGGTTCATTAGGTTAACTAGGCAGGTTAGGGTAATTAGGAAAGTTATTGTATAATGATGGTTTGTTCTGTAGACTATCGAAAAAATATATAACTTAAAGGGGCTAATAATTTTGACTTTAAAATGGTTTTTAAAAAATTTAAAACTGCTTTTATTCTAGCCGAAATAAAACAAATAAGACTTTCTCCAGAAGAAAAAATATTATAAGACATACTGTAAAAATGTCTTTGCTCTGTTAATTATTCTGACTTCAACTGTATATTTTATCAGTTTTTAGATGATGTATAAATCTTAATTTCCAAAAATGTACCCTTATGACTGGTTTTGTCTAGGATCACAATGAATAAATGATTGAATTGCATGCAAATTGATGTTAACAGATAGGATAGTAGCATTGAGACACAGATAAACAGATAGCTAAATGGAGACTTTTGAGTTGCCCACCAAAGCATTTCCCCTGTGTGGGACATTCAACACTAATCTGTCTAATTATGAGACACCTGGTGTGTATCGGTCTGTTAACACACACACATTTAACCAACACTTCCACTTGCCCTTTCCATCCCTGCTCAAAAAGAGGTCGGCTCTATCTATAAACTCCTAAGACATCAGAAAGAAATAAATGCTTCCTGCTTTTTATCCGCTGGGAAAAGCCTTAAATCTGAAGGGCGGAGAGGACAACAATGGAATGTCAACGAGGTTACATGCAGGGGGTAATTGTCTTTGCGGGACGGTCACTAACGGGATGGAGATGGATGGGGGAGGGTGTGTCTCTTTATAGGGCGGTTGGGGTCAGGTCACGAACAGGCCTGCCCTCATTGATTGGCTTGCATTAGTTTCATTCTGACACTGCTGGAGGTTGTAAATCAGAGATCAGATTTAAGGCTTAAAAAACCTTCATTAAAAATAGCATGAAATTATGGTCTTTATTTATATAAATAGTATTAATGAGTACATTCTTCACAGATCTCTCATTTAAAGATGCTTTACAATAATATATTTGTGCATATACATTAGATTAGTCAGTACCAAAGCCAAAACGAGAGAAAAATTAGTAATCCCCAAATTAATATGTTGAGAGAAAATAATATATATATATATATATATATATATATATATATATATATATATATATATATATATATATATATATATATATATATATATATATATATATATATATATATATATTTTTTTTTTTTTTTTTTTTTTTTTTTTTTTTTTTAATAAATACAATTTTAATGAACAGGAAAAATCAAGAGAAAAAAAATATACCTGATACTTGTAATAACAAGTATCAGGTATCTTTCTATAATTCTCCTAAGGATGTTAGATGACCATACTCATATTTTAATAGATATAACTGTTTATTAAAACTATTTTGCTTAAATGCACCAAAGATATTTGGCTATATTCGCTGAGAAATGGATAAAAATATTCATTTTCAAAAGGGGGTGTACTCGTTTATGCTGAGCACTGTATATAGATATATACAGGTTACATGAAGTACAATGGTTTGCAGTGCGCTAAAGAATTTAAGGTAACACTTTATTTTGATGGTCCCTATTGCAAATTTTGTTTACTAAAAGTTGCACTGCAACTACAGTACATGCCAATTACTTCTCATTTGAGTATTAGTAGACTGTCTGCTTAATACCTACTGATACTGCTCCTTCAACAGACATTTAACTGACTATACTTTGCAGGTACTGTACATGTCAACACACTAACTCTAACCCTAACCCCAACCTAACAGTCTACTTGTAATCTATTGAGAATTAGCTGACATGTAGATGCAACGTAACTTATATTCAACAAAATGCGTTAAAGGCACCATCAAAACAAAGTGAGACCGAATTGAATTATTCAGAAACAAAAATTTCAACAGAAAAACGAACACTAATGGACCATCATATTAAAGGGTTACCTATATTTTTAATTGTAGATATTTCAGTTTTGCATATCTCACATATATGCAGAGGTGGAAAGTAACGAATTACATTTACTCACGTTACTGTACTTAAGTAGTTTTTTTGGGAATTTGTACTTTTTAGAGTAGTGTTTAAAATCTGTAATTTTACTTTTACTTAAGTATGATTTGCCTAAAGTATTGTACTTCGCTACATTTTAAATCATTTGCGTTATTGAGTAAAAAATAAATATATAAAGAAATGCAACGAAAAAAGAAAAAGGAAACCGCGCCCGGAAGCCACGTCACTGCATCAGCAGCGTGAGAAAAATCAGCGGTAAACTTGTCTATTTACTGTTGCTGAAGTTGGATTTATCGCCGGAGTTAGGGCGGTTTATCTGCAAAATGCCTTTCAACCCCAGCAATGACAAGGTAAGCGATATAAAGATCCTTACGATGCGGCAATAAAGCAGCGCACGCATGATATGATACAGACCATGATGGATGCGGGGAGACTTTTCTACCGAGTCCATCAGCAGCGCGCACTTTATTTCTGTTCTAGTTACCTATCTATCTTTCTATTTTTGTTTTCATCTGCACCAGGGCCCGCGGTAACTTTATCACATGCTGCTTAGTGTTTCCTTACCTGCAACTCTTTATTTTACAAATTATATATATATATCATGAGGAACTGTATGCTTCTCGAGCTTTATGAGAAGTGTCATTCATGTCTTTTCAGGTGCACTCAGAGGACAATCGCCTGTTATATCATGGCATTTAGTTTTTGATTGTCAGCATGATGTAGGCCTTTGTAATAATATTTCTACAATATAGTTATAATGACATGTTTACATGATCAAACTGGAGTGCAACTTAAGCAAAACCAACACTAAAACCATTTTAAAATTTGTTTGTTTTTGTAGTTTGGGCCAAAACAAATGTTTGTTGCATTTTTAAATGTTTAAGTTCATTTGATCGACTATATACAATTCAGTGGATATTATCAGGTGACCTCCAATTAAACTGCTGAAACATCTCCAGAATGATCAGTGGAAACAGAATGTACCTGAGCTCAATTTAGAGCTTCACGCCAAAGGCTGTGAATACTGATGTACATGTGATTTTTCAGCTTTTTTTTTTAAATAAATTTGCAACTATTTCAAAAACTCTTTTTTTCACATTGTCATTATGGGGGATTGTGTGTAGAACTTTGAGAAAATAAATGAATTTAATCCATTTTGGAATAAGGCTGTAACATAAAAAAATTTGGAAAAAGGGAAGTGCTATGAAGATATATTTTAAAAATATATAGTATGTCAAATGATCTGATCTCTCTGTGGTCTGTTGTCAGACTCCTTGTGCAAACAAAAATCTTTCAGAATAATTACAATTTATAGTAAAATGTATTTGAAAACATAGACGTACTATTGAAAATTAATACTTTAATTCATAAGAGTCATACTTCTGTGGTTATTTTGGTTTAAGTAACCTAAAGTAATACTAAAGTAGTGTAATGCATTTCTGAGATATTAATATTGTAACTAAATACAAAAAAGAAATGACAGTAAATTTTAATATATTGTATTACAACCTTGTAATATAATGTATTACAAGGTTGTTTTTACAGCATCGATGTTGTAATGTAATTGCAATACATTCAGTTAAATTGACTTAAGCATTCATTTAGTTGTTCAAGTGTTAAATTAGTTTAAAAAATGGTGTAACCACTAGTGCCTTCAGTAGCAACAGGCTATAGCGCAGAAATTCCATTGAAAATACTGAGGTAAAGTCTAGATCGGATATGCAGCCGGCCGGTTGTGCACTATGCACATCAATATAGCAGCATTTTTTATGACGCTGTATAACAATAGGCAACGCGGTGGCTCAGTAGGTAGTGCTGTCACCTCACAGCAAGAAGGCGCTGGTTCGAGCCTCGGCTGGGTCAGTTGGCATTTCTGTGTGGAGTTTGCATGTTCTCCCCGCGTTTGCGTGGGTTTCCTCCGGGTGCTTCCCCACATGTCCAAAGACATGCAGTACAGGTGAATTGGGTGCGCTCAAAATTGTCTGTAGTGTATGAGTGTGAATGAGTGATGGGTTGCAGCTGGAAGGGCATCTACTGTGCAAAACATGTGCTGGATAAGTTGGTGGTTCATTCCGCTGTGGCGACCCCGGATTAATATAGGGACTAAGCCGATAAGAAAATGAATGAATGTATAACAATAGTGAATATTTTTACAGTACTGTGATGGTTGGGTTTAGGGTTAGGGTGGGGGTAGGCTAGGCTTTAAAAGATACAATTTATTGGGTAATTTAATAGATAACATAAATAATACTCAATACAACTACTGTTTTTACGTTACTGTGACAGTTGAGTTTAGGGTTGGGGTGGGGGTAGACGTTAATAAAATGCAACAAATGTGAAGTTTAATAAATAATATAAATAATTCTCGTTAACTTCCGGCCGCAACTGTTTCCGATAGCAACAACCAAAATACTGGGGTAAAACAAACAATTATATTTTAAAGACATGACGGGGGGAAATGAACTTTAATGCAGTGCTTCTTGTCCGATCTGAGACTCACTTCATATCGTATATCTAACAGGCAGTGAAGATCGATGATTTTTAAAGAAACGTGACAATTTTGAAATGGAGAGACAGTTCATCAGAAGCATTTGGGCTGCCTGGCTAAAAATTAAATGTCTGTGTGCATACAGCTTATTTAGCTAACACAGCAGATGTTGCATTAGAATTTGTGAATTTGTATAAATTGTTAAATAGGATAATCTGTAAAATATTTTAAATAATTATATAATTTTTGTTATTGGTCTTTAATTTTTAAAGTTACTTATACAAATAAAAACAACTGATTGAAGATTTATATCGTCTTGTCCCTTTTGAGAAAGTTACTGTTTACTTTTTACTCATGAGTACGTTTTTAATGAGTTATTTTTTACTTTTACTTGAGTAGATTTTTAGACATGTAACTTTACTTTTACTTAAGTAATTTTTTTTGTAAGTAACAGTACTTTTACTTGAGTAGAAGATTTTATTACTCTTTCCACCTCTGCATATTTGTTTATATAATAATATATTAAATATTTGAATCATATATATAAAGCAGTAAAACTAAAGTGACAAGATGTTAGTTCTTCATATAATTTAAAAATATATATTTTTACAAGTGAAAATCATCATCTCATACAAATACAATGGGTGCTGAGCAATGATATACATTTAATAATGTGTACACTAAGAGAAAAACAGTCATGAAACTAATTCAAATTAGTAACATGGGAATCACAACATAGTTGAGTATCATCATGGCACAAATTAATGAGTGATCTATAGAATCTGAGAGTAATGAACTTTTAACTTTGAAACAGTTAATGAATACTAAGAAACTGTTGACCAGATTCACATGAATGCTGTGACTCCACATCACTTAGTAACCAATCCTAAAGTGATATTTTACGCAAAAATGAAAATTCGGCCATCATTTGCTTTCACTTTTTCCAAACCCATGTGTTTCTTTCTTCTGTTGAACACAAAAGTAGATAAGTTGAAGAATTTCTGGAAAAAAACAGCCATTGTCCTCCATAGTATTTTTTGTTCCTACTATGGATGTCAATGGCAGCTTTTTTCCCAACATTCTTCAGAATATCTTGTTTTGTGTTCAACAGAAGAAGGAAATTCATATATGTTTGGAACCTCTTGAGTAAATGGTGAGGAAATTGCACATAGCCCTCCACTTGTATACTTATTTATTTAATATTTGTATTCAATATTCGATCAGTACAACTGCAATACTCTCAAGAACAGAGTTTAAACCCATTCTACAAAATTATTTAAAAAATCCCTTCAAAAATAGAAGTACAAGACATGCAGTCTAGAGCAGGGGTGCCCAAACCTTTTCTTATGAAGGGCCAAAATCCAAGCTTGATTGAGATCAGTGGGCCAAAAGTAAATATAGCACACTGTATTACATCAAATTTGCCATGGGTAATTTCCTAATTTATTTTATAATATCTATAAATAAATAGAAAAAAGAATTACTTCACCCGTATTTACTAATGCATTTAATTTTTTTGAAAATGTATATTATTTTAACAAACTTATTACAATAAAACCAAAAACATCTATTTATAAAACAATGGAGTTCAATGCCGAATACACTAGTCACAATCAACTTGCCTTTGCCTTGATTTGCACGCTGATGTCTTCTGCTTTGTCCCCTATTCGTTAAGTGACAGTATGTAATTTTTCCCCCCAACCCTTCCCAATCATTTTCCCTCTAGCGGGCCAAATCAAAGGATACAAAGAACCATCTTCGGTCCGCGGACCCTAGTTTGGGCATCTCTGTTTAAGAGCATAGGTCTCAAACTCAATTCCTGGAGGGCCGCAGCTCTGCAGTTTTGCCCCAACCATAATCAAACACCGCTGATCCAACTAATCAAGGTGTCCAAGACTACTAAAGACTATTAAGCAGGTGTGAGTGGGAGCTGGTTGGAGCTAAACTCTGCAGTGCTGTGGCCCTCCAGGATTTGAGTTTGAGACCATTGTTCTAGAGGATATAAAAGGGATTGTGAAGGTTAAACAACAGAGTTGAGCCTGGGCAAACTACTGCATTAATTACAATTTTACATTACAATCTGTAAATATTATTAATTCTACAAAAAATATGTTATTTCAACCTCTTAAATTTGAACAATGCTTCATTATGAATTCAATATTTTGAATAAAACAAAACTTTACTTAAAGAGAAATAATATAATAGAGAAAGAGAATTAAAAAATAATAATAATATATATATATATATATATATATATATATATATATATATATATATATATATATATATATATATATATATATTTTTTTTTTTTTTTTTTTCATCATTTACTCTCCCTTCCCTTATTCCAAACCTATTCGAGTTTCTTTCTTCACAAAAATAGATATTTTAAAATAAAAATGATGGTTGCTGGTACTCATTGACTTCCATAGTAATTTTCTACTATGGAAGTCAATGGGTACCATCAACCATCATTCTTCAAAATATCTTATTTAGTGTCCAGCAGATGAAAGAAACTCAAAGGCTTAAAACAAAATGAAGGAAGTACGAAGTAAATGATGAGGTAAATTTCATTTTGGGTGAACCATCCCATTAACATTCCATGTCTTAAAAACATAAAAACATACAGTACTACTAAAAAAAGACAAAATGATTGAGTTTTTAAAAATTGAAAAAGAGAGAGGAGAGAGAGACCACCGAGTCAGAGTAAAAGCACCGTAAAAGTTTAACAACAGAGCGGAGCAGAGCCTGGATGAGCGTCAGTATAGATCCAAATCTACAGTGCGAACTGAAGAATCACCCTTATCTGCATCTCAGACACAACACGTCTCAACCTGCAGGAGCCAGAAACTACAGAGATGAGAGATAGCACGAGGGGGAGGTGGAGAGTGTCAGGGACACAGCGCTATAATTAATGAACAGAGACAGAAAAATCTGTAAACACAAAAGTCAAGATGAAAATGGGGCGTCAGTATATATACACACACACACACACACACACACACACACACACACACACGAATAAGATTGAGAAACACATCCTGCTGTGGACCACACATGAAATCCATGACACAATCGCAAACTGAGATAATCACACACACACACACACACTCTCATAGCTGCTTAAAATCCATCACTCAACGTCGGATGTGGAGACAAGTGTTCCTTAAGGCTGTGGATGGGATATGAGAATCGGATGTATGTATTATTACATCTTCCTCTCTTTTTATGATTGTACAAAAAAGGTTTCTCAGTGTAAAGGTGCTCATGTCGCCTTCCAGTAATGCTGTTGTCAGTAAACACATCTTCATCTGACCCTTCATCAGATCTGACTCAGACACTCCACTACCTTCAGAAAACATGGTAAATGCCAGGATTTATGGTCTGTACTTTAAAAACAACATGAATCACAAAGGACCCTGAAGGATTTTAAAGGGATAGGTCACCCGAAATCAAAGTTGACTCATGGTTTCGTCTCGCAAAACCTTTGGGATTTTATTTTGTCTGTTCAAGACAAAAGAAGATTGAAAACCGGTAGCCATTGACATTTACAGTAGGAAAATATGAGTAACACACAAGCAGTTTGCAGAAATCTTCAAAATATCTTTCTTTTGTGTTCAAAAGAAAAGAAAAGGTAAAACAAATTATATGGCAAAAAATCATGACAGCAAATGTTCTGGTTACTTTAACTTATATTAATAAGTCAATCAGGTTTCAACTCATTTGTAGAAAGTTCAAATTCCAATTCAAGTTTATATGCAAAGTGCTTATTTCACGATATGTATCTTTCCAAAGCAGCTTTATCAAATGCCACATTATTAAATTACAATCAAAATCAGAAAGAGTTAGGCCTAGTTCAGCAGCAGTTATACAATATACAGTATAGTGCACTTAAAAAAAGTAATATCTACACTACCTGCCAAAAGTCTTGTCATCGAATCCAGTTGTAAGAGCAACACATAATAATTTGACTTTAGCTGATCATTTAGAAAAGTGGCAGAAGGTAGATTATTTCAATAAATCATCTGTTGAACTGCATCCCAAACTCACAAATACTGCAGAAGACCTATTAGAACCCGCATGGACCCAAGATTCTCAAAGAAATCAGTCAAGCTTGGTGAAGGAAAAATTATGGTTTGGGGTAACATTCAGTGTGGGGCGTGTGAGAGTAGTGAATGGCAACATCAACAGCTTGAGGTATCAAGACATTTGTGCTGCCCATTACATTACAAACCGCAGTAGAGGGCACATCAAAGTACCTGAAAGCAAAGAAGGTCAAGGTGCTCCAGGATTGGCCAGCCCAGTCACCAGATATGAACATTATTGAGTATATCTGGGGTAAGATGAACAAGAAGGCATTGAAGATGAATCCAAAGAATCTTGATGAACTCTGGAGTCTTGCAGGAAAGCTTCCTTTGCCATTCCAGATGACTCTATTAACAAGTTATTTGAGTCACTGGAGAGATGTATAGATGCAGTCATCCAAGCTCATGGGAGTCATACACAATAATTATTCTTTTTTCACTGCACCATGACTTTATATTCTATACTGTACATTATTTCTGTTAAGTGACAAGACTTTTGTCTAAGCAAAGTCAGACCTTACTGTCCTAATTAAATAATTAAAAATCAAAGCATGATCATATTTTATTTTGTTAAAATAAACGTAATCTAGAGGCCTTCGCCTTTCATATAAGCCACTTCTGATACCAAATGATCAACTAGAAGTCAAGTTATTATTGGATGTTCCTAAAACTTGGATAGGCGACAAGATTTTTGTCAGGTAGTGTGTATATATAATACATTTTCAATGAAGGGATCTGATCAAAATAATCAAGAAGAATATGTGTATGCTTAAGACATTGTGCTGTCCTCAAAGTCCTCATAGGGTTGTCATCATCTCTATACAAGTTAACAAAGCTTAACTTTTTTTTTTTTCAGTTTGATCGATGTTAGTTGAGATGACTAGAAAACTTAATTTGATTAATCTAAAAAGTAACTATTATAATTCTGTTTTTGTTTGTGTTTTTATAGTAGATGGTGACAATTTTTATTTTAGGGTAAACTATTCTTTTAAGCTTGTATATGTACAAAATGGTTGTCACATGCAAAGTTCGAACATCAAAATAAAATGAGCAGTGACAGTCAAGAGCAGAATGCACAAATGAAATGTGCTTGTCTTGTCTGCATTCCAAAGACAATAAGAGACAAGGACAGAACAATAATCAGCCATCAGACGTTCAAGGTCAGCTGGAGTACTAATTTATCACTGTCTCAATGAAAACAAAAACATACAGATACAATGTTGCTTTTCACACTGATCGAACAGATGATATACTGTATGTACACGCCTACAAAACAGACTTATAAACACAGAGGACGAAGGAGAGGAGACCGGCATTGTCTGATAGGGATCTGATAAGTAGAACAAAGAGTGAAGAGTGAACAAAGACACGGAAAAGAACCAGCATTGCATGATCAAAAACAAAAAAAAAACAAAAAAAAAATGATGTTTATAATTAGGGCGGCAAGTGACAAATTATCATTCAGAAATCCAGACAGGGAGAGGAAGGAAGTAAAAGACAGAAAGAAAGTGGCAGAGACAAGAAGTATTTCCAGATTTTGAGAAGTCTGAATTTAGGGATCAAAGCTTCCTCTAAATCCCATTAATGGATGGCTCCTTTAAAACACACTGTTGACTTTAAGTGTGTTTGCAACTACTAGTCAACTATGAATGCAGCATTAGTGCACTATAAAAATATCTGTAACGTTCTGTTTTTCGTGATTTACTCTTTTTATTTGAGTTTATTTATGGTTATGAATTAAATTATGGACCCTTTATCTCTGCTCTGTTGATTTTTGATGTTAAACATTCAACTCTGCAGTGTAACAAAGTGACTTATAGTGACATTTTAGTACTTTAATATAGTTTATTAGAAATAATATACAGAGAATTACGTTTGTAAATTTGAAAAAAGTACTGGAAGTTTATTGCCAGGTTTTTGTACTGTAAAACTAACCCAGACAATAGATTGCATCAAAAGCAATATATTACATCAAATGTTGCAGACAATATACACATAACATCAAAAGTTGTTGGATGAAAGTTCAAGGTCCCATAATTCAACAGTATAAATAAATTAAAAACATGAATAACAAAATAAGGAAAACTGCTCATTTATAGATTATTTTTCTTTTCTTTTTTTACAGTGAGAGTATTTGTCGACTTAGTTAGTGTTGGTAGAATAAGTTGGCATACTTCTAAAGTCACTTTTAGCAGAATTTCTTTCGGGGAACATCAAGTGTTAGCGAATATCATATATTTCGTGTCAGCATTATTCAAACAAAAAGCTACTAGACAAGGAATTTAAGCAATTTCCCACCTGTTTACTTTATTCTGAAACAGGGATTTAAAATGTTGTCTTTCTTTCTTTAGATGAAAAAAACTATCTTGTGCAAGTTAACTCTCTCATTTTATTGCCCAGAACAATAGTTCTGTGTGCTTATTGTGGCTTTCTGTTGAGCAAGTATCAAGCCTTCAATATGTGTTTGGCAGCCATTCTGAAGTATGTTCTTCTGATTTCAATTTGGCATTTCATATCTGACAATTCATTCTAAAAAGGCACCAGAAAAACAAGCAGTACTGTTTTTCTCACAGTGTACATAACTAACCATGCAGTTTGATAAAGTCGTGCTGGTTGATTCTTTGAGTCATATTGATTTCACACCATTTTATCTTTTCAAGCAGGCTGAATACACCTCAGACAGCATGCACTTTAAGACTTTTTTTGGTGTTTTGATGTAGATACAAGCACGATTGCCATGTTGCACGATGAATGAACCAAGCTAAAGCCGAAAACTCAGCAGGAACTGAAACAACAAACCAGATGTGAATGTATTTCAAGTTGCAACTTCTGCAGTTCATTTTTTAATCAATGTGTGAGTACAGATAAGTGTGCAAAAATTTGAAAAGTTTTCCTAACTACTTCTAGCTTGAATCTAACATGTGAATGAAAACACAGATTGATTAAATCAAGCCTATCAACACTCCCAATCTTTGCAGTCATAAATCACTTAGTGGAATAATATTTCCTTTGGTTCCATTTCTGTTGATTGTTCATGCTGCTGTTTTGCAGATCCCGAGATAAACTAATTTAGAAGATGTGCAAAAACCATAGGAAAAAAAAAAAAATGCTGTAATAATTTTTAATGGTGGGAGAGAGTTAAGCAGGAATCTACCAAAATGTCTATAAAAAATTAGCCCTCCAACCTTTAATGCAAACCCAATGGAAAGTCATTGTGTATTGCAGCCCTGTTAAAGCTATGGCCTCTACACTGCAAAGAAAAATCTGTTAATTTATAGTTTTGGTTTTTCATGATTCACAAGTGTTTCCATTTATTTCATTCATTAATTAATTTCCCTCTAGTTTAGTCCCTTATTTATCAGGGGTCGCCACAGAGGAATGAACCAGCAACTTATCCAGCATATGTTTTACACAGCGGATATACCCTTCCAGCCGTAACCCAGTACTGGGAATGTTTTCTATTTATTTACGGATGTGAATTGCATAATGGAACCTTGATGCAAGGTTTTGCATAATGGAACCACTGCTCTGTCGACTTTTGATGTTGAAAATTCAACTCTACCCTATAACTCAAAATGGTATAAAGACCCACCAACTAAAAAGGAATGGTTCAAAACAATAGCAGAAGTTTAGGAAATAGAAAAAATGACACATGCACTTAGATTACAAATAGAGATCTTTGAAAAGAAATAGAGTAAATGGCTGGCTTTCTCCACAACGACAATATAAGTATATATAATATAACATTTACATAATTCTAGAGTTTATGCACCATTGCGAGAATATGTTTGGCAACCTTTTATTATATTTTACTTTATATTTATTCTATTTATTTATTTTCTTGACAAAGTTAATTGAATATGTTTATATATGCATGTACAGCTGAAGTCAGAATTATTAGCCCCCCCCTGAATTATTAGCCCCCCTGTTTATTTTTTCCCCCAATTTCTGTTTAACGGAGAGAAATTTTCTAACACATTTCTAAACATAATAGTTTTAAGAACTCAAACTTTAAGAAACTTTCTAATAACATATTTATTTTATCTTTGCCATGAAAAAAGTAAATAATATTTTACTATATATTTTTAAGACACTTCTATACAGCTTAAAGTGACATTTAAAGGCTTAACTAGGTTAATTAGGTTAACTAGGTTAGGGTAATTAGGCAAGTTATTGTATAACGATGATTTGTTCTGTAGAATATTGAAAAAATATGTAGCTTAAAAGGGCTAATAATTTTGACCTTAAAATAGTTTATAAAATTTTTTCTAGCCGAAATAAAACAAATAAGACTTTCTCCTGAAGAAAAAATATTATCAGACATACTGTGAAAATTTCCCTGCTCTGTTAAACATAATTTGGGAAATATTAAAAAAAGAAAATAAAATTCAGAGGGGGGCTAATAATTCTGACTTCAACTGTATATAGATATACATGTGTAGAATGGATGTATTTGTGTATATATGTATATATGTATGTATGTATATGTATTTATGTATGTATTATTTTTTTCTTTGTTTGTTTTGACCCCACTGGTTATATGTTACTAAAAAAACAATAAAAACCAAGTATATAAAAAAAGAAAATTTAACTGTACAGTTTAACATAGTGACATTTATTGGCATTTTAATAGTTTGAAATAATATAATTAATATAACATATATAGTCAAATAAATCTGTATAGTCACAGAAAATGTGCTGGCCAATTATTACAAGGTTTTTATAATATAATAAAAAGAAAAACAGACAATAGATCACTTTAAACTAATAAAAATGTTAATAAAGGTCACTTTTTAGGACTTATATAGGTTAAAAGTTGTTGGAAGAAGAATCAAAGCCCCATAATGTAATTAAAATGCACAAATAAACAGGAAAATACAAAAAACTGAAAACATGAATCGAAAAAAAGAAAACTGATAATTTTCGGTAACAACACTGAGAGGGCGATCTGATTGTAAAACGAATGCATTGAGCAGTAAAGCAGTTAAAAAATGGATGAAATTCAAGACAGGCAGCTGTGCTTCAACCCAGGATGGACAGAACCTTGGGCATGTGGAGATAAGAGAAGGGATAGTCCAAGAGAGCCGTATAGAGGAGGGCGGTGAACTGGAACCTTGAGTGAAAGAGAGCGATAAGAACAGAAGCTTCTGCTGCCTCCTCTTTCTCCCATTGTTTCTTTTGTAATTCAGAAGCACAAACAGAAAATCAGATGGATGAAGTAGCTAAACAGTTGCACCACTTTCACATGCAATAGCTCAGAAACTAATTCTTATGCCATGTAATCTGTTTTGAATAATTCCCAACTATAATGCAGAGGGTGCATGCAAATGAATCACATTATCAGTAAGCACAAGTCCTTCTCACTGGAATTAATATCCAGAGAAATTACGAAGGATGGAAAACCTTCCATAAGCGCAAATAAGATAACGTTTCAAAAACACACAAAGTGTACCGCGGAGCTCAAATATGAGAAGCATTTGGAAAAACATGATAAAAGCAAACATTAAAGGAGTGTGATGTAATCTCTGTCTTTGTGAGGTAGGCAAATACGCACACATTTGACATGAAAAGGCATGTCACAGTTTATCCACTAAAAATCAAACACATACACACACGCAAGCACACACACAGGCTGTCGAGGTGACTGTAGTACATGGCAGAATGAGAGGAAAGTGTCAGTCATGAAAACTAGTCCTTTGCTCTATTAGATCTGTCACTAAATCTCTAAAGGGGTACTGTGTCATGAACAATCTGCTTAGGACCCCGGGGGGTGACTGTTTGTAATTTGCCTGAACAAAAACTATTTGTAAACAGGCTAAGCTATATATCGCCCCCCTATATGAAAAACCACTCACAGTACTGGAACAGTCAAAGTCGATGAAAACTTGAGCAAGTTGACAGTGCATCTACAATTGAAGAGTATTCCACTTTAAAGGGGCTAATAATTTTGACCTTTAAATCGTTCTTAAAAAATTAAAAACTGCTTTTATTCTAGCCGATATAAAAACAATAAGACTTTCTCCAGAAGAGAAAAATATTATCAGACATACTGTGAAAATTTCCTTGCTCTGTTAAACATCATTTGGGAAATATTTAAAAAATAAAATAAAATTCAAAGGGGAGCTAATAATTCTGACTTCATCTGTATACAGTGGTCACTCACTATAACGTGGTTCACCTTTCGTGGCCTCGCACTTTCGTGGATTTTTTTTTGTGCAATTTGACATGCTTTGTTTTTTTTACAGCGCATTGTGTTCTGCGTCCTGATTAGCGCATTGTGTTCTGCATCCTGATTAGTGCACTGTGTTCTGCATCCTAATTGGCTGTAGACTATTGTCAATCAATCTCCTCTGTGCCGTGTCTCCTGTACAGTACAGATTGCGTTCAGCTTGCCAAGTTTACATGAATCTTCGGCGCTAGCAGTGTGACTCTGAAGTGCTGTACTGTACTGTATGTTTGCAAGTTTTCATCAACGAAACGTTCTGCATCCTCAAAGGCACCTGCGGTAGCACCCAAAAGGCAAAGGGAGATGCTAATCATTGCACAAAAAGTTGGACTTCTGGACATGCTAAAGGAAGGTGGAAGTTACGCAGCTGTAGGGCGCCATTACGGAATAAATAAATCCTCAGTTCATTTCATAAAGGAGGAAGAAAATAACATCAGTGTTTAAAAAAGGAAGAAAAGTGTGAAAATGTTAATGCCTGTCTGAGAAAAGTGTACAAAAGTGTATATTGAGGGGTTTTACAGCCTTAAAACATCTATAATAATTGTAAAAAATAAAGCGGACTACTTTGCGGATTTTGCCTATTGCAGGTTATTTTTAGAACATAACTCCTGCGATTAATGAGGGACCACTGTACATATCTATATCTACAATAGACTTCAGCAGATGATTTTGCTCACTATCCAAACTAGCATTTGCTAACAAGACACTTTAAAGCTACCATATTTTCAAAAACCTGTAATATTGAGGCGTTTATGTTGTAGTATCTTGGAAAACAAATTTGATTTTACTCTGAAAGATGACACATTCACTGCATTCCATTTGGAACAACTCACCCCTATGCCCTAATCCCATCACTTCAAAGGGATGAAGGGTTTAGGGGTGAGAAAAGCTATCTTTTTGAATGCACTTCTGAGTCATTTTAACAAGACGATGAGACAATTATTGAGGTGTGCTTTCATCACTTCATCATTTTGTCCACTGGTTGACACCCAAAAACACACTTGAACAATGAGTACATTGCCCAGGCTGCACCTAATTTATTGATGTATGTATATTTGTTTCTAACTTTTATTTATTATATCATTATTTTAATTATAACTCATATAAATATTACAGTAGTAGCCTATAGAAAAAGACTATATATACATTTATATTAAAATCGAAGTTGGAGCATCTACTTATCATTCTGTGACACCAAACAAAGTCACTTGCCAAGGAATTATGGGTGCCTGAAGTGTCCATCAGTTTACTTTTTGAAATTCTTCATTCTGAAAGGCCCTTTGAAGTGTCCATTTTTGAGCCATGATTGTTTTCACTCCAATGTGCCCTTCAGAGGGCATTACAACCTGTCTGGAATGCACCGACAGACTTCTCCAAGATGATATTCATTTATTACAAATGTCAGGGGCCTAAAATGTATTTAAATTGACTTTCTATGGGTGCTTTCCCATCTGTGGTTCGGTTCATTTGGTCTAGACCAAGGACAACAAATGATACATTGTAGCATTTTTCTGCCGTTTTTGGGTCCTTTTAACACCACACTGATTGCTTTGGTCTGAACCAGTGGAAAAGAACCAAAATGCAGTCATGTGACAAAATCCACATCACTCATTGGCCAGGTGTTATTGAACGTGTTTTCTAAGTGAAACTTCGTAACTAATTTCGAGAATACCACGTGATATGATGGAGCATGACTGGCTGCTCATCTGTAATCAGTAATAATCCAATCAGATTGATCCAAGCTTACAATAAATGAACCGATTTTTTCCTACTGCTCTATCTTCGTTTTGGAAGAATCCCCCCTTCCACCCCATCTCCTCCTTTTCCTCCCTTTTCTAAGGGGAGCTCTCAAGACCTACCTGATCTTGGATTCCATTATATGCTTATTGACCGGGCCGGAGCCTTGGGCTCAATTATCTCTGAACTCAGGGTTCTCTCCCTGGACAGCATTGCAAACCTGCTATTAGTGCCAGGCATATCTAAGTGGGAACTCTTGAAACTGCTTTTCGATTGGTCAGATTTAACATGCGGGAAAATGCCAATGGAACTCCCGCAATTAAACACACCGGCAGACACAAAAAGTCGCTTTTTACTATGGAGGGACGACTGCGCTGGTCATAGTATACTATATAGTTTGTATACATCACTTTAGACAAACTATAGATTTCGAGAATGAAGCGCGGCTGCAGCTGGAAAGCAATGTTTTAATGCATTGCAAACGGCAAAGATGTATCGCAAGTCACTTCAGGAGGAGGCGTGAATTAATTTAACTGCGAGATGGTCATCTTCCTGAAATATTACCAATGATCCATCAGGTAATGTTTCCCTCTCTCTCTGTTTAAAATTGTAGGTAAAGCGCTGTCAACAAATATTTTCCTCACACCCTATAAGATGGGACAGTAGTGATGTGCGGATCGATACTAAAATATCGATATCTCCGATACCAGCTTTGTATGTTCTAGAATCGATTATCTTATCAAAATATCGATATTTCAATAATTTGGAGCAAATATGTAGTTTATTGGAAATAGAAATACAGTGGAAAGTAACCACAATTACCCTAGTTTATCTGAATAATGCCAAACTTAGTCGGAACTACTTGTTCTTCCGCCTGCAAAGTCATGTGCGTAATATGGCACAATACAACTGCAGTCAGATCACGCTAGCTAGCCAGTAGCCACTTAGTCTGCTGGCACATGTGTTTTAGTCACGCTGTCATTGAATATGGGTGACCGCAAGCAGAGTTATGTGTGGAGCTACTTCACTTCCATAAACTCAAATGGTGCAGTTTGTGACACGTGTAACAAAACAGTGAGGTACTGTGGTAATACCACAAACCTAATCAAACATCTACATGGAAATCGCAAGACAGAATATGACAACGTCACGACTAGGCGGTCAGAAGAGGAGGAAAGGAGAGGCACAGGTGCTGCTAGGGCGAGACAGACATCGAATTCAGAGTCCTTAGGTGCAGCAGGCAGGCACTATCCAGGTACAGAGGGAGAAAATATGGCGATTTGGCTGTATTTTGGGGGCTTGGGTTTTTTGTGACATTGATAAAACAACGAAAAAAGGTTCAAAACGCTTTCATGGGAACAGGATTAACTTGTCACTAAACGTAGAAGTGTGAATGTTTTTTTAAGATGTTCAGGCAGGCGTTTTAAGATATACATGCTCAGATGCTGTCAATAAATATGTAAGTTGGCTTTTTTGTATGATAATTCTTCATCTATAAACAATAAACAAGAATAACCCGTAATATGTCTCGTATTCAGTACGAAGTGACACTTTTAAGGACACTACTTTCTACTTTTAATTTTCCAAACAGTCATTTTTGGGCAAAGTATCGGTATCGGATCGGTATCGTCGAATCTCGCCTTCATTTTACTTGGTATCGGATCGGATAGGAAATCAGTGGTATCGCACATCACTATGAGACAGTGCATCTGACTACGGCAGCTGGATTAGTCCAAAAAGGCGCAGTACTTTTTGCAGTTGGGTCTGTTTTAGTTCGAATCATGTTCTCACCACAAACGAACAGCTCAAGGGTTCGTTTGAAAGCAAGGAGATCTCGGTACGCTTTTTTGGTCTGTTTTTGGTGTGCACTCGAATGCGATTGCTACATTCACACCTGCCCAATCAAACCAACAGGAAAAAGGAACTCTAGTGTGATTCAACCAAACTAAATAAGGCAGGTGTGAAAACAAAGTGTATGTTATTAAAAATTACAGTCTTATTATATTATCTATCTATATATTTAATGGTAAACAATTCATTTTCAGTACATTAACTTCAACAACAAATAACATATGAAGAGTTTAAATGTCATATGATATTTTCTTTTAAAATTAGCATTCATAGTTCTTTTCATTGCCTTTCAAGTGAAATAACTGAACATAAACATAGGAGAATATTTTAGGAGAATATTTCAGATAGCGTTTAGAGGTTTTTGCATCTGAACTCTTCAAATACACTCTAGTAGACCATTTTGAGTCAGAAACAAATCATATCAATTCAAGCTGGACGTCTAGAACTTACTAGGCGATGAACCAGCAAATAGCTAGTTTGAATCACCTTGAACCATCTATAATCCAGCTATCGTGTTTCATATTGCAAAACAAAGCTGCCATCTATAGCTTTTACGGTGAGGGAGCACACCTGGAGAAGATTGCACGGCCCCAGGCTGTGTCCTAACTCTCAGGCAAAGTGTGGATTTTAGCATGTTTGCTGAAGGTGGGGGTTTTACAAGGTTGAAGAAGGGGGAGGAAATCAGGGTCCGTGTCCAGGCAGGTATGAAGAAGAGAGAACGGAGAGACTAAAACATAGGAGACAACAGCCATCTGTCACCTTAAAGATGGGGTGCAGATGGAGAGAAGGGGGCAGGGTGCTGGGGTAGTTTCTGTGTGTCTGTCACTCAATCTACACCCTCTAGATTTTTCCATGTGCAATGCGCTCCATTCTTTATCAATGAATGACACGGCAGGGGCTTGAGGAGTCATGCCTTTAAATTGTGTTTCCATTTGAATGTGTGTGTGTGTATGTGTGTGTGTAGTGAGGGGCTCATGGTTACTGCCCCAGAGCAGTTTCATCCTGTGTTCATGACTTCATTGTTTAGTTGCGTGTTTGATGTCAGGCTTGAGCTCCGTGCCGGACAAACCAACACAAGATCCCAAGTCTACCGTAACACACAGCACTCTCTGTGTGTGTGTAGGGAATTTGTTTGACTGAAACAGAGCAACGGTCCGAGCAAATAAGAGAAGTGGAACGAAAGAGATGGAGGTATAGAAAGCCAGGAAGACCACAGCCAGACATGCCAGTGAGTTTGTGTAAGCTGATCTGTCCAGCTGTCTCTATCCCTCTCTGTCACTCCATCCAGAGCTCAACACAACATTTCAACTATCATTCCCAGAGAGAGAGGGATGGAAAGATCAAGAGAGAGTGAGAGGAGCACACAATCTCACTTTATTTATTACTGTTACTATCATAGAGCCATTGAGAAGTCACATGTAATCTGAAACAAGCAAAAGCATCAGCAAAAACATCATATCTTAATATGTTGCTGGAATTCAATATATGCAGATATTTGTGCGTTTGAAGCAAAATTACAATTAAAATTACAAGAGATGCTTATGTTTAATCAGCAAGACTAGCATTTTAAGACCTCAACCTACCTTCCTACCAAACCTCCAACCCACTAAACAATAATTACATAAAAATGTCAAACTGAGTCTTCCGTTAATCCTAAGTGACAAAAAAAGCATGTAACATTTTGTTTCATTTCGATGTGACAGCCTTTTAGTAAATAAAACAGATTTTTTTTAGCCTTAATGTCAACACTTTCATATTTGCATTTAGTATTTTTTATTTTTATTTTTTTTTGGTTGAGCAAGATTGATGAGAATGCTTTTGTGCATTCTTTTGGTTAACCCTACGTGAATTGCTGCAGTTAACAATTTAACTGATGCACAGGTAAGAACAAAACTGTGTCTGCATGTGTGTGTGTGCACATGTGGCTACATGCTCGCAAGCTACACAGAACGTGGAAAGATAAAAATGGAATTTGATGCACTGGGTCTTAAAAATAAAATAAAATAAAATAAAATAAAATAAAATAAAATAAAATAAAAGAAAATAAAAGAAAATAGAAAATAAAATAGAAAATAAGTAAAATAAATAAAATTAAATAAAATTAAAAAATTAAATAAATAAAATTAAAAAATTAAAAATAATAAAATTGAAGAAAAAAAACAAAAAAATAAAATAAATAAAAATACTAAAATAAAATAAAATAAATTAAAAATAAGTAAAAGAAAATAAATAAATAAAATTAAAGAAAAACTTTTAAAAAAAAAAATGAAAAAATAAATTAAATAAAATAGAAATGAAATAAAAAATTAAATAAATGAAAAAAATTAAATAAAAAATTAAATAAAAAATAAATAAATAAAAATAAATAAATAAAAAATAAATAAAATTAAATAAATTTGTGGTGTGAAATTGGGACAAAAATATATTATATTTTCAATATATTGCACAGAAATTTCACACATCAGCTTTAAATAAACTATTAAAAAAAAAAAAAATATATATATATATATATATATATATATATATATATATATATATATATATATATATATATATATATATATATATATATATATATATATATATATATATATATATATATATAAATAAATATATTTGAAGTCCCAAACTAAGAGTCATGTGAGAAAGTAAGTGTTAGATTCCACCTCAACCCATTTGCCCAGCACATACAGGAAGCAGATGGAGCGATGAGTAGGAGCAGATCATGGGGTTGAGGAGGTTGACTTTGACAATGATTACACCACCTTGTGTGTTGGAAGGGGTTTAATGCCAGAACATGTTGCTGGTTGATGCCACCTGGCCATAGAGCAGCGATGGCACCACTGACATTGGTTGGCAATGTGGCCCTCACCATGGAAGCACCAACAGGCAACCCTCGCCTCCCCCTGCCTGCTCTCGTCCTTTTTTTCTCACACACAGATCCATGGCAGATCCGATCACCAGCTGGTACTGCTATCATTATGCTGGGACCTCCCAGACATTCCACTTCCTATTTTTAAATGCAGTTCATTTCAAATTCCTTTCTGGAACGAAAAAGCCATATCCACGAGCTCCTGTTTGATAGTATTGCACCCCCACACACATTTCAAACTCCAATGTCAACACACACAAACACGTACAGTACATACTGTAGTATCAGTTCTGTCAGTAATAAACACATTCCTTACACGCACAGTCAACAACACATCCACTTAAAGGAATAGCTCACTCTGTCATCATTTACTCACCCACGTATCATTCCAAACATGTAACTTTTTTCCTTAATAATACATAAAGAAGGACTATCTCTAAGGTATCATAAATTGGTGCAATTTCAAGTATTCAGAAGTCATACTATAGGGATATCATATCACAGTCATATAATAACTTTGTGTGTGAAATAGACCAAAATGGTTTTTAGTATGTAAGCAGTTCTATACTCAACTGAGTCTATGATTTAAACTTGACAAGTCGGACGCATGAACAAATCAATGGTGCATTGAAGCAGATCAATAGATTTTCCTTAAAGAGCCCCTATTATGGGTTTTTAAAAATGAGCTTCCATGCAGTGTGTAACACAGCTGTAAGTGAATGAAAACATCCAGCTGAGGGTTCAATCTGAAAATGCACCGTGTTTAAAACTATAGATTGGTAACACTTTACAATAACAGTACATGAATAATGATGTATTAATGTGTAAACTAAACATTACTTTATTATGAATTAATGATGAGTTAAGGTATGCACTAATCATAAACTAACTTGAACTACAACATGAGTTACATGAGTTCATGTGTGAATAACGGCTACGTTAATTACTTGTTAATACATGTTGTTAAGTAATGTATTAGTTAACATTTAAGTTTAAGCTAAATGTAACCAATGTGAACTCATGAGCTGTTAATGTATGATTATGTCATGACTTTACTTGGAGGGGCACATCATCATTAACTCATCCTTAACTACTCATGAACTCCTGTTCATGCTGATGTTGACAGAACACTTTTCTTATGGTATTCAGTGTAAACTGACTAGTTGGACATGCATAAGTAGTTCATGAGTAGTTAAGAATAAGTTAATGATGATGTGCCCCTTCAAGTAAAGTCACAACATAATTATATATTAACATATCATGAGTTCATGATGGTTAAATTAAGCATAAACTAATGTGGTAATTAATACATTAATTAACAAACAATCATGTACTAACAAGTAATTAAGGTAGCCGTAATTCACACATGAACTCATGTGACTCATGTTGTACTTCAAGTTAGTTCATGATTAGTGCATACATTAACTCATCATTAATTCATATTAAAGTAATATTTAGTTTACATATTAATACATCATTATTCATGTACTGTTATTATAAAGTGTTACCTATAGATTGTTTTAATAAAATATTCAACTCAGAGTTGTTTAAATGATTCGTCATTCATCTGCATCTTTTGCCTGTATGTACTGACATCGACACGAAACAATACCAAATATGAACTGCCGGTCCGGTAAAACGTGAACGCGCCTTTCCCTTCAAACATTAGCAGAGTGCAAGGGACCATGGGATTGATCATGTCGAGAACATTACTATCACTTTATTTTCACAACAACACCACAGTGTAGCCAACCATGTGCTGTGTTTGTTCCTGTCATTTTTCTGATGATTAATACAATAACCTACCCTGCAGCTTGGGATTCGCTGGCCGTTTGTTTTTAAAGGAAGGATCAGCAAAGACTACTAATGTATGGGACTGTTACACAGTTTATAGCGACCAGTTTCTTCTAACCCCAGATCCTGTAAGTGTTTCTCCTCCCTACACAAGTGTGAATAAAATGGTTGCCTTGTTTCCTGTAGTTATCTTGTAATCACGTATCTGTTATAGATCATTGCTTGTAATGCATCTCTCAGGGTAAATCTGTATGGGCTATTTCACATATTGCGTCCAAAACCATGTGTTCCTTTACCGATTAAAATGCTTTGTATGCTCGCGATCTCCTGCTGTTGGTTGCTATGGCCACTATCAGCTGTTCCTCACACGCGTGGCGCAGTCAATTTTTAAAAAAACATTTGCCACTGTGTGGATTAATACTGAGTCGTTGTTTTTACTTGGAGTTAGGTTTAAGAGTAGAGTAATATGCTGGTGTTTAACTGCATTGCTTTAATGCATTCCTGCATTGGGCTCTCACATATACTCTGTGCTCTGAATACTTCTTAACCTTGCTGGGTGTTTCTCTTCGTCTCACACTGAACACAATCAACCAATCACAACAGACTGGGTCATCGGACCAATCAGCACAGATTAGTCTCATGCAAAGGAGGGTTTGGGAACAAATGAATCGCTGAACAAATCATAACGGAGTCTTTGGGATAAATAGGTAAAAATAAATGCATATTATAAGACAATGAAAGTGTTTTTTGACCTTGCATGCTTATCACCTGTTGTTATCAACCAAAATATGACCTTTTATAATGCATAATAGGGGCTTTTTAAACACATTACACAAATTAGACTAGTTCTCATACAAGCAGATGATACTATAGTAGATGACATGATTTTAAGTATGACAATCCAGATTTTAGTGCTTTTTCACACAAAGCTATTGATTTGTACAGAATTGAATAAAAATGCAAGCCACATTGGTAGTTAGAGTACTTCTAGAGACACATTTCACAATCTAGCGATGACACATTTCACTGGCTGTCAGCTTAGAATTCACATTAAATTAAAAAAAAACGTGTTTATATACAGTTGTAGTCAGAATTAATAGCCCCCTTTGATTTATTTATTTATTTATTTTAATATTTCCCAAATGATGTTTAACAGAGCAAGGAAATTTTCACAGTATGTCCTATAATATTTTTTCTTCTGGAGAAAGTCTTATTTATTTTATTTCGGCTAGAATAAAAGCAGTTTTGAATTTTTTAAAAACAATTTTAAAGTCAAAATTATTAGCCCCTTTAAGCTATATATTTATTCAATAGTCTACAGAACAAATCATCGTTGTACAATAACTTGCCTAATTAACCTAACATGTCTAGTTAACCTAATTACCCTAGTTAAGCCTTTAAATGTCACTTTAAGCTGTATAGAAGTGTCTTGAAAAATATCTAGTCAAATATTATTTAGTGTCATCATGGCAAAGATAAAATAAATCAGTTATTAGAAATTAGTTATTAAAATAATTATGTTTAGAAACATGCTGAAAAAATCTTCTCTCCGTTAAACAAAAACTGGGGAAAAAAAATAAATTATTCTTAAATATATTATTATTCTCTCTTCTGGTCGCCATTATCAGTCTCACAATTTATTTAATATTTTTTGAAAGTTGTGAAAACACTATTGTGGAGTTCTTTGTTATTTGAGCAAATTGGAATGCGAAAAAAATATCTCCGTAAATGAATCAATCTCTCTGTGTTTACTAAACTTTGATTTCCACTGCTGACAAAACTGCAAATGTGACAAGGGTCTATTTACTGCTTTTGTGTCCTTTTTGAAGCTTGAAAGCTGCAGTTCTCATTCATTATACTGTGACTGCATTGTCAAAAAGCACAAATGACTGTCTTGCCTTAAAAAAATCAGTCGTTCACATCTGGAATAACAGGAGTAACCATATTCAAGCATGTCAAAGTACTTAGACAAGGCTTGAAACAGCAGGTGAAAATAACCCAGATGACCTACTAATTTGTGTGCAATTTTGAAGTGTGCATCAATTAGACCCTATTACCCCATGAGGCCACAGGTGTGAATTGTGACAGTCAACTGATGTTGTAGGCCAGATGACAATGAAAATAAGGTGAGTTTCATTTTCCACATACTCTTAGCATTTACCTTTGTTGCAGTCATCAAGTTTCACAATTTAATGTGGAAAATATGGAATTTCAGCCATGAGTGATGACGGAATATTTATTTTTGAACATCTAAGATGTCAAGCAGCAGACTTTTGTTTCTTCAGAAGAGCTTAAAAGAAGATTTTTAGCTTAAACTTTGGTTCTGATTCATAGTTAAATTGCAATGCTTAAAATGCTAGTCATCCACCAGCACTTTGAGAATCATTATGCAACATGAAGATGTTAACCAAGGCTGTGGATTAAAGGTAATAATGTAGTAAATTATGTTCAAGTTATTTCAGCGATCAATATTTCACTTTACAAGATCGTCAGGAGAAGTCAAGGGTGTTCATTTTGTTTGTCTACATTAGTTTACGTTTCTACATTTTTGATTATATGAATAGAAATGTTCTTTAATGTTTATCTGAGGGACTTAACTGGGTTTAACTGCTACCTACATTTTGGATGGCCTGAGGGTGAGTAAATTAACAGCACATTTTGATTTTAAGTAAACTATACCATTAAACATGAAAAATCTATCAGACCTTTGACCTTGACCGACTCTGAATCATGTCGTATGTTCAAAACAATATCTCCTTCAACAATATGTTCCCTTTCTGTACCTCAACCTGTCCCACTCCATCATTCCCTTTTCCTCTCACTTTGCCCCAATCCAGCCTCTTTCTTTTTTCCTATCACTCCTCCTCCTCCTCCTCTCTGCACTCGTTCTCTCGCTGTGTCTAATCACTCTGCATTAATACCTGCATTCCAGCAGCCCCAGGAATGTCTTAACAATGTAGCCTTGTCCTTTAACTGCTGCACAGGTACAAGTGTGTGTGTGTGTGTGCACGTGTGGTTACATGCACACAAGCTACACAGAAAGTGAGAAGATAAAAATGGAATTCAATGCACCATGTCTTACAGATAAAATTAAATTAAATAAAAAAATAAATAAATAAATAAATAATAAATTAAATTATTCATTAATTCATTCATTTTCTTTTCGGCTTAGTCCCTTTATTAATCTGGGGTCGCCACAGAAGAATGAACCGCCAACTTATCAAGCATATGTTTTACGCAGTGGATGCCCTTCCAGCTGCAACCCAACACTGGGAAACACCCATACATTCTTGCATTAGCATTCATACACTACAGCCAATTTAGTTTATTCAGTTCACCTGTACCACTTTGGACTGTGGAGGAAACCCACGCAAACACAGGGAGAACATGCAAAATCCACACAGAAATGCCAACTGACCCAGCCGGGGCTCGAACCAGCGACCTTTTTGCTGTGAGGCAATCGTGCTATCCACTGCACCACCATGATGTCCTAAATTAAATTAAATTTAAAATTAAATTAAATTAAATTAAATTAAATTAAATTAAATTAAATTAAATTAAATTAAATTAAATTAAATTAAATTAAATTAAATTAAATTAAATTAAAAATAATAAAATAAAACAAAAATTCAGTTATGTTGCTTAAATTTTTTATAGAGACCATGATATTATTTTATGATTCTTTGATATTTCAACAGATTTATTTGTAATCATGTTTAACATTATATTTATTTCACGTCCCCCTGCTGAATAAAATGATTAATTAAAAAAGAAATCTTAATCTGACTGGCCCATGCAAACTTTAAGTGGTTTAACTTCCAGAGGTTTTCAAGTCAGGTTTAGACTGCAACCTTTTTAGGGGACTTGAATGAGTCAGTGACATTGTAAAGATTCAACACTCTCGAAATTAAAGATTTGGAACGACCAGCTTCTCTTGCTATGGCTGAAAGGCTTTCCCTCTGGCCTTCATCTGGACAACCAGCTATTGGAGTACTTCAGCTCACCATCTTGCAACTCATGAAAAATGCTTTAATAATTTTCCTCTAAATAATACTCCTCTAAATTTAGTAAATGGTAGTTTGTCCTCTAATTCTGATTTCCACTGTACATACATTCTCAATTCCCGTTTTATTTCTGTCCCTGTTTGTAGAATACAGTGATTGAGAAGCTAAACAAGTAAAGAGATGAGAAAAGAGAGGGAAGGAAGGGGGCTTCCCCTAAAAAGAAAAAGCCAGACATTAACAAAGCCAGTGCGAATGAATGAAGGACAAAGGAAAGGGTAGAGCAGTGTGAGAAAGTTGCCTTCAGCCCAATGAGATACAGTATCACACTCACAAACCAACAACACGGGCGTTTCAAAGAGAATGGGAGGGAGGGAGGAGGGCATAAATCTCCAGATCTCCCATCTGATGCGGGATGGATGATTTTAATGAACATGTGTCCTCTGTTCTCGCCCCGTCAGCCCTCCCCACCACAGCAGTCAATATGCACCCACACTGCCTCTCCTACTCCCACTCCCACTGTTAATTGACTAGGGAATTCCACGTGCCCGTCGTCATGGTTACTTGGCAGCGAACGGAGGGGTTAGACTGACCGCTGCTGTCCCAAAAATGTTCATCTGAGGTATAGAGTGACAGCCGCCACCGTCAGCGGGTGTCCACACCCCATACTCGACACCAGCGAAACACTGTGTCTTGCCATGAGGGTCAACTTCTTCCCTAAATAACAGTCTAATTAAGTCTGTCTTAAGAAGTTAAAGCACCGTGTGTCTTAGTGCAGAACCATTTCATGAGCTTCTGTGTTTTAAACGAACTGAACTAATCCATCGTAAGCCAAACGCCACCGCTGTCTATTTAATTGTCTTTTAAGAGATTCTGGACTCTGCAAGCAATTGGCGGCAAACAAAAAATTACTGGCCCTCAAGAAAGCCTAATTTGATCGCACAAAGCCCATTTCCTTTGATAATACATAACAAGATTTTCATTTGTGCTACATTTTAGGTCTCCAAACTCGATAAACGAGTACATTACGGTCTTCGGAGATCTTAGCGCTGGTAAAATATCCTTCCCAAAAGAGCTGAAGCATAATGTAAATCTTACAAACTTCATTGGTGCTCTCTGAGAAAGGAAAATTACATCCAAAACTGATTACTGGACATTAATACGATTTCAAGTCAAATGGATGGAACCTTTAACAGATGACAAGGTTCGAAACTTGAAACTCAATAGAAAACGTAGCCTTGCTGTCTGTCAGTCATGCTATACTGTACAGGGAATTCACTGATTGGTTGAGATTATGCAGGGGGGAACCAATGCTGGAGCCCCGCAGGCCTGAATATGATTATCAAGCTGAGTGTCAATCAGGGAGGCAACAGAATTAGAGTTGGCACTGAGGTCCTCGGGGTCCATCAGACCACCTTTCTGATTAGCTATCAGCCAGAGACACTCATTAACTGCAAACTAAAGCAGAGCACTCGCTAATCTACCAGGATGAAGGCTTTCGATAGATGAGGGAGAGTAAGAGCAACCCCCAAAAAGTGAGTTCTGTCATGTTTCCCAGTGAAAAAAATATATATAAGCATCCTTAAAATGGATAAATAAATTAAAGAAGGAAAATTGCTTCAGATTGCATAAGGGTTGGTTGCATAAGACATTGCTAAATTGTGTTTATTTGGCATTCCCTGTTAGCGAAGATTTTTCCTTGCTTTAAGCATAAACATTTTTGGTAGAATGAATACTTGAATTGAAGAGCTTAATACTTATATTCTGCAAGATTGTGTGAAAGTAACCATTTATGTTATAAAAGTTTTCTACTTCAAATAAATACTGTTCCTTTGAACTTTCTATCTAGGATTTCTTTCGAATACAATTTAAAAATGAAGAGTTCAGATGCAAAAACCTCTAAGTGCCGTCTGAAATTTCCATCAAAAATGAACATTTTTCTCAGCCTCCTTTTGCTTATGTTGAGTTATTCCACCTTAAAGACCATGAGAAGGATTTATTCTCTGCTGTAAAAGTGAAATTACTGAACCTACACACAGGAACCTGATAAAAAATTTAAAAATTTTAGAAGAAAATTGAATGTGGCATTTAAAGATTTTTTGCATCTAATCTCTTTAAATATTAATAAAAGCTTTAATATTTCCAAATCGTGTTTCTATAAATGTATGCTTTTACTGCATAATAAAACATGTGCATCATATGAGCAATCTAGTGTGAAAATAAAATGTGAAATCACATCAGATCACATATTTAACATTTGTTTTGTGTTTAACGTGATTTCAAATGTGACTTGATGTGGTTTGTCTGTAAGTGAATGGTCATGTTTTGATACTTTCAATATTGTGAGACACAAAATATTAAGTGAGTCATTTTTTTTTTTATTGGAGAGCAAGAAGTTGGTCAGATGAATCATCAGCTCCTAGCCATTCTAGTGCTGGTCATATTCAAAGTCATGTTGACACAGGTTTAAAGTGTAAGGGTTTACGGGACAGCAAAGGGTATTTTTACAAGTTGTGGGGGTTGCGTAAAGCGAGAGACGCTCTTGTCCCGCAGGTAATCACCTGAACATGTGTCTCCTGAACGAAATGTGATCTGACACCTAGTCTGAGCGTGTGAACGGGGAAGCCCCAATCTCAGACAATCAAAACTTCTAAATGTCTGTCTGAGTCACACACGCACACACGTACACACAATATATCTCTCTTGCCATGGAAAGTGCAAATATTATAAATGAAACCACCTTGCTCTTCTTAATCAACTATAATTATTTTAAGGCAAGACAGCACAGGTGAATATGGCAAACAAATTGTGTAATACAAGTTTTGCAAAAAAATGTTGGTTAAATATGCAAATCAGCAAATATGTGGTCATTTGCATATTCTATCACAAAAATCTGGATACTGGATAAAAAGTCAGGATATATATATATATTTTTTATTTTTATGTAATTGATTTATTAATTAAAGTATTAATTTATTTATTACAGAGAGGAGGGTTGGAATTGGATGACAGGCATGGGATGATAACCAGTTTCAAGGTTTACATCGGTTTGGAAAAGTCAGGGGTTTAATATCGCTAAAAAAATTCTGTTATACTGTTCCTTAGGTATATGTAAGGGTTTTATTTTATGTATTTTTTATGTGTTGTAAAAAAAATCTGTGTTTTTGAAACTAACGAAGAGAGCAATTCAATGATTTATTTAAATTATTTAGCCTGACATGTTTACTCTTCAAAAATATTATAATGTTTCCTAAAATAAAATAAATTGTGTACAATAGGGAAAAAGTTTTTGTTTTTTACCCAGACATTTAAAAAGAACTTATTTTAGTGCAGTAATCACAATACCATGAAACCGTTATCATACCATCAGAAACTTATAGCAGCTCATGCCTATTGGATATCTCATTTTATAATTCAGAAAATACTGCAAACTGCCAAGAAATTGTAGAATAAAACTAAATAATCAGGCATATTATTTATGAACATTTACCTGAGTTAAAAACCTTTCAGAATACATGTACTGTATGAATAAAACTGTAAAGTTTGTTGTGTGTAATTGCTGCTGAAGTGGAGATTCATGGCTCAAGGCAGGATACTTTTTTTCCTTAAAAGTCTTTAAAATATGTGTATATTGCAAATAAAATCTATAGAAACAAATCAATAAAAATATGAGAAAACAAACACTTAAAAGTGCATTTTGGATGGTTTCTTTTTACATTAAATTGAATATTTTTTTTGAAAGAGTCCAAAATCTCAAAATCCAAAGGTCCTTCTAAAAAACAGTTTTTGCCTGCAGTGTCTCACCTTAAAGGGATAGCTCAAATAAACTCACTATTTACACTCCCTCAAGTGGTTTCTAACCTTTATGAGTTTATTTATCTATTTTCTGTTAAAACATGAAAGAAGATATTTTGAGAAAAGCTGGAAACCTGTAACCATTGACTTCTATGGTATTTTATTTTTCTACTATTTAAGTCAATAGTCACAGTTTTCCAGCATTTTTAAAAAATATCTTCCTTGTCTTCATTGAAAGAAAGAAACTCAAATCAACAAGTAGATGATATGTAAATACCAGATTTTCCATTTTGGGTGAACTATCCCTTTAATGCAACACCTCAGACAAATTCATAATCACAAGTGCACTCATTTAATCTATCCCTGTGAAAAGATTTTAGATTGACCAGAGGAGTTTGTTGTGCTTCATGGGTCAAGCGCTGTTAAAACAACAATGTGGCTTGTCAAACAGTGACCATTTTCGTTAAAGAGGTTAACAATGGCCGGCTAACCATTAACCAGATTAAAAAACGGCCAAAGTGTCTCAAGGAAAAAAGTGTCCTTCATGTTAAAGGCACACGCTGTGCAAATGGATTGTAAAGCAGATTGCCAATGATAAATCACAGCCGGAAATACACACTCAGACGAAACCTGGACATCTAGTTTCGCCCACTAAACTATGATTCATCTGAAGGATATTTAAACAGTGATTGGATAAACTTTGTGAAAACATGCTTCTTACATGTTTGCAACATTGCAAAAAACTATTCCAGTACATACAGTAATATTAGAAGCAGTTTCCAGATGAAATAAACACATTCTATTCATTTTCATGCAAATTTTGATTATCAGATTATCAGTTTGATTATCAACTAAGGTTTGTTATTGCTTTTGTTTTGTCTTAAAATGAAATAAACGTTAACAAAATGAGGGGCAGTACCTTTGTGACAGTTTGTACATACTGTACATAAGGTATATTCTTAAGAAACCGCAAATATAAGAAAATATTCATTTATTCATTTTCCTTTGGCTTAGTCCCTTTATTTATCAGGGTTCGCCACAGTGGAATGAACCTCCAAACTTATCCAGTATAGGTTTTACACAGCGGATGCCCTTTCAGGTGAAACCCAGAAATGGGAAACACCAATACACTCTCACATGCACACACATACACTACAGCCATTTAGCTTATTCAATTCACCTATAGCGCATGTATTTGGACTGTGAGGGAAACTGGAGCACCCAGAGGAAACCCACGCAAACATGGAGAATATTTTCTTGACTATAATCGCCAAGGGTAGATTATCAAGTAATGAAGACTCACCTCCTCAAGAGTTCCATTCACAATATAAAATCATTACATCACAAAACTTGTACCAGAGTTACTCTTAATGGCATAAATGTAAAACCAAATGTAAAATTCCTTCCTTACTTACGTTCACTGACTAAACATCTGAATTCCCATGGCCTACCCACCTTATTTTTCATATAATAGCAGCATGGTCATCATCTCATACGCTTGCATTCATTTTTAGGCATACACAACAGCTTGTTGGGCTGATTAATGCTGTCATTTTCTTATTTTAATTTGAATGTATTGTCATAAAAATGATGCTTTGAAGCACAGGTTGTTTGACCCATAGGCAAATGATTCAGGATGAATAAGAAGTCTAACGTAGTTGCAGAAAAGAGCTTACTTCCACGTTACAAAATGAGGTGAACAGAAAAACAGGCAGCTGTTGAGTTGAGCACTGAGCAGACACAAAACTATGGAGTATTTTAACAGGTGAAGCCTTGTAATAGTATTTGACTTAAACAATTGCCGGTTGACAGGAGGGAGGAAGAAAATGGCATAAAATATATACTATAAAAATAAGCAAAAACATGGTATAGAAATATAAAATTTTATACTGTAAATGGAAAGTAAAAATTACCTGACTTTTAATGTCTGGAATAGATCTTTTATTACCCCATGCTATTCCAGAAATTCCATCACCCGGTTATACCATAGTGCTTGATTTGTAAACCTATACATTTTATACTTCTGTTTTTCCCAAATATGTCACAATAGACCATTTTGAGGGATGTAAACAAAAACAATAGTCCCAACATATTTCCTCTTTTACAATTTTAATTTCTATAGCTTCCGAGAATCCAAAAAGAGCCACATATTGATAAATAATGTTATGCTAGCTGTTTTAACATTAAGTTATGGTTTATTATGTTAAGTTATGATGAATTGCCTCTTGTTACAGTTATAAAATAGTTTAATAACAAGCAGGAAATGTTGATGGGCCATAACATGACCACATTGAAAAGGTCTATAGACATAAAACTATTGCTTACAAATCTAACAAGTAAGGAATTGAAAATCAAATGAGAACCTTTTTTTCCAAACATCTCTCTCAGCTGAACTCTTAGTGTGTATACATTTCAGGTTGTGCGAGTGCAAACAAGAGGTCAGGATTACAAATAGTGTTTGTGTGTGAGTGTAATCTCCAGCGAGAGCTCATCTTGAAGGGTCTCGGGAGTGCGGGCCAGTGAATAGCTGGGCCCGGGGGTGAGCTCCGCTAACCAAACAGCCGTAAGCTGAGGGCTATAAAGGCTTTTCTCTCCCTTGCGTCAGTAGTCTTTTCTCCAGGGAATGTTTGCCAGCTGATAGTATGAAGACAATGGCCACAGTCTGTGTGAGGAAAGGGATGTTTGAAGAGCTCTTAAACAAGGACTGTTTCAACACGACTGTGTTTTAAGTCACGCCAGGTAGAGTTGCAAAAGTTTACACCAGGTGCAATGGAGGTCCAATGAGCAGATGAGGAAAAGGACTGAGGGCATCCCAGAAGAATAGCTTGTGAAAGATATTATGTGTTTGTGGTTATTTCCTTGTGTCAAAGCTTGCAAACACTTAACACTCAAAGACTTTATGTAACTTTTTACTCATCTTAGCTGATATTGGTCAATGCAAAAATTATGCATATAAATGTCTGAAAACACGGCACCTTTTCATTATTTTACTGTTATTTTACCTGTAGATGATGACATTATTAAACCATGAACTATCTATGACTTTTGCCTTAATAAGCTCCTAATTTGCTTCTTATTAATATTTATTAAAGTATTAGTTAGATTTATGTTTTAGGTAGGATTACAGATCATGCAGAATATGTACTTTATACAGTGCATCCCAAAGTGTTCATAGCGCTCCACTTTTTCCACATTTTTTTTTATGTTACAGCTTTATTCCAAAATGGATTAAATTCATTTATTTCCTTAAAATTCTACACACAATACCCCATAATGACAATGGGAAAAAGATTTTTTGCCATGAAGCTTTAAATTGAGCTCAGGTACATTCTGTTTCCACTGATCATTCTTGAGATGTTTCAGCAGCTTAATTGAAGTTCACCTGTTGTAAATTCAGTTGATTGGACATGATTTGAAAAGACATACACCTGTCTATATAAGGTCCCAGGGTTGACAGTGCATGTCAAAGCACAAACCAAGCATGAAGACGTGGTAGAGTATGGTGGAGTGGCCAGACGGAAGCCACTCCCGCCTGGAATTTCGAAAAGGCATCTGAAAGACTCTCAGACCATAAGAAACTAAATTCTCTGGTCTGATGAGACTAAAATTGAACTCTTTGGAGTGAATGCCAGGTGTTACGTTTGGCGAAAACCAGGCACCGCTCATCACCAGGCTAATACCATCCCTACAGTGAAGCATGGTGGTGGCAGCATCATGCTGTGGGGAAGTTTTTCAGCAGCAGGAACTGGAAGACTAGTCAGGATAGAGGGAAAGATGAATGCAGCAACGAACAGAGACATCCTGAATGAAAACCTGCATCAGAGTGCTCTTGACCTCAGACTCGGGCGACGGTTCATCTTCCAGCAAGACAATGACCCAAAGCACACCACCAAAATAACATCATGGAGTCGCTTCACAACAACTCAGTGAATGTCCTTAAATGGCCCAGCCAGAGCCCAGATGTAAATCCTATTGAACATCTCTGGAGAGATCTGAAAATGGCTGTACACCGTCACTTTCCATCCAACCTGATAGAGCTTTAGAGGTACTGCAAAGAGGAATGGGCAAAAATTCCCAAAGACGGGTGTGCCAAGCTTGTGGCATCATATTCAAAAAGACTTGAGGCTGTAATTACTGCCAAAGGTGCATCAACAAAGTATTGAGCAAAGGCTGTGAATACTTATGTACATGTGATTTTTCAGGGTTTTTTATTTGTAATAAATTTGCAACAATTTCAAAAAATCTTTTTCACATTGTCATTATGGGGTATTGTGTGTAGAATTTTGAGGAAATAAATGAATTTAATCCATTTTGGAATAAGGCTGTAACATAAAAAAATGTGGAAAAAGTGAAGCGATATGAATACTTTCCGAATTCACTGTATCTACTAATTAACAGTCAATATGTTAATAATAGACAGGTAAGCAACTAGTTAAAGAGATAAACTAGTCAAAAAAATGAAAATTGAACATCATGGAAGTCAATGGTTACAAGTTTCCAGTTTACTTTTTGGAACAAGTCAAGGGTGAGTTAAATGATGACAGAATTTTTGTTTTTGGTGAACTTTCCATTTTGGGTGAACTATCCCTTTAATAGTGAGAATTGGTACCTAAACTAAAGTGTTTCTAAAGCTTCCTTTCCACTCAAAAACATGAACAGAAAAACAGAGAATTTCTAAGTGGCCCCCATATATAATCAACCCACAAAAGCGATCGCCTATGACAGAAAACAAGCTGTAGAACTGCGTCAAGATGAAGCATTTCTTGTAAGCCGAATCCCCAAACACTGCTAGGATAAACAAATCAATTCAGAACAACTAATGTCCATCTCCAGATCGATACAGCTATAATAGAGCTAAGTGAAATGCGGCAATGTTCTACAAGATGGACGATGGTGTATAGCACGACCTAAGTTCCTCCTAACTAAAAAGCGATATTTCCCCCAAAAGGAAACCCATCAGGCCTGAATCCATTAGGAATGCCTGAGAGAGGCCTCAGGATTTGCGTCGGCCAATCACCCTGCCGATCTCCACAGCTAAATGGATCAGCCGCTCTTAACCCTGTCTCCCCAAAGAGCCTATTCTTCAAAGCACTATACATATGCAGCTTTTCACTGCGCCTCGTATCCTTGTGCTCCCCACTCCAGTATCAGACCACTTCAACATCCTTTAAAGAAAATAGCCATCATGCACTGTATCTTCCACATACTCTGTTTCCTGTATGCTGCTAATAACAGCCTTGAAGCTGTAGCCTTGGAGAAATCAAAGGGCATCGGGCTACCAGGCTTCCTCTATCTCTGTTTCTGCCATGCCCGGGTGCTTTGTAGTGTTGGCAGAGTGTTTGAATGCTGAAGGACTGGGCAGGACACAGATTTCATAAAAGACGGGAGGATTGGTGGGAGGTTTTTGAGGAGAGATGGAGGGATAATGCTTCGATTTTTAAGGAATAACTCTGTTAGCAATGTGTTGGTTATAAATTCTGCGAATTTGCTCAGTGGGTCTGTATAAATAAATTCTTGCCTGCCAGCACAGGATCTATCGAGACACGCTGTCTATCTTTCTGGTTAACCTCTGTGTTTGTTCGAGAGACCATTATCTATGCTCAAACACGCACAAAAACCAACCGTAAATCACGGAAAACATCAATGGCCGCCCACTGATTTTGAACAGCACCGCCATTACTGAAAACAAAGAGAGAGACTAACAAACACAGAAGCAACCCAGACAGAGCTAATCCACAGCTTTTGTCCCAGTGTCTGACATCTGGAGCAGCATCTGAGGCACCTGTGGCTCGGGGCAGTAAATATGGACTTCGAGAGTTCATTTTCAGTTCAACCAAAACAGTAATTTGTCTTTCTGAAAATATTAGCCTAACTTAAATGTTGCTTAAAAGACAAAGATCTCCCACAAATAGCTTGTCATGATTTACTCATTCTCATGTGAGTCTAAACTTGTATGAATTATATGAGCTAGTTTGGTTTTTTAAATAGTTAAGATTTGTCAAAAATGGACATCTTCACTGGACAAAACTGCTCTCATATCGCTGGCTTTTGATTAATGTCATTTTACATTTGATACCTGTTTTTCTCCTTCCTTTTCTCATATGATGCATGCTTCTTTTATTATTGTGTTTTCTTGTAAAACACTTTGATGCTTATAAATGTGCTTTAGACATAAATTTTGACTTAACATTTAATACAAGTCAGTGGGGCTCAAAACAAAACAGCACCTTACTGACTATTAATGCAATCATTCACTCAATCAATAAACTAATGCAGGCTTAGAACATTTTAGGTGCCTTACCACCTTTTTATTTTAGGTGTCACTCAGTACAGGAGCTAATCAGCGATCAATATAGACTGACATTTCTCTGGGGAGAAGCTCGCTCGGACCAGACGTGTGCTTTTACGCCATTTGGTTGTCAACAAACACACTTGAATCTCAGTGAATACTTGCTTCACAGACATAAGAAATATATCCAGATAAAGCTGAAAATCTGTGCTTTTAAATGAATCAAGTGCACTTAAAAACAAAAGTTTTTGTGGTTTTGTAATCTGTATGAAATGAACGCGAGGTACAGTCCATCCTGTCAAATGCTCATCACATGATAGCAGCAAATACTTAAATGCCCACAAACTTGTAAACAAAGAGTCGCTGTCATTTCTGGAGGAGATTCGCCATCAAGACCAAGTTGTGGATTACTTTAGAAGACCAGCGCAATCAGACAATCATTATTCAGAGGATGATAATATGTAACACGGTCATAAATAAGGTTGGTGTCGTGATCTCGTTTCTTTCGAATGCGCATTAGCTTGGGCAACCTGAAAATATGCAGAATTAGTTTGATTCGGGTTTTTAGAAACAAAAATTACAGATGATTTTTGTTTAATTTTATTGATGATTTCAAATATGTAATGTAATCGTAAGCTTGGCAAACAGTTTTAAAGAATTTGATGTATGCCTATTCAGACAGAATGCCCGAGCAAAGTGCCTGAGAGGCGTTTCAAAGATGGCCACAGAGTGAAATGACTTGCCTTAAAGGGGCTTTGGTACCACCTAGGGTGAGCCGTATCGCTACCAAAACATGATTTATACACACTGCCGATGACTGGCCAAAAAAAACATTACTACCAGTATGATTTGTGACACAAGACAACAAATCTGTTATATTTACAGTAAGTTGTAAGCAGTAGCTACTGTAGATACTGTATTGTTGGTTCTCACAACTCAACCAGTTGGTTTGTGTCATGCATTTGTTTATGTCACATTTATGATGATGACATAACAGTAGCAGTTCAGCAATTATAGTAATAATTCCACTCACTTTAAGCAGTGCTAAACTGCAATGGAAAAAGCCAAGCAAAACTGAACTGAAGTAAGCCAAGCTGTGCCAAACGATACCATACCATGAAGTGATAAAAAAAAAAGGCTTTTGTTAAATAAATGATGATGGAATTTCAATTTGTAGGATAACTTTCCCTTTAATTTGGAACTCAGTTAAATGTGTCACTTTTCAATTAATAACCATATAAAACTTACTATAGAACTCTTTAAATGATACAGTTTCTCTATTATTGACAGCATAACTGTTAAAACTTACCAATCAAAAGCAAGTCTGGACAAATTTTACATTGGGGATTATCCTTCAATAAAGTCCTAATTGCTGATTATTGCATTAAGTTATGTTTAGCTAGAATGGATTTAAGGAACTGGGAATACAGCCATCTTTAATAAGGCAATAATGTTTAATAACAACCAGTGGTTGTAATATGCATGCTAATAACTTGCAACTAGCTAAAAGTCAATATGTATTCCTTAATCTAAAGTTTTATCATAAATCATACAGACAACAGAGGAAGCTATGCAGGACACATTGTTTTTCGTTTAAAAGTGAATTATTGTTATAGCATTAAACATTATGCTACTGTAAATGGTAGTCAACTTGCACGTAACACATTTATGTTTTGATGTCGATGAAAGGACTTTCTTTTTGTTTTACAAATGGGGCTATGAGAATACATGAGACAAAAAAAAGATCAGGAAATGCTGGCTTAGATGATATTAAGATGAAAAGATGGGATGTTTATAGTATCTCTGTTTCTGGGAGAGCATGTGGTTGCTGATGCTTTGTGCCAGCGAGCAGTGAGATTTCCTCAGAGCGGCTGCCAAAGAACCAGCGCCAGTCCAAAAAAAGCTTTCATGATGGGTCTCAAAACAATTAAAACAAGCCCAAATGCTCTTGATTATTATTTAAGGTGTTTAAAGAATCATTTAACCAGACGTTTATTCACACCCTGTATTAAAAAAGCATTATGTAAAAATAATTGCATGTCTGATTTCACAATACACATAAAAGAGTAGACAAAAAAGGCCCAGATGACCTATTATTTTTTCTGACATTTTGAAGCGCAGATACAGTGGACACATTACTGTCCCATGAGGCCACAAGACAGAAGTTGTGAGTAGCAATAAAGAAACATCTGTAGTCAAGATTTCATGCATCCTACACACAATATGGCTGGTTGATTTTGAAGGGAATCAATCTTTCTTTCTTTCTTTCTGATGAAAACTGAGATCTGAGCAGCCTGATTTCTTGAGAAAATATAACTATTTTAGTTATACTATATACTTTAGTTATACTTATACTTTAGTTATACTAACTATTTAGTCAGTTTAGTGGCTCATTTAGCTTAATTAAGTTCAGTCGTAAAAAATGTATTATTTTTAAAAGGAGGCACCCCAAGACCCAACCATCAATAAAAGATGAGCAAATCGTTCTGAAATGTACAAATATAATCATACAAATTCATGCAAATTAGCCACTAAATCAAAAAAATTACGAATTGGAGTGCGATAGTGTTGGATTTAAAACCCAATTTTTTAAATCCAGGTTTGCTGAGACCATTTACAGGTAAAATCTGGCCAAAAATGTTCTGATTCTATATTAGTATGGCATAAAAGTATATTATTATAAACTTTTACATGTTTTAAATTATAACAATTCACTCTAATATAATTTTTTTTAATTAAATTATTTTTTTATTCAATACAGTTACAGTCAATTAAGTCAGTCTATAAATGCTGTATTTTTTTTTTTTAATAAAATGATGTCTGATTAACTGGCACATGTTAAAGGGTCAATACTCTGTTAAACCACTAAAATATAAGTGACATGCAAAAAAAAAAAAGATTTATGATCTAACAGCAAAGTGGCATATTGTGATCTTGGACTAAAACCAGAGTGTTATGGAAGCATGACTTGCGTTCACTGGCAGACAGCTTGTCCATCTGTGCAGAATTGTGTGTGTGAGAGAGAAAACCACAGTTAGGATAGAAAGAGAGAGAATCTGGGGGGTTGCAGACTCAGGGGGCGAGATGTAACCTGTCCCCTGCCGAATGCCTCTCATTCCATGCAGCGACTCCCCTCCCTCCTCACGGGCATGAATCACAAAGCTGATATGAGAGACTGGGGCCCACAGCAACAAACTCAAATCTCACACTTTACCAACTCTTTCCACACTATCATCATCACCGGACAAATTAGCACCTCGGCTTTGTACAGTTACACAACATGTGGGCTTACTCTGAGCGCTCAGGTGTGCGTGACTAGATTTATGCGCAGGTGGGTGCGTGAGTGATGGATATCTAGGGAGCTTTGAGCTTGCAGAAGCCACCTCAGACACAAGATTGGCTTTTATCTGCTGGCCCAGCACAAAGAGCGGGTTTTAATTTGAAGCCTCCTAATGCCATAATAATTACTGCCGGCTGCAGGGGGTGATGTGTGTGTGCGCGTGCTCACGTTTGATGCCGCTGCGGTTGGGGAGGTTTTGCTGAGGAGAAAATTTAAGCAAGGAAATGAGCAGGGGGAAATAGACAAAGAAGTGAAGCGCGTTGTTTCAGCAAGGCTCCTTAAACTCAGTTGACAAGCTGTCTTAACAATTCTTTACGGCACCTTCTGACATCCCGCCATGATCAAACGCTCACAGTCGCTGAGGTGCTGCACCGACACCACCTAAGGATGCCCAACTGGGTTTTGAAAGCGCAAATAATATTGTTTAAATGTCATCTGGGAGGGTATTGCTTTGGTGTCAGTGCTGGTGGTTACAGTAACAAGGTCATGTGGCTCCAATATGAGGCTGGACGGGAACCATTTTAAATGCTAATCACTGAGACTTCCATTATAAGGCAAATTATATGAAAGCGCTAGCAGAGGCATGGCGTACCTCTGGGAGAGCTAGGCAACAAATTGAAATGAACGGGCAGAGTTCCAGCAGCTGTCATTTGGCAGTTAAACGCTACAGATCAATTGAAATTTATGCCCGGAAAGAGGATAAAGTTGTTAAAAGAGTTTTTCCTGTTGACATGCTCAAAGAATAGAAGCTGCAGAGCTTATGGAAACGCTTTGATTTTTCAATCCGATGAGCTGAAGAAGTCTCACAGATCATGTGGTGTGATTGACAGAAAGACGCTGATGGACAGACCTGTCAAGACCTGCCATTAGGACGTGTTTTCATTGACCTGATAACACTACATGCAGGTGCAAATTGTACAATTCAAATCTTTTGAGCTCGTCCAGCTTCAACCACTTTCAAAATGCATTTGACTGAATTGCATCTGTCCCCCTCCCAGCGAACACCTTAAAGGTGCAGTAGGTGATTGTCTTCAGAAACACTTTTTGTTGTGCTGGTTGAAAGTTTCTTCACATTGCAATACTAATGATTAAAGTCATTCATTCATTTTCTTGTCGGCTTTGTCCCTTGCGGGGTCGCCACAGCGGAATGAACCGCCAACTTATCCAGCACGATTTTACGCAGCGGATGCCCTTCCAGCCGCAACCCATCTCTGGGAACCTAATGATTAAAGTAAATAATCTAAATGTATTTATATGTATATTTATATTATGGGTAAGACATAAAACTAAAAAAATGTTCATCCAATTAAAAATGGTCAGGCAGACTTTGTAGCCTTCCTAACCCTTTTGGCTAGGTGATTAATTCTTCTGAACTGGAAGAGCCCTCACCCTCCTTCTCACACTTGTTGGATAGGAAATGTTCTTTATTTTATGAAATTAGAGAAAATTAGGTACTCTCTTTGCACCGACCTAGCACTATTTTTATTAAATTGTGGGAACCCCTTAGCAAACATGTTCAAACTCTTCAGCTTGACCCTGCTCCTTTTGATTGAGTCCCCACCCCCCTATTCCCAGCTTGGTACTGGATACTAGTTCTGGTCAACACATTGTAGGCTTATTTCTTCTGTATATAAGATTGCACTAGGTTTTTTTTTTTTAATTATTATTATTACTTATTCGTTTTTATTAATTTTTTATTTTTTTGCTCAAAATACTCTTCAGTGTATTTGCTTATTGTTACATGTTTATGTTGTTCTTTTTGTATATTTTTATTATGTGTTTTACAATGCATAAATAGAACATTAAAAAAAATAAATAAAAAATTGTCAGGCTGATAAATTACATAATTCTAATAAGTAGCCCAAACTGTCTGTCAATAAATATAGATTTGTACATCTGCAGCCGTTCACACAGATCTGCCATTTGCACACAAGAGAGAGAGAGAGAAGAGAGCAAAACAAATGCTGAATCAAAACTTTTTAAAATCCTAAATCAATATTGAAGTTACTTTTTCTGGCTGGAGGAAGGATGACACCATGGTTGATTGCAGGTAATGTTATGTTTTAAAATTATTTTAGACACGCAAAGCTTATGTAAATTTTTCGAAGCGGTTATATGCACAGAAGTGTTGTTCAGCCATGGAAATCTCCTGGCGAAAGACTAATGTGACTATTTTCAATTTCATAAGGGACCTTTTACAGCATCGATAATGTAGATTTTTATTTAGTTTAACAGCAAAACAGAAGTAAATAGCGCAATTCTGCCTAGCCTGCTTTACTGAGGTGAAGTTGGTTTTATATTCACATTGGTTCCTTTTTGAACAATGACAACCTGTGATGCGCTCTCTATATTGTTTACCATGCTACTCTGAATATTCGCTCTGAAATAGCTCGTCAGTATGCCTTAGTAGTAAGAGTAATTCCTGGACGTCGCCAGCCAACCACTAAGCATACAGTAGTTGCTTTAGGACAAAGCACATGAGAGAGTGAGACAGCGATCCAGCATGAAATATTGCACAGTATGAAAGTTTTGCTTGCTACACAACTGAAAACGTGCTAGATATAATATAAACTTTCCTTGGGAATTGTAGTATTATAAAGTACTATAAAGTTTTCTAACTGGCGAATGACATAATCTAGTGGTTCTCTGTCATCTTTAATGCGCGCGTTCATGATATCAGAAGGCATGGCTTTGGATGGTAGGGGTGGGATTCTGTTTCAAAGATATAATGCTAACCGGTTACCATTTAGGCAGATCACCTACTGCACCTTTAATGTCAAAAATGACATCAAGCATGATGTCAAAAAGCATGTCAAAGATGCTAATTGATGTGCTCAAAACTATTGTACATCCACACATTGATGCCCTTTTGACCACTAAATTAATGACACTAAAAGTATTATATTATAACAAAAAAAAATCATCTGAAAGCTTCATTTCCAAATTACAAATGCATGTAAACTACACTGATGTCAAGATGACATCAAAGTGACATCTAACATTGGTTTAAAATTTTTTTGTCAAAAATTGATTACTACACAGTCCTGTAATCAATTTCTGACCTGTTTTTAGCTAAAGTTAGATGTCAATTTACTCTCATTTTGAAATCAAGGTAGTCAACTGACATTTTTAGACATGTTTTTTGATGTCGTTTTGATATCAAGGTGGCTGTTGAAATTGAATTTTTGTAATTCTGACTTTTTCTTCCACATAATTATGAATATATGTCTCACAATTTGTACCATGCATCATTTCTAAGAAAAAAAGTTGTCAATTTTTTAATTCAATGGCTGAAACAGACGTCTATAGCCCAAACAACCTGCCCTCATAAAGTGGTAAAAACTGAACAAAAGACACTTAAACACCAGGTGTAAACAGGAATGTGTCTCTCTCATCTTCCTGTGATCGGACCAATCAAAATGCACCTTAAAATTAGTTGCAAATAAGGTCAGCAGAGAGTAACTGTGGATCCTCTGATCAATCCAATTAAAGGACATGCAAAAATAAGTAAATTCTTAATGACGTTCTAGTTAGAGAGGAAAAACAGCTACAGACGAGAAAATCTCGGAGGACCTGCTTTCAGCTGCAACAGAGGCTTCACTGATCAGTATATCAAACTTCAACGCAGCACCCTGGAGCCTTGAGTGAGTTCATCAGAAGAAACACTTCATCTGTCTGTTGCACCAAACGTATTTTCAGACTCTGGACATGAGAAGAGCCTCAAACAACAGAAAAAAAAAACAGGGCGCAGAGGGATAAGATAGGTAGGTAAAAAAAGACTGCAGATAGCCGCAGTATTGAAAGAAGGTAAGAACACTGGAAGAGCCAGAAACACAGAAGGGGAGGGGAGTAAGAGCCTTAAGAGCAGATAGTGAGATAAAACGCAAGCACCTCTGGGATGGAGAAGAATGTGTGCCTGGAGGATGTGTTTTTTTTTCCTGAATAAGATTCTTCTTCTTTTTTTTTTTTTAAATGAGTGTTTGCACTCAAAGAGCCATGTTAAAGTGGAAGTCACGCCATGCAAAACTCAAATTATCAGTCATGTATGGAAATTGGCGTCTAAATGAAACTTATCCACAGGTTAAACAGTGCAGTACTTTGCATTTGGGCTCCATTTAAAAGTGCTAATACATCAACACATACGTGAAAGAGAGGTGTTAAAGATGGTCAGACATGGGTGGAGCTAGAGGAGGGGGCATGGTCCCCCTGTGCTGAAAAACTATTGGTCATAGGAAGCCAAACACTTCAAAGCAGAACAAAACTGAGCTACCAGCTGAACCGCAGGGTGCAGACAGCTACAGCCCGCTGCTTTTATAAGAGAGCGGGTTCATATATATTCTGACAGAATATTAACAGAAACCTTCATGATTAAAACACACTAGCTTGAAAAAATTTAACATTTAGCCTAATATGAAAATTGATAACTGGGTTCATTCTAGAAGTTGATGAAGACCTTAATTTCACAATGGATTTGTCACTATGAAAAATAACTTTTTGCAAATAGCCGTGTTACCAGGCTATTTGTATTGTACACAATACAATATTGCGGTGCCCGTTTTTATGTAATAGTTTTACATCTGCGCATGCTATTTTTAATAGTCTGTTTGTATTCATTTCAATAACTTTCAAGAGCGTTACTTTCGCAATCACCTCACATTTCAACATCTTAAACAGTTTTTTTAAAGAATAACAGTAAATAAGAGATCGCAAATAAACAGTACCTAAGAATCAATCTGACGTGATATAAATTTAAGTCTGGCGGCAGCCGCACACTTGAACTCAGATGAAAGCAGGCGCGTCTCCGACGACAGTGCGCGCGCGGAGCGGCTCTGTGATACTGCCGCTCTCTGAAGTGCGGCGGAGCAGGAGCGTCCCTCCCCTTCTCAAAGACCAAGACCAGTCCGAGTTCTTAACCCCTGAACCATTCCTTATCTAAAAAATGAACCACAGACCCTCAAAGACGCCAACAGCCACAAAAAAAACCTATGTCCAACGCCTCATTTCGACTTATCAGTTTGCGCTTTGTTATCCTCCAAACGGGCTTCGCAGTAACAGGTTGCTCAAAAAACCAGCAGAGAAGTAACATTTTCTTCATTCACTCCGCGTTCAAAGCATATGGTAATGTTTATTCCCATAAATTACGCAGTAAAGCTACAGAACAACAACTTATGCTTACAATTATTAAATTTTAAGTGTAAGTATTATGATTAGTTCTTACCTTGCAGCACTACAGCAAGCAAGGTGCAGCAAATCCAGAACGGTCCCGACATCGCTCTTTCCATAGTTGCGTCGTAACTTGGCGGCTTTGTGTCGCGTCGTGTCGTTATATTTCTTCAGAGTCTCGTCTCCGTACAGCTCCTGCACCCTCTGCTCTCACACACACACACAGCAGTGCAGTCGATCCCCGTCCTTCTTGGCGCAAGAAATCTGATGCGGATGGCAGTGACTTGGCTGATATATTTGCACAAAAGGTGACCGTGTGCGCCCCTCCCCTCACTATGCTCTCCTCTCCCTTCCCAAACGAGTAAAGTGCTGCTGAAGTGAACATGTACTGCCAACAGCCGAATTTTAGACGGTATCACGATTATCGAAGGGATGTATTGAACAAGGATTCGAAAGCACAAAATGTATCCAATGTTTTGGTATCAGTTTGGTAAACGTGAGACGCCTACCCTCAAACTAACGTCAGTTTATAACGCATATAAATATATGGATTAAAATTTGACCAAGTAAAAAAAACTCGTTGGTTTTTGCCTGAAATAGTAGATGAAAAATATATATGATAGAGCTTTTATATGGTTCAGTTAGAGACCAAACAAAATAAGTGCATAGTAAACGATTGTAGGTATTTGGGCCATGTTTTGGTTTGTAGCCTCATAATACTTTAGTAAACCATAGTAGAACACATAGCAGGTGTTCGTGTTTCAACACTCTAAAATGTAGGGATTTTTGGCTGTAGTGTATGTGTGTAAATAAGTGTATGGATGCTTCCCAGTACTGGGCTGCAGCTGGAAGGGCATCCGCTGTGTAAAATATATGCTGGATAAGTTGGCAGTTCATTCCGCTGTGGTGACACCTGATGAATAAAGAGACTAAGCCAAAGGAAAATGAATGAATGAATACACTCTGACTTGTTTTAACCCAATGTTGGGTCAAATGCAACCATTGGGTTAAAAAGTGCAATTTAAAGTTAAGTAAAAAAAATCATCCTAATGTTGGGGTTGTCCATGTTTGACTCAGTATTGGTTAAAACAACCCAACATTTTTCAGTGTACCAAAATGTGTTATCACATACTCTCAAACTATCAGTTTATAAAGCATAAATATAGATTATGGATTCAATTTTGAACATTCATTCATTCATTTTCTTTTGGCTTAGTCCCTTTATTAGTCCGGGGTCGCCACAGCGGAATGAACCGCCGAATTATCCAGCACATTTTTACGCAGCGGATGCCCTTCCAGCCGCAACCCATCTCTGGGAAACATCCACACACACTCATACACTATGGACAATTTAGCCTACCCAATTCACCTGTACCACATGTCTTTGGACTGTGGGGGAAACCGGAGCACCTGGAGGAAACCCACGCGAACACAGGAAGAACATGCAAACTCCACACAGAAACACCAACTGACCCAGCCGAGGCTCGAACCAGCAACCTTCTTGCTGTGAGGCGACAGCAGTAGCTACTGCACCACTGCGTCGCCCTCAAATTTGAACAGGTAAAAAAAAAAAAAAAACTAGTCGATGAAAAGGCATCCAAGGCATTCAGTTTACCAAAATGTGTTGGCACATTTGTTAAGTGAAACAAGCCCAAACGTAACATAACACAAGACACAGATCTTGAGACAATAATTATAAAGCCATTCTGTGGTGATAATGATGAACCAGGGTTTCCAACAACATCTTAAAATGGCTGGAAGGATGGGTGAGTATAGTTGGAGGGAGTTAAAAACCTTAACAGCAGCGTGCTTTTCTGCGGGCATGACAGTAGAAATGTGCCAATGATAGATCATCATTCATAAATACTGTAAAAGTTCAAAAAACAGAGTTTGTAGGATGTGCTAGTAATTCCATCTCTCAGTTCACACGATTCAAACAGGCATTCCTGGGATAGCTGGAAGAAAACAGCTGCATCACTTTTTTCAGTGCGAGAGTGGTGCGCAGAGAGAGAACAAGAGTGAGTGAGCTATCGAACCTGATAAGAGGAGAGAAGCTTGGGAAACAGAGTAGGGCAAAGTGATGAAAGAAGAGGAGAAAGAAGACAGGAGGGTGGAGCATTTTGTGTTGGAGGGAGAGGATACTGATATATTCAGCTGTGTCATTACTGTTACTTTGTGCTATTCTTGGGTCATGACAGCGTAGCAACGTATTAAACTGCTCATCCCATAACGCCTGAAGTGACTCTTTGCACTTCAAAGTTCAAAGACACCGGCTATGAATATTTACTCTAATGCCTAAAATCCAGCGCAATGCGGGGATTTTAGGAAATAATCTTAGGATCCTCTAGGAAAAATGGGTCATATATTATCAGTTAAAGTCTTTTTTCCAGAAACGGCATCTGATAAGGACTTGCTTTGGGAAAATTCATCCCAAAAAAATGCCAACAACAACAACGTCAGAGATGAGGCAGAGATATGAACAGCATGACTGTTAAAGGGACAGTTCACCCAGAAAAGACAGTTCTGTAATCAACTCGCCCTTATTTTGTCAAACATCTATCACATTTTTTTGTGAAGCTCAATAACTGCCATTTTCTTAAAGGATAATATGAGAGTCATGTGGTGATTGTTGAAGCAAAGCAAATTCTCACTTTCTCTCCTCTAACTTTCCTAATTATGGTGGCTTAAGAAAGCCAACATTATCTTATACTACATAAACTTCTTCTTCTTCTTCTTCTTCCATCTTCTTCTTCTTAGACTATTTTAAGAACGCATTTCCTTCTAGACCATTCATACTACAAACACCAAACTAACTCCAAACCTCCAAACTATACTGAGTTAAGTTGCTATATCTTTTCCATCTGATCTGACTTACGGTTTTCCCAAAACTGACCCAGAAAAGTTCCATTGACTTAACATTGGACCAAATTTTGTGGCCTCATAACCTTGCGCCAGACCATCATACAGACTTAAGGTTATTAAATAAATCATCCAGGTTTAAAACATGAATGTTAAATGTTCATTTTTGGGTGCACTGCACCTTTATTTAAATCTATAAGATTATGTAAATATGACATCTTTTTTAATAAACATAATTTTGTACTTAGCCAAAACGTGATAAACTGTAACAAAAATAATTGATTCATGAAACCAAAGACTGTTAAACACACCTAGAGGTTAGGAAGCTGCACTATCGACTCATTTAAAATGACACAAAATCTTTATAAATAAACCAAAAAAACAATATCACTTTTGCACTGGTTCGGTTTAGCACTCGTGTGACATTGAATCAGATTGAACTGCTTGCTCTGGAATTATCACATGTGTTTTCAGGCAGATTCGACCCTTTACTATTCACCTAAGTGAGCCGATTCATAAAACCGAGCCGATTCGACTCGACCGGAAACGAGCACCGTCCGTGACCACAGGCAACGCCTCATTTGAACCATAACCGTCGACGTCTCAGTCAACGGATTCACCCATGGTAGCAGCTACTCTAACAATCTATACTAGAAACATGCTAACCTATGTGTACAGTAGTTATAACCAGGGCCAGACGGAATCTGCAGACGTTTTTTGCTATTTCTGCGGAGAATTTTGGTACAAATCTGCAGATTTCTGCGGAATTATTTTGGGAGTATCATAACTAAAACCTTAAAATGTGAAATAAAAAATAATATCTTTTTAACTTGTATTTAATGTTTAAAATGCAAATCCAATTAAATTAACTGTAAATAGTTAACTCTAAGTAAATAAGTGTGGTTTATTTATAAACTAATTTCGAGAGGATCACGTGCTTATGATCAACACGGCTGGCACCTTGTCAGCTCCGTAATCTGCCCTATTAGATAATTACGGACACACTATAAATAACCAGAGATTTCACTCCAGCTATCTTCGTCTTGAAGTTCCCCCTCCTTCCACCCCTACTTCCACCCTTTCCTATAGGGCGACACGGCGGCCCAGTGAATAGCACTGTTGCCTCACAGCAAGAACGCCACCAATTCAATCTCCCATTGAGCCGGTTGGCGTTTCTGTGCGGAGTTTTCATGTTCTCCCCGTGTTCGCGTGGGTTTCCCCCGGGTTCCCCGGTTTCCTCCCACCGTCCAAAAACAAACACCATAGTCAATCGACTAAACCAAATTATTGCCTAAGACAACTTTAGTTTACACTTTTCACACGGCGATGAGCAGGGGAGTTCTCGAGACCTTCCTGAGCTCGAACTTCCCTCTCGCCCTTCTAACGGGAGGGAGCCCCGGGCTCGAGGATATACGGGACAGCATGCCAATTATGCTTTATTGATCATCAGCTAAGTGTGAACTCTTGAAACAGAATTAATGATGGGCTAAAAATCTGCGGAAATCTGCGGAATTCTGCACGCGCAGATTCCGCGTGGGCCTAGTTATGACTCTTTCAAACTTCTTAAAAGCTACTTCAATTATTTAAACTTTTAAACTACTTCAAACTTTTAGACTAGGCTTTCTCTAGACACCATAAAAAGTTTCTAGTTAATTTTTAGTCTCTCTTTTACAGTCCATTTCTATGTATTATATGAATTTGTGATGTTGTTAAACATTTACCATTATAGTAGTTGTTTTTAATAACTTCTTTTCAGATGATGTTCATCAAATCCTCATATTATGCAATGTTGTTTCACCCTCATATGTTGATAAATTGTCTCTCTTTCACTCTTTTTTTTGTGTGCATGTAAAATCTTCAGTATGGAACAGAGCTGCGAGGCGTCCTCTCTCAGCCAGGACAGGAGAACATACTAATCACTGAAACCCACTCTGTGACCTTTACCCGGTCCAGACTTTGCTCTTTGAAAACATCAGAGTCTTATGTGACCCAGAATGTTGTAGCGATCCACAGTGTGTGTGTGATTTTCCCCAAAAGCATCATTTTCTTCGGGAACACTGCCACCAGAAGTATACTGAGATGCCGGGGATGTTGAAGGGATGTAATGATAAAATGATGAAAAGGGAGAGAAGAGGTTGGAGGACCTCTTTGATTCTTATGTCAGGGTGTGACTAGCCTGAGGCCTCAGGGAACAACGGGGATACAGAACAGAGGAGCGCAGAAGAGAGAAACAGAATGATAAATTGGGGCTTAAGGGAGAGGAAAGAGGTCTGCACACTAAAGTAAATCAGCAGAGAATGAGCACAGACACACCAAAGGGAGCGTGGACAGGAGAGCTCTATTGAATTTGATGCGCTTTTTTCATTATTTTCACAATTATAGGTTGTTACGTAAACTGCTCTCGCGCACTCTCTTTCCATTTTGTATTTGCCTACCTCTTTTTAGACAAGCTTTTGTCAAGCCTCCAAATCAATTTCATCAGAAAATGTAGTCTTGCAATTTTTTTTTGGTAGAGCTGTTGAATACAGAGGACATGCTAGAATGAATAATCTGTCTTTCCTAACATGTCTTTATATAGACAATCTTTAGACAATCATAGTTTGGGTTAAAATGAACCAGTGTTAAAATAAAAAAGGTCACTGAAAAAGAATTTTTTCAAGTTAGAAAAAATATACATGTTCTGATCCTGATCGTGATTATTTCATGTCAGGTTTATTTTGCAAAAATGACTAACAGACTTTGTGTCCGCCGGGTCTTAAAAAGTCTTAAAATGTTTTAAATCTCAACAACTAAATTTAAGGCCTTAAAAAGTCTTAAATCTACTGAAATATTGTGCTGTAGGTCTTAGATACTTTTTAACATGTCTTAATTTTCCTTTGTTCATGTCTAGCTACCCAATCTGGCCAACATCCATACAATCAACAAAAATCCATTTCAATATAACTTTTATTTTATAAAATAGAAATTATAACTCTATTTACCATAATGGTTTAATTATTTTCCTTACAATAACATTTGTTTAAAAGTTCTCCATGTATTTACTGCTGAGGATACTGACCTGACTTATATTTTTATTATTAAGTGATAATTATTATTGTTGTATTAATAAATGTATTAAATTACAATCATTTTTTTTGATGGGGCAAGTGGAAATCTTTTCCAACTGGGATATTCGAAAGTCTGAATAATTCGATTAGCACTGTATAAGTCAAAAATTTTGCTCATAATGGCCAAAAAAAGGTCTTAAATTTAACTTGGTGAAGCCTGCAAAAACCCTGTTGAGTTTCTGTAGTCATGTCAAAGCAGTAAGTAAATCAGCGTACTATCATCTCAAAAACATTGCAAGAATTAGATGCTTTGTTTCTAGTGAGGACTTAGAGAAACTTGTTCATGCTTTTATCAGCAGCAGGGTGGATTACTGTAATGGACTCCTCACTGGCCTTCGCAAAAAGACAGTCAGGCAGTTACAGCTTATCCAGAATGCTGCAGCCATGCAGGATTCTGACCAGATCCAGAAAATCAGAGCACATCACACCTGTCCTCATGTCGTTAAACTGACTCCTAGTTACATGCAGAGTAGATTTTAAAGTTTAAGTTTAAGTTTTAAATTATTACTTGTCTATAAATCACTAAATGGCCTAGGACCTCAGATATGCTCACTGAATACAAACCTAACATCACTTAGATTATTGAGATCAAGTAAATTAGATATTCCAAAAGTTCAGTCAAAGCAGGGTGAGTTGGTCTTCAGCTATTACGCCCACCACTGCTGGAATCAGCTTCCAGAAATGATCAGATGTGCTCCAACATTAGGCACATTCAAATCAAGACTGAAAACACATCTGTTTAGCTGTGCCTTTACTGAATGAGCACTGTGCTACGTCCGACAGATCGCACTATTGTTTCTTTATTTTCCTTTTCATTTTTTTATAACTTGTTTTAACACATTTTAATATGTTTTAATCATTTTTAACTATTTTAATCATTATTTTCTTGTTACTTTTATTCTTGTTTGTGTAAAGCACTTTGAATTACCATTCTGTATGAAATGTGCTATATAAATAAACTTGCTTTGCCTTGGTACATGTCCACAAATCAAATGAAGATGTGGTCGTTATATTGATTGAATTCAAAGTTATTTAAACACCTGTATGAACACAGTGAAGTTCAATACAGTATACAAGACTCGCAACAGGATGATCACAGCAACAGCAGGAATGTGCCTGCTGAAGACTTCTGAGGTTGTTTTAAATACAATAATTACATTGATTTTAAAGCAGATAAAAAGATGGCGGCAGTTGTGTTTGTAGCCGGTTCTCTTTGAGATACAATATTTATGGGCTGCCTGCAAATGTTAGGAATTATGTTGCTTCAACATATTGCTTTGCAGTATATAACGCTCTTAAAAAGGGTTTCAAAAGAGTTACCCAAAAAGCTATTCTAAGCAGGACCAAGCCTGAAACTGAACAGAAGAAACTGAAAAAATACATCTTTGTTTTATGTGTAATCAAAAGCATTGATAATGCTATAATATTAATAGATTGATAATATTCTGACTGAACCACTGAAGGCATATGGTCTCTTTTGAGGGTGTATTTTAGTATTTTTCTGGACTTTGAACAAGTCGGCACCATCGTGTTCTAAGGAGAATGAGGAGCTCTCAGATAATTTGTGTTGAACAAAAGTCTCAGGGGTTTTGACCAACATGAGGGTGAGCGATAAATAACGTCATTTTCATTTTTGAGTGAACTAACACTTTAACAATAATTACAGCAATACTTTAATTCAAGTTCACACCAATGCATAATATAGTTCATTGATGTTTATTATAAATGAGCTGCAGTCTGTCATCTTTATAAGTTTAAGGAAGGATCCATTCTAATTGGCTGTCAACATTTTTATCATTCATCAGTTGGTATATATTTAAGTATTAGCATCATTTAGAATTATGTGTAGCTTTTTGTTGTTGTTTTTAACATTAAAGTTATCATTCATTCATTTTCCTTCAGTGGAATGAACCGCCAACTATTCCAGTACATTTTTTACACAGTGGATCCCTGCCAGCCGCAACCCAGTACTCAGAAATACACACAGACTCATTTACACACACACTCATAACTACGGTCAACACTTTAGTTCATCCAATTCACTTACAGCACATGTCTTTGGACTCAAACCAGAAACCTTCTTGCTGTGAGGCGACAGTGCTAACCACTGAGCCACTGTGCTGCCTATAGTTATCATTTTTGGTGTAAACTGGCTTTTAGGAAAAAAAAATTAACAATACAATCATATAGATTGTATTTTCAAAATGACTAATAACACTGCTGAAATTAATATCACTAAACTACAGAAACATACATTGTCATGTTTATTAGTTATACTATGTTTGGATCGAAACCAGTGGTCCTCAACCACCGGGCCGTGGACCAGTACCGATCTATGGATCAATTGGTACCTGGCTGCACAAGAAATCATTAATTACTTCAGTTTTATTCATTATCTGAATGATCTTTTATTTTGAAAAATGACTTTAATGAGCGCCCAAATTTAACCCACAAGCTAGCAAAATGAGTAAGAAACAGACGTTTTTGGAAAGTTTCTTTGCTAAGGGGAAAAGGCTCAGTGAAGGACCCGCGAACTGCCAAGGAACAGATTGTCAACAAATCAGGTGAATCCAGCATGGCTGTGCAAGATCAACTGATGGAGGTCCCAAATGACGGCAGCCTTTTAGGGGCCGTTCGCATATCGCGTCTTTACTAAAGTGTGCACAAGTTTGTTGTTTCCAATGGAGGTGCGCGGATTGCGCGCACAAGTGGCGTAACGTGATCACGCCTTTCAGACCAGACACACCCAGTTGAATGAACCCCGCGAGTGCACCACGAGTTACGTGCCAAGAATTGACTGATCAGCTTCAGCTTGTATGGAATATACACATTTCGGTAGACTACTTATCGCATACAAACACAGAACACCCAAACACTGCAGTGCTTTCAATTTTTTTCATGAATAAAACATGTATCAGAGTGACAGCAATGTTTTGTCAGCTTGTCTTCCTCTGATAAAACGGTTGATGGTCGCCAAGCAACCCAAATGTCTTTTTGTTAGTTTTGTTAGCCTTATTTCTTATTGTTCTAAACACATTTATTGATGATTGATTAAAGATTTTACACAGTTCTCAGGCAGTAAATATGGGTCTTTAAAAAAAAATTGGCGAGTTCTGGTCTTGAAGTGGTCTCATCAACACACTCGTGTCTACAAAACCATTTAACGTTAAATTTCCTCCACTGGATTTACCCTCCACATTGATTCAGGAGATACCAGAGAAAGCTACAGCTGATGGTTTAGTCCAGGACAGATCCTTTTATTCTGCTCTCCAGGAAACACCATCAACACACAACCC
>LR812534.1:32686663-32821663 GCA_903798195.1 Danio kyathit
AAGACTTTCCTCCAACCTGGAGATGGCAAACCACCTTTTTCCGATGGAGCACCAGGGCCTTGGACCCCTCCGGCCAACAGCTGTGCATAGAAATTCTGTCCATAAAAATTATGAACAGAATTGGTGACAAAGGGCAGCCCTGCCAGAGTCCAACATGAACTGGAAACAAGTCTGACTTATTGCCGGCAATGCAAACCAAACTCCTGCTCTGTATATACAGGGACAAGACAACCTTCAACAAAGCGCATCTGACCCCATACTCCCAGAGCACCTTCCACAGAATGCCACAAGGAACACGGTTGAATGCTTTTTCCAAGTCTACAAAACACATGTGGACTGGTTGGGCATACTCCCATGAACCCTCAAGCACCCTGGTGAGGGTATAGAGCTTGTCCAGTGTACCACAGCCTGGACGAAAACAGCAATCTTCCTCCTGGATCCTAGGTTTAACCATCAGCTGGATCCTCATCTCCAGTACGCTGGCATAGACATTCCCAGGGAGGCTGAGAAGTGTGATCCCCTATAGTTGGAACACACCCTCCAGTCCCACTTTCTTAAAAATGGGAATCACCACCCCAGTTGCCCATTCCAGGGGTACTGTCCCCGACCTCCATGCGATATTGTAGAGACGTGTCAGCGATGTTTTAATGTTTTATTATGATATAAATCTGAAGAGGAGTTTAAGTTGAAGAACGAATATATAGATAAATGTAAATGTAAATAAAATTCTATCAATCAATCGTTCTCTTTCTTATAATACAGCACCGCAGTATAACTGTATAATATAGTTTGCTTTGGCGTTTATGGAGTTAATAACCCTGATCCAACACATTTACCTTTGTGTTTTAAACAAGCCTGAAGCACTTATTAGTTTCATCAGACGTGTAAAATAAAATGTTTTTAAACTGTTCTCAGACATCTTCCCTGCATGTATGTGGCTTAAATAAGTACAAACACTTTCCAGAATTGATTATACATGTCTATTTACAATCCTTAGAATTGTCCCTAGAAGGAAATGTTGTTTTTACCTTATTTGGAAGGGTTGTGAATATTCATGTTTATTTTAACGAGCTCTGCTCCGATGCTCCTGCAGCTCATGTCAGTCACTGATGCTCACACAGCTTGATGTTCTCTGAAATATAAGTGCAAAATAATCATACTTCAGTTGTCAAAAAATATTTGAACAAATTGAGTAGATGCTATGCAAAATGACAATGTCTTCAACTAAAGTGTTGGAGAAAGTCACTGATAACCTAGTTTGCTGCGGATTTCTGTCTAGTGGATGAAATATAGAGGATTATATTGTGATAACATAGAAATCATAGTTCTAACTGTGAAAATTTCCGTGCTCTGTTAAACATCATTTGGGAAATATTTAAAAAAGAAAAGAAAATTCAAAGGGGTGCTAATAATTCTGACTTTAACTGTATATATATATCCATGCCTAATATCCGATGGCCAGAAAGTAATGAATTTTTTTAGAATTTGTTAAAATTTTGGTATTTGTGATGCAGCAAGAGTTTGATGTGTAGACCATGATTTTATATAAAATTCACTTTAATGAGTGATATGACTAAAAAGTGGCCATAAACGAATTTTTTCTCAATTCAAAAGAGTAGGATCCGGAAACAGTATTCCATACTTTACCGATGCATCACAACTTAACAAGCGGATTAGTGCTAAATGAAAAGACAATACATAAACGTGTATTCAACACAGTGTCATTACATGTGTCTGTTGCCTCATTACAATCAAACACAGTACATTTCACAATATTCATGTTAAACTAGCAAAAGATACAGTTAAACAGACTTTATATTTATATTTCTGAATAAATGGGTACTCTATCTTTCTTGTGCTTAACATTCTGACAAGCTGTGATGAGATGCTCCGTAAGTTAAATTCTTGCTAAGAGACTCGTTTTCAATAAGAGTCCCAAACACATAGAAAATATAATAAGCTGATTTTTACGTAGAACCTTTGGAAATATTGTGTATCATGTCACTAAGAAATGTTGTGTTCAGTCAAATGCTGCTGGCATGTGCATTTTAAAAACCATGACATGCTTTAATTCACATATTTTTCTGCAGTTTTTTGTTTAAATGAGATTTATACAAGGACGATTAACAAATAGTGTTTGAAGCATGTCATTTCCATGTACTGAACAGATATTATTCAACCATGCCTATAAAGGTATACACTGTTTTCCATTCTATGTCACCTTTAAAGTTGAATCTAAATTATGCAGGACTGTGGCCCTCCAGCACTGGAGATTGACACCCCTGCTCTGTATCAATATGGATTATAGGACCTTGTTGCTGTAGTGACAATGGTATTGACTTCATTCAGTAGGCCAGCAATTCAAACTCATAACATTTAGCGGAAAAGAGTTTTTTTTTTCCACTTTCCAGTACAGTATACCATACAAAATAAGCATTAAAAATAAAAAACAAAAATGTTTGTACTACAGTTTTCATTTCAATCTAACTATGAGTACAGAAAACATAAAAGAAAATCTGCAGAATGTACTAGTCGCATAAGGGGAACAAAGTAAGAAATGTTTTATCATAACATTGTCTAAGAGCAGATACAAGGTACAATACAGTTTTCAGTGATAATTCTGCTCTAACAAGTACGCTGACATTTTGGACCCTTAGCAACTCCATCAACTGCATGTTGTACATCCATTGAATGCAACCTTGTCAACAAACACAACCAAAACTGTGTGTAGGCAGAAGTATGTGGAAGTAAATCTGTAGTTTTCAGAAAGGCAGAGCTGTCAAATTCTCCAAGATAATGCATTTTGTCATCCTGTGGATTTTTTTTTCTCTGACAAACAAGGTCAGGTAACATGTAAAAAGAGTAAATATAAGATACTATATGCTTCAATACAAAGTTGCAAATTTATCCTAAGCCAAAAATGCAGAATATTGCATAAAACACTTGCAAATAAAACAAAGTGATGAACAAAATCACTATCCCCGCTTTCCAATATTATCTGTTCATGTTTTTTTTTTTTGTACATTGAATTTTAGTATAGTTTCCTTTGTACAACATTTAAACCTATCAATTGTTCAAATAGGAGCATTTGAAGATTTTATGTTCATCTTGGCGTTTCCATTCAGTGTTTTTTTTTTCATTCAATATCACAAACTTGTCAAAAATATATGAAAGGAAACATTGTTGATTTACATAAACTGCCAACACTGTAACAATACAAAGGGGTTTGAAAATTGGGAGTTACTCTTTAAAGCAGTGCAGGATAGAGCCGAAACAAGAGTGCGTTTTTACGACTGAGCTCAGATTCCCTGTCTCTAGAGTCAGATCATGGCAATGTTTGTCCACCTGTGCATCCATTAGACTGTGCTTCTGTCTGTGTATGTTAGCTGGTGCACATTGGGGGCCCCATCTGTGTTCAGTGAGGCCTGTTTCGGTGCCAAACCCCGCTGATGTCACCTCCCCTGAGTGGCCTCCTCCTTTGAGAAGACCCCCAAACCAACACACACACACACACACATACACAAACTCCTGTTCTTTATTGACCAAACCAGCGTGTTAATCCTTGCCCATCGCTCTCGTTAGCCTAGTTTCCTTCTGAAAAGGGTACACGCTTCTACTATACCTTACCATATTATTTCGTTTCTGATTCTGACTAGTCTTGTCGATGGCCAGGGCACTTTCCCATGTTACATTTGTACTTCTTATACAAAATATGTTAAACTAATTTACATTTTTCTCATACACTAACACATATAGTGATCACTTATAAGAGCGCATACTGTATGTGATTTACATGATTTTTCTCTTTATGGTTAAAGTATATAGTGGTAAAACCATATGAGAATTAATCATATAAGTGTTATTAGAAGACTGAATAATACATCTCCAATGTAGTGCCATTTTTAGCCTGTTAATTCTTTGTCTGAAATTAAATTCTTGGGCATTGAGATGATTTAGATGTTTTATATGTTTATGACTAGACTCTGAGTTCTATGCCTGTGTTCCACTCTACTTATACAGTGCATCCGGAAAGTATTCATAGCGCTTCACATTTTCCACATTTTTTTTATGTTAAGCCTTATTCCAAAATGGATTAAATTCATTTATTTCCTCAACATTCTACACACAATACCCCATAATGACAATGTAAAAAAAAATGTTTTTTGAAGTTGTTACAAATTTTTTAAAAATAAAAAATCTGAAAAATCACATAAGTATTCACAGCCTTTGCCGTGAAGCTCTAAATTGAGCTCAGGTACATTTTGTTTCCACTGATCATTCTTGAGATGTTTCAGCAGCTTAATTGGAGTTCACCTGTGGTAAATTCAGTTGCTTGGACATGATTTGAAAAGGCATACACCTGTCTATATAAGGTCCCAGGGTTGACAGTGCATGTCAAAGCACAAACCAAGCATGAAGACAAGGGAATTGTCTGTAGACCTCCGAGACAGGATTGTTTCAAGACACAAGGGGAAGGTTAAAGAAAAATTTCTGCTGCTCCGAAAGTTCCAATGAGCACAGTGGCCTCCATCATCTGTAAGTGGAAGATGATTGGAACCACCAGGACTCTTCCTAGAGCTGGCCGGCCATCTAAGCTGAGTGATCGGGGGAGAAGGGCCTTAGTCAGGGAGGTGACCAATAACCCGATGGTCACTCTGTCTGAGCTCCAGCGTTCTTCTGTGGAAAGAGGAGAACCTTACAGAAGAACAACAATCTGTGCAGCAATCCACCAATCAGGCCTGTATGGTAGAGTGGCCAGACGGAAGCCACTCCCCACCTGGAATTCGCCAAAAGGCATCTGAAGGACTCTCAGACCATAAGAAACAAAACAATCTGGTCTGATGAGACTAAATTTAACTCTTTGGAGTAAATGCCAGACGGTACGTTTGGAGAAAACCAGGCACTGCTCATCACCAGGCTAATACCATCCCTACAGTGAAGCATGGTGGTGGCAGCATCAGGCTGTGGGTTAATTTTTTAGCAGAAAAAATACTAATTTGTGCACCTCCTTAAGTTACTTCCATGTGCAACCATGCTGCCATTGTAGATGGTGTTTTCTGGGAAACTTTCATTCCCCTTGGTTTTGTGTGTGGTCCTGAAAAGTCTCAGTTTCAAGAGCTATCTAGCTCTTCCCTTCAGCCCTGTTGTGCTTTAAAATACAACATTTGAATGTGTGTAAAAAAAAAAGTCTATTGTATAATGCACTGATATTATGCAGTTTTAAAATATAATATTTTAATATTTGAATGTAAAAAAAATCCAACATGGGTGTCTTAAAGAGCAACAATACAACATATGGGCTCTTATTTGCTGCTGTGTCATCACTCATGCAAATCATATCTTTCCGGCCCCTCATTTGGGATGCTTTTCATGAATTGGCCCTCATGACAAACTAATTGAATAGCCCTGTATCAATAATGTAGCCAGAAATATCACGATATATCGCCATGTCGATATTTTGTCCCACCTCTATAGCCACTTATGCAACACAATCAATGACGTTTATCTTGACAGAGTGGTGGGCATAAAAAATAGGACTGGAATGCAGCCTATATCTGACGTATATCTTGACATCAAGCTGTGCTAATTGAACTCAGCTAATTGTCCTTAATTGCCAATCTATTTAGAAAAAGGGTGAATGTTTGTTATAAAGCAAGCACTGAATATTACAATATCTGCTTGGCTTGCCCATGTTCATGTGTGTTTAACTTTATTTTCCACAATGCAATTTATAAAATAAAAAAAATAGAGTTTTTGTAGTCTGTATTGGACTCAGTGTGTGACTAGCTATCCTTTTGTTCATTTCCAAACCCTCTGCCAGCCCTTTCTCTATCATTCCATTTTGCCCTCACCAACTATTACTCATGATGACGGTCATTATCTTATTAGCCACCAATGATGGTGCATTCAGGGAAAAGAACCTATGACACACGCTTCGGCACAATGACGGGGAGCGCTGGCGCAAATATTTCAGTTTGAGCCTGAGATTGAAGAGAGTGTGCTGGAAATCCCAGCCTACAGCAGTCGGTGCGAGTAAGCTCCCCTTACTGCCTTGATTTAGCGCTGTGATCTCGGCTGCCAAGCTCTCAGCATGCCCGTTCATAAGGACAAGAGTGGCAGAGCAGCGGAATGCCCACGTGCTGCTTTAATCAACTTACCAGCTGATTCACTCACATCTGCCAGCGGAAAATAGTGCAGAGATCTGCTAAAAAGGCATGACATTATTCAGGTTAAAAGAAAAGTGTGCAGTTTTCACAAGCCAAGGACAACGTAACGTACACTCACTGCAGTAATTTCTTGAAAAGGGTTGAGACTTCATTTAGTGCTTAGGCACGGGAGCATAAATCAATAGGAATCATAATCAATACTCAGCATATGGTGAGGCGCAGCGCCCCATGGGAGTGTCTGCATGTGTGTGTGTGTGTGTGTGATTATGAGTGTGTTCATCAGGCTTGGCTGGCTTGCGCTGCTTCTGTCCCTTTGATCAAGCAAGCGGGTCTCTGTCAGCCCCCCTAAAAGAGCTTAGGCTCACTAAGGCTTTCTCTCTCGCTCATTCTCTCTCTCACGTACATTTCACAAGCTTGATTTGGATTTACAGTCAAGTAAGCATTGAAGGATGACACTGGATGATGAATTATTAAAAGTTAATGCACATGGTGATAATGCAGCGACTCATTTTGAAGTTAAGTCACAGCTTGGTGTGCATTAATGATCAATAATTCACCAGTCAATTATTCCACGTACACTCCAGCAAGGCCACACACATCTTGTGTGTAACTTTCTTACATCATTGATTTGAAGCAGTCACAAATGATGTCATGAGATAAAAAAAATAGAGATGCACATTCAATTGCTAATGGTTGTTTGCACAGCAGTGCTGTTGATTCAGACTGGTCGAGCATTTGTTGTCAGGAAACACGCAGCTCAGGTATTTCCAGACAGGTGTTGACTGCATTACAGTTCCTAAACAATTCTGATTTTAGTTAAATAACATGCATTTAGAAAGCAGATTTTATGTCAAGTTTAACTTATCAAAAAGCATTTACTATTCAAAATAGGATGATTACAGAGTAACCCCAAAAGTATCTGGCCAATTTACATGAAATAAACTTCACCAAACTGACAAAGAAACCAACGGCAATGAAATTGACCTTGTGTCAGGATTAAAAAAATAAATTATACAAAAACAAAGACTACACAGGAGACCTGACCAGTGTGAAAGAAAATAAATCTATATTATAGGAGGTATACACTTACCGGCTACTTTATTAGATACAGCTTACTTGTCCCGGGTTAAACCTACTTTTGCCTTCAATACTGCGTTCAGAACTGCCTTAATCCTGCGTGGCATAGGTTGAACAAGGTACTGGAAATATTCCTCAGAGATTTTGGTCCATATTAACATGATAGCATCACGCAGTTGCTGCAGATTTGTCAGTTGCACATCCATGATGCAAATCTCCACCACGTCCAAAAGGTGCTCTATTGGATTGACATCTGGTGAATGTGGAGGCTATTTAATTACAGTGAACTCATTGTCATGTTCAAGAAACCAGTCTGAGATGATTTGCGCTTTATGAGATGGTTTGTTATTCTGCTGGAAGTAGCCATCAGAAGATGGGTACACTGTGCTCATAAAGGGATGGAAATGGTCAGCAACAATACTTAGGTAGGCTGTGGCATTGACACAATCTTCAATTGGTAATGGGTCCAAAGTGTGGCAAGAAAATATCCCCCACACCATTACACCACCACCACCAGCTAGAACGATTTATACCAGGCAGAATGGATCCATGCTTTCATGTTGTTGATGCCAAATTCTGATCCTACCACCCTACCATCCGAATGTTGCAGCAGAAATCGAGACCCGAGGCAACGTTTTTCTAATCTTCTGTTGTCCAATTCAGTTGAGCCTGTGCAAATTTCAGCCTAGCTGACAGGAGTGACACCCGATGTGGTCTTCTGCTGCTGTAGCCCTTCCGCTTAAAGGTTAGACTTGCTGTGCATTCAGAGAAGCTCTTCTGCATACCTCAATTGTAACAAGTGGTTGTTTGTGAGTTACTGTTGCCTTACTATCAGCTTGAACCAGTCTGGCCATTCTCCTCTGACCTCTGGCATCAACAAGGCATTTGCGCCCACAGAACTGATGCTCACTGCATATGTCCTTTTTCAGACCATTCTCTGTAAACCCTAGAGATGGTTGTACATGAAAATCCCAGTAGATCAGCAGTTTCTTAAACACTCAGACCAGCCCATCTGGCACCAACAACGATGCCACGTTCAAAGTCACTTAAATCATCTTTCTTCTCCATTCTGATGCTCGATTTGAACTGCAGCAGATCGTCTCCCATGTGATTGGCTGATTAGAAATCTGTGTTATTGAGCAGGTGGACAGATGTACCTAATAAAGTTGTTTAACATATAGATTATTAAGTTTCCCACATTCTTCATTCCAGAAAGCTCATTTTGATATGAAAATGTTTACATACTGAAATGATCAGGGAAAATGACAGTTGAACAGTCTCCTGTCTGTCTCGTCTTGACTTCTTTGATTACTTTCATCATTTTCTCTGTTATTATTTTGCTCGAATTAATTAATTAATTAATTCGTTTTCTTTTCGGCTTAGTCCCTTTATTAATCTGGGGTCGCCACAGCGGACTTAACCGCTAACTTATCCAGCATATGTTTTACGCAGCGGATACCCTTCCAGCTGCAACCCATCACTGGGAAACATCCATTCACACACATACACTACGGAATTTAGCTTACCCAGTTCACCTATACCACATGTCTTTGGACTTGTGAGGGAAACCGGAGCACCCAGAGGAAATCCACGCCAAAATGGGGAGAACATGCAAACTCCACACAAAAGCACCAACTGACCCAGCCGTGCTCAAACCAGCGAACTTCTTGCTGTGAGGCGATTGTGCTACCCACTGCGCCACCGTGCTGCCCATTTTGCTCTAAATCACTCTCTAAATTAAAAAGCAAATCAAAAATGAAATAGCAAAAGGGTTTTCTCTCTCATCGACAGTACCAACAGATGCCAATTTAACACTCTCAGTTGGCGTGAAGTTATCAGTCACTGACTAGTAACACCTCAAAAACTAAGCAGTTCAGTGGTGGTCCAGTGTATCAAGGCTTTAAATAAACTAGAGTCAAAATTAAGCATTTTTTTCCTTAAAACAAGACAAAAAATGCCAGTTGGGTAAGCAAAATAAACTGTTTTTTTAGATTATTTAGCTTGTTCTGAAGAAATACTAACCTTATTCATATTTTGTTTTTAACAATACTCTAGAAAATGCTTCTTGGTATTGTAAATAACACATTTTAGTAAGGCTCAATGACTAAAACTGAAAACAAATGACTGAAAACTACTGGGGATTTTAGAAAATCGATTATGTACAATTGAAAAAAACTGCTACTTGTTACCAGTGTTAAGAATCCAAACAATTTGGTGCCACTGCATATTTTGAGGGTGTCTCTGAAGCTTTTAAATGCATTAATTCAACACTATGCAAAGCACATGCTGTATGACCCACACGCACTTCAAGCACAAACAGTCAGACTCCCTGTCTTACATCCTCGGCTTCAGAATTTCTTTGACATGATCAACAATGGAAGAAGTTATCCTGTCATCGTGAACTCTTCACCGCTTTCTGCTAGAATAATGCTGCTTGACTCTTGAGGGTTATGAAGAATCTGACTCAGCATCTCTCACTTTTCCCAACAGAGATGACTTCACACTGCAGTCCACAGGATGAGCGCTCACGAACACTGGCACCAATACAACAGAAAGTGGAAAATGCGAGAACAATCGATCTGTTTATAAGTGGAAATAATAGATTTTCTGAGTGCCTTTTAAAAGCATACAAACAAATACACTCTTTCTTTCTTTCTTTCTTTCTTTCTTTCTTTCTTTCTTTCTTTCTTTCCTCAGTTCTCTCAGCCTTTCTTCACTTTTACTCCTCTCAATAATCCCTCGTTCCATCCTCCAGTCTGTTTTTTCCCCCACATCAGTCTGATCCATTCTTCATCAGCATGCAAAGCAGTTGAGTTCCAGCTGTGAACAAGGGATTGAAATGGAAATAAAGGAGAGCAAAAGAGCAGATTACACTCTTCCAGCACACGTTCTGCCTCTTGGTTGGAGAAATTGGGGAGAAAGGGCAGATAAAAGAAGGTGGAGCAAAGAAAGGGCATTTCATTCAGGTTAGAACTGGACTACTTAGGCTGGTACAATGCAGAGAGCAACACACTTAAAAGGGCAATAACAAGGGCACTGTGTGTGTACTTAAGCTGTTCAGAGCACAGGGTAAGCATTGAAGATTGAATGGCGGTAAAAGAATGTTTGGGACGGTCGATTGAAAGTAATTGAAAGGTCTTGAAAGTTAATGGAGGCAAGGAACAAATGCAATTATTATTTTGTGGCCTTAGGAAAGCATATCGCTCAGTGCCTGTCAGAATAAATCGACAACAATTGTGATTACATTGAAGGAAATAAGCAATTCATGTGGACATTGAAAAATGCTAAAACTATCTCATTAAATTGAAAACAGAAAGTATAAAAACAAAAATGTAAGATTATGATTAAACACTACCATAGCCAAGGCAAGGCAAGTTTATTTATACAGCACATTTCATACACAGTGGCAATCCAATGTGTGCTTTACATAAAGCGGAATAAAAGAGACAAGTATAAAAAGAAATTAAATTTTAAAAAGTAAAAAAAAAAATAGATTTAAACAGATTAAAATGTGTTAAAACAGGTTATAAAAGAATGAAAAAGAAAGACATAATAGTGTGATCTGTGGGGGATGTAGCACAGTGCTCACTCAGTAAAGGCACAGCTAAGCAGATGTGTTTTAAGTCTTGATTTGAATGAGCCTAATGTTGGAGCACATCTGAGCTCCCTGCTTTGACTGAACCCTTGGAATTTCTAGTTTATTTGATCCTAAAGATCTAAGTGATCTGTTAGGTTTGTATTCAGTGAGCATGTCTGTAATGTATTGAGGTCCTAGGCCATTTAGTGATTTATAGACAAGTAATGATACATTAAAATCTACTCTGAATGTAACTAGGAGTCAGTTTAAAGACCTGAGGACAGGTGGGATGTGCTCAGATTTTTTGTATCTGGTCAGAATCCTGGCTGCAACATTCTGGATGAGCTGTAACTGCCTGACTGTCTTTTTGCGAAGGCCAGTGAGAAGTCCATTACAGTAATCCACCCTGCTGCTGATAAAAGCATGAACAAGGTTCTCTAAGTCCTCACTAGAAACAAAGCATCTAATTCTTGCAATGTTTTTGAGATGATAGTACGCTGATTTGCTTACTCCTTTGACATGACTACTGAAACGCAACAGGGTTTCTGCAGGCTTCACCAAGGTAAATTTAAAACCTTTTTAAGACCATTATGAACAAAATTTTAGACTTATACAGGGCTAAACGAATTATTCGGGCTTTCGAATATCCCAATTAGAAAAGATTTCCACTTGCCCCATCAAAAAAAAAATAAATAATTGTAATTTAATACATTTAATAATACAACAATAATAATTATAATTTAATAATAAAAAGATAGGTCAGGTCAGTATTCTCAGCAGTAAATACATGGAAAACTTTTAAACAAATGTTATTGTAAGGAAAATAATTAAACTATTATGGTAAATAGAGTTTTTACCAGTGATGGGTTGTGGCTGGAAGGGCATCCGCTGCATAAAACATGTGCTGGATAAGTTGGCGGTTCATTCTGCTGTGTCGACCTCGGATTAATAAAGGGACTAAGCCAAAAAGAAAATGAATGAATAAATAAATAGAGTTAAAAATTTAATTTTATAAAATAAAAGTTAAAAGTTACTCCAGAATCACACTAAGATTGGTATAGTAGATCAAAAGTGAAATAAATGTTATTAACTAAAAGACAAGATAAGTTTATAAATGAATTTCAATATATCAATGGAATTAGATGGAAAAATATGGTTGTTGATGTATTTAGTAAAATTATATAAAATATAAGAATAATATAAATAATAAAAAAAATATTTAAAAAAAAAACATAACATTATTATAAGGTCATTAGTTCATTTTCCTTCAGCTTAGTTCCTTATTTATTAGGGGTCGCCACAGCGGAATGATCCGCCAACTATTGCAGGATATGTTTTGCGTAGCAGATGCCCTTCCAGCTGTAACCCAGTACTGGAAAACACCCATACACTCTCACATTCCCACATGCACTCATACACTATGGCCAATTACGTTTACCCAATTCACTTATTCACCTTATTCTTCGCGTACGAGTGGGCGCGGCCATTTGAATGTTTTTGGCTCGAGAGTTCCGGTCTCATTCACTTCTATTCATTTTTAGACATTAAAAACAGCTCATTATGCTGCTTGATTTTGCAAACTGATATTTTCTTATTATATTATTCTACTTGGTCTGTATCATCATGCAAACACTTGTTTGTAGAGTAAGTAGTTTGACGGTTTTCTACCATTTAATATTATTTTTCCCCATTTAGGCGAAAAACGAGCGCACTTCTGCATTGAAGAATAAGGTCAATAGTGCATGTCTTTGGACTGTGGGGGAAACCAGAGTACATGGAGCAAACTCTACACAGAAACGCCAACTGGCCCAGCCGGGACTCAAACCAGCATCCTTCTTGCTGTGAGGCAACAGTGCTAACCACTGAGCTCTCGTGACACCCTATTATTATAAGTATTATTTGAAATAATGATTATAAAACAATCATAAATATTTCAAAATTCTTTTAAAAATATTAATTTACAAGTCCACTGGAAAATACATAAATGAAGAATATATAAAGACATAAATTATGAACAACTCAAACTTTTGAGTACCAAAAGTACCAACCTATTTTAACAGAATAATAAAAAAAATGTATGCTTGTGAAAAATATTCTGACTTTTATTTATACACATTAAGGCTGCACAATATATCATTCCCGCATCGATATCACAATGTGCACATCCGCAATAGTCACATCGCAGAAAGTGCAATGTTGAGTTTAAATGTTGGGATTATAATTTACCAGGAGTCACAGTTCAGAACACAGAAGATTTTTGGAGTCACTGATGAGTTTACCATAAAGGAGTGAAAGTTTATCATTTGTGTGTTTTTAAGGCCTGTGACTGTGCAAGCATTCAGGCAGGAGAGTTTAAAGCATGGGTCTTAAACTTGACTCTTGGAGGGCCGCAGCTCTGTACAGTTTTGCTCCAACCTGATCCAACTAATCAAGACTAATAGAGACTATTAAGCAGGTGGGAGTTGGACAATCTGCAGAGCTGTGGCCCTCCAGGAATTGAGTTTGAGACCACTGGTTTAAAGTATTCATGAAATTGTACTATTCGTAACTTTGATAATTATGTATTTGTTGATTTGTTTATACAATAAAGACTGTACAGTGTTATTTTAAATTTGATTATTACATTTCTGTACCTGCCTAATCTGATATAAAACATTTCACTTCTGTCTTCCCAATAATAATCCAGAATAACCCCCATAATCATCCAGAATAATCCCAATCAGCCTAAATAAATGAATTATTTCCAAATAAAGCTATTCAAGTTATCTGGTGAAACTGTATATAATCAACAACATATAATCGCAGCAAAACAAAATATCGCAATGTCAAATTTTTCCAATATCCTGCAGCCCTACACATACTCGTTTAGGTATAAATAAAATTAAAAAACAAACAAAAAAATATAAAAATGACTGCAACAAACTGTAAACCACTGCAGCCATAAAGCCTAAAATGATCTTCACTTAAGGGCTTTTCTCAAAATAAATTATTCATGCACACGATTAACTGGTCTAATTAACATTTACTTAACATTTTTAATTAAGTGCCATGCCTAATAAATAGATTAAACTGTTTGAACTTGATAATCATATCTGATAAGGACAGATCGATTTTTCAGGTCACACATATAGCATCTAAACAAAGTCAAATCTGGAAACGACACAACGGGTCAACAAACAGAATAAAACATGCAATCGTATGTTAAAAAAATCAGTTTGTGAGAGCTGAGTGGCAGTTATGCTTGCAGGTTGCAGGCCACTTTAATGGGCAGAGTCTTTGTACCCACCCAACCATTACTCCCAAAGGGCGACGGATAGTAGCAGTGCATTGTTATTCATGAAATGCTGTGTGTGTGTGCAGTGCTACAGATTTAAAACACGGCCAGACATGAGGCACAGCTGTAGCAGAAGCACCGCGGTTGTGATGAAAAATGAAAAAGAGGGTCATTCATATATCAAAAGACAGGGAAGCACGACTCCCCATTACTGTAGAGGAGAAGAGCCTCCGGCAAACGCATAATGTAACACTAAATGTCTGTCTGTTACATTTGCGCAGCCCTAAAGCAGGTTCAGGCCTTTCATCTGCTTCAGAGTATGCAGATGACTTTATGATCAGGACAAAGTGAGAAGCAAAGTTTTAATCTCTTAACACAGTTTGCTCTGGAGAGGCCAGAAATTATTCAAGTGTTTTAAACCCTCATACATCCATTTCTGTTTCCTAATTAAGCTCTTCACTTCTTTGTGGCAGCAACTTTACTCTCACTTCTTCATCAAATGTAACAAAGCCAGTTATAAGTGTCGATTTAAAACTTACAGGCTTACAGATTTTTACATCACCTGAAAGTTGAATAAATAAGCTTTAAATGTATGGATGGTTTGCTGGGATAGAATATATGGCTGAGATACAACTATTTGAAAATCTGGAATCTAAGCGGTCAAAAAAAAATGCAAATATTGAGAGAATCACATTTAAAATTGTCTAAAGTAAGTGCTTGATCACGCACATTACTCATGAAATTGAGTTTAGATATGTTTACAGTATGAAATTGACTAAATTATTTTTATAGAACATGATTTTTATATAATATTCTAGTAATTTTGGCATAAAAGGAAATTCAATTATTTTGATTCATACAATGCATTTTTGGCTATTCTCAAAAAATACACTACCGGTCAAAAGTTTGGGGTCAGGTTTTTTTTTTTCATGTTTATTTTCTTTTTTTTGTAACATGTTTATTTAACCGCTTAAGGTTCAAGCTGTTTTTTACATGCATTTTTTATTTCTTTTTGCTATTTGGGCTTATTGGAACCTAATTAGAATAAAACCTAAGTATCCTCTTTTGATATGATGTACTTTTAGAGAAAAATGATGCCCATATATGTGGACTCGTGGTCCGAATTTACATAAAACACAATAAAGTCACCTTTGTGTAATAGAAAGAAAAACTCTTTATTTCTGCCTTGATCATACACAAATATTTTTTAACATGTTTTGACTATCAGTAAAAACAAAAAAAATTGTCCATTTTGGACAGTTAAACTAGTGTTTGGGACATTTCATATGCTGTAAAACAGTTGCAAGACACTGTATGTTTGTAACAAAATATAAAACATAAGACTTAAGAGCTAAAATGTGCTGTCCACGTATGTGGCCACTAAGCCCTAGGAGGTTAAGGTTATCAAAATGAATGTACAATGTGCTTTTACTGACATAATCAAAGGCAAGTTTTACAAAAAATGTGCAATGGGTTGTAGAAATTATAGTAATCCTTAAAAATAAGAAAATAAGTAAATAAGCCAATAGATAGATGGAGGTAAGGGAAAAAAATTAAAAAGGGAAACATCATACCATCTATAAGTACTAATATTGGTAAACCAATTAGTCACAAAGTCTCTGGAAAGGCACATAAAACTAAATATATGTTTTCCACATCACAGCACATTCCTATAATATAGACATGTAATCTGAAAAAAAAAAAGACTATTAGAACAAAACAAAAGGAAAAAAATTGGTCCCACTTTATATTGTCGCTTATACCTGTGAACTTACATGGTAATTAGATGTGTAAGTAGTATGTAACTACAGTGTATGTACACACATTTACATAGTATTTACTTTTGTATTACTGGTGTAACTACACTCATGTAACAACCCACTGAATAGTATGTGTAAGTACAAATGTGTAACAGGACATTGGTAACAACAGTAGGAAAGTACACATCTGTAACAAGAATTATGTAAGTGCATTGTGTAACAACAATATGTACTTGCAGATGTTTTCCCACTTCCACACCTGTTTGCAGATCATGTACTTGTGAACACTGTATGGCAGAACTAATGCTGCATTAGAAGGTTTCACCTTGTGATACCAGTGTACTTACATGGTAACTCCACAGGAACTGTCCACTTAATATAAAGTGTAAAATGGTCACAAATTACTGTGTAACTTGTAGAAATATCTTCTATGCAACACTTTAATAACAGTGTAGTTACATGGTAACTCCACAGGAACAGTCCACAATATAAAGTTTAAAATAAAATTCATTTTCGTTTCGGCCTAGTCCCTTTATTAATCTGGGGTCGCCACAGCGGAATGAACCGCCAACTTATCCAGCATATGTTTTACACTGTGAATGCCCTTCCAGCTGCAACCCATCTAAGCCGAAAAGAAAATGAATGAATGTATGAACAGTAATTTGTGACCATTTTACACTTTATATTGAGTGGATCGTGTGGATTTACCATGCAAGTACACTTGTATCACAAGGTGAAACCTTCTAATGCACCATTAGTTCTGCCATACAGTGTTCACAAGTACATGATCTGCAAACAGGTGTGGAAGTGGGAAAACATCTGCAAGTACATATTGTTGTTACACAATGGCAATGCACTTACATAATTCTTGTTACAGATGTGTACTTTCCTAGTGTTGTTACCAATGTCCTGTTACACATTTGTACTTACACATACTATTCAGTTGGTTGTTACATGAGTGTAGTTACACCAGTAATACAAAAGTAAATACTATGTAAACGTGTGTACATACACTGTAGTTACATACTACTTACACATCTAATTACCATGCAAGTTCACAGGTATAAGCGACACAATATAAAGTGGGACCAAAAATGTACAACAAAAATAACAAACAAACAAGAAAAGACCATTCCCTGTGAGCCTCCGACAACCCTCTTCCAAAAAAAACCTAATTGACACACAAAACCATTTCTCTCACGTGTGAGGGCAGGTGATCTATAAAAGGAGACCATATATTTTGAAAACTCTATGTTATCATTAAGCACAGCTGCTATAGCCTCTCATGGGGCAAAACTGCAAAAATCTCTCTGTACCATTGTGCCATAGAGGGGGAGTGTGTTTTTATCCATCTAATAAGGATGCATTTTCTTGCCAAAAGTAGCAGTTTATCTAACAATTTAGACCCTTTTGTGTCAAGGGTCAATGACATTGCTTGTGTTTAAGAAGGGAGTCCCAAAAGAAAAAGACCGGGATTTTTTTTTTTATTTGATCTTTAAAATTGTGCAAATTTCATACGCAACAAAGTTCCAGAATCTTGAAATGAGTTTGAACTTCCAGAAGCAATGAAAGTATGTCCCAAGCTCTGTATGACACTTAGCACAAAGAGCTGGTATAAGATCAATTTTATTCAATAAAACTGCCATTATATGCAGCCTAAGTAAAATCTTATATTGAGTCTCTCTCAGTCGATTACAAATAAAAGTGGATCTAATACGGCTCAAAGCCTCTTGTCAGTCATCATCTATATGCACATTACACAGGTCTTCCTCCCACATATAGACAAGAATAAAATCTAGAAATAAAATGAACATTTGTTGTGTTAGCGAGAAACTTTCCAAACTATTAAGTGCTAATGTATCTGATTTTTGTTTTGACATAACATAGTGCCGCATTTGCAGATATCTAAAGTGATGCTGGTTTGGGAGATCAATTTTTTTTTGTAATTGTTGGAAGGACATTCATTTATGTTTCTTTTTAAGAAAATTATTCTATATTATATTATATTATTGTTCATCAAGTCAGCATTTATTAAATGTAAAAAAAAAAGTTAAATTGTTAAATACTTATTGTATGTAGTTTCAAATGAAATTATTAATCCAGTCATTATTGGTATTATTACTATTACCATTGATAATAATAACAAAAATAATAATAATAATAATAATAATAATAATAATGGGCGACGCAGTGGCACAGTAGGCAATGCTGTCGCCTCACAGCAAGAAGGTCGCTGGTTCGAGCATCGGCTGGGTCAGTTGGCGTTTCTGTGTGGAGTTTGCATGTTCTCCCTGCGTTCGTATGGGTTTCCTCCGGGTGCTCCGGTTTCCCCCACAGTCCAATGACATGCGGTACAGGTGAATTGGGTAGGCTAAATTGTGGATGTTTCCCAGAGATGGGTTGCGGCTGGAAGGGCATCCGCTGCGTAAAAACGTGCTGGATAAGTTGGCAGTTCATTCCACTGTGGTGACCCCGGATTAATAAAGGGACTAAGCCGAAAGAAAATGAATAAATGAATGAATGAATAAATAATAATAATAATAATAATAATAATAATAGTAATAATAATAATAATTATTAGAGTCATTTATGAAAGATCATCTGACTCTGAAGACTAGAGTAATGAAGTTGAAAATTCATCTTTAAAATCACAGGTAAATTATATCAAATAAATGATTAAATTCAATTATAAACTACTTTTGAACAGTTACTCTGTAGAGCAATAACATCTCAAAATTTTACAATTTGTACTGTATTTTTGATTAAATAACTGCAGCCTTGGTGAGAAGGATAAGCTTAATTTAAAACACTTTAAAATCCTACTGAACCCAAATTTTTGACCGGTAGTGTACCTGTGCAACGTAAGACAAAAGTATTAATTTCTTTTTTTAAAATACAGATTGGAAAGTATTACTAAACAATTTTCAAAATAATTATGTTTTACAGAGGAAAGTCATACAGGTTTAGATCATTGGTTTTTGAGAACCAATTGAAGTTTAATGTGTGTTCACACTTGCAGTTTGGATCTCATGGTTTTGTGTAATCGAGACAAAAAAAAGGTCCTGATATAGCATTCACAATGTCATTTATCCATTAACCTACGTACAGTTGCAATCAGAATTATTCAACCCCCTGATTTATTAGCCCCCCTGTTTATTTTTTTCCCCAATTTCTGTTTAACAGAGAGAAAAAATTTTCATCACATTTCTAAACATAATAGTTTTAATAACTCATCTCTAATAACTGATTTATTTTATCTTTGCCATGATGACAGTACATAATATTTGACTAGATATTTTTCAAGACACTTCTATACAGCTTAAAGTGACATTTAAAGGCTTAACTAGGTTAATTAGGTTAAATACGCAGGTTAGGGTAATTAGGAAAGTTATTGTATAATGATGGTTTGTACTGTATACTATTGAAAAAATATATAGCTTAAAGAGGCTAATAATTTTGATCTTAAAATGGGTTTTAAAAATTAAAAACTGCTTTTATTCTAGCCGAAATAAAACAAATAAGACTTTCTCCAGAAGAAAAAATATTATAAAACATACTGTGAAAGTTTCCTTGCTCTGTTAAACATCATTTGGGAAATATTTAAAAAAGAAAAAAAAAAATCAAAGAGGGTTCAATAATTATGATTGCAACTGTATAGATGAAAACAAAAAAATAAAAATAAAACAAAGCAAACAATAATTTTGCAACAAATCTTACCATAGACCTAAAACAATGCTGTATATTGAGCGGAATATACTCGGTATGTAACATTTGTGCAGCCCTAAAGCCGGTTCAGGCCTTTCATCTGCTTCTGAGTATGCAGCTGTCTTAGTACTTTTCTTAAAAAAAAGTGTGATAGTAGCTAAAAAAATGTTTCAAAATACTCTTTGTCCTTCACAGAGGAAATTCAGAAATTCAGTCATTCAGTTTTGGATCATTTGTTTTTGAGAACCACTTGAAGTTTAATGTGTGTTCACACTTGTAATTTGGATCTCATGGTTTTTGTGTAATAGAGACAAAAAAGGTCCTGATATAGCATTCACACTGTCATTTATCCATAAACCTAAATTTAGATGAAAACAAATAAAACAAAGCAAAAATAATTTAGCAACAACTCTTACCCTAGACCTAAAACAATGCTGTATACTGGGTGAAATATACTTGATATGTAACATTTGTGCAGCCCTAAAGCAGGCCTTTCATCTGTTTCTGAGTATGCAGCTGACTTAATACTTTTCTTTAAAAAAAAAAAAGCGTGATACTAATAAAAAAAAAAAAAAGGTTTTAAAATAGCCTTTGTCCATATTTTTGTCCTACGTTGTCCTATATTTTTAGTCATGGGTTGGATCAACTACTGGATTTTTTTTAATCAGCTTTTCTCTCTTTTTTTGAGAACCAATTGCAGTTTAATGTGTCCTTATGCTTTTGATCTTTTGGTTTGTGTGGTATATAAGAAAATTATATATTTGGTTCTGATTCATCCCAGCAGGCGCACAACATCATATGACGTTGGTCTTTAGTTCTATTTTGGTCGCGATGTCAGGTGACCAAAATTTAACATCAATTTGTTGACTAATACCGACGTCAGTTGACATCTAGTACTGGCGTCATCTGGCATTGATATTTGGTTTGTTGTTATCTTCATACCTGACATCCATACAATGTCAAAAGCTGTTGATATTTGGTTGATTTTATGGTGTGTTGTGATTAGGCATGGGCCGGTATAAGATTCTAACGTTATGATAAGCTTGGATTAAAAAAAAAAAAAAATCACGATTTTATAGTATTGCGATTATTGCTCTAAAATATCTTTTCTTTTTAAATGTCTGGAAAAAAACAACTTTTTCCTCTTTGAACACAAAATATTTTATTTTGAGAAACATTTAAAATATTTTGTAACAGTAAACATGTCAGGCTAAATAATTCAAATGAATCATTGACTTCTGCTGTTTTCATTTGTTTCAAAAACACAAATTTCTTTACAATTTAAAACAGCATCTTTGTACATCATTTCTGCTCGAGATACTGTTTACCAAAAAAACATAAATGAAAAAATCCTACATATACCTTAGGAACGGTATAACAGAAAATTTAGGTGGTTTAAAAACCTTGACTTTTGCCATATACCTTGAAAACGGTTATCTAAAATTCAACTTGTCGTTGAAGTCTGACCTCAATCTGACGTTTGGTTTTGAGGTCAACCTGATTTTCATATACAACCAAAATTTAAAGTTAGTCTGACGATGGAGTCCAACATCAATTTTACGTCTGCATACTTGTCAACCCACCCGTTTTTCCCAAGATTCTACCACATTTTACAATTCTATCCCGCTATCATACCGTAAAGGTATTTTCTCGTATTTCTCCTGCATTTTTTATCTTTCTGTGAAGGATGCCAATAAACATCAAAGAACCAATCCTTCCTATACGCAAACCATACAGCCGAAACACCAGGGGATGCCCCTTGATCTTAAATGTGAATCTGTTCTGTGCTTTCATTTTATTTAAGCATAAAAACACTTTGAAATAAATATAAAAATGGCAGGATTCCCTTTCTTTCCATTACAGGTGCCGTTGCACCTCCTATGGAGTCCTCAAATCGGTCAGTTTATGTAGCGGTGTGTGACTCTCAGTCGCACTTCATAGTAATAAACAGACGGTGTTTACCAAACAGATTCTGTACACGCGATTTAAAGCGAGCTTTGGGTGCATGTTTAAACAGACATATACTACCACTACTACTACTATTACTACTACTACTACTACTACTACTACTACTATTACTATTACTAATAATAATAATAACAACATCTAAACATGTCGATCTTGGAGGGTTTTCTTTTAAACACAACAACTTAAATGCCTTAAATGAGCATAAAGAGTTAGGAAAGCAATCAAATGCTTTCATTATAGAGCTGTGCATTTTTAAAGTGACATCTCTGTTAATTTCTGTAATCAAGCGAAAAATCTAAATAAGAAATTCATTCGCTGCTCTTTATCAGAATGTTTAAATTATACAGAGAAGAAAATGTTAATGAGATTTGAAAACTTGATTCAATTTCTTTATTCATTTTCTTTTCTGTTTATTCCCTTTATTAATCTGGGGTTGCCACAGCGGAATGAACCACCATCTTATCCAGCATATGTTTTACACAGCGGATGCCCTTCCAGTTACAACCCATCACTGGGAAACACCCATACACACTCATTCACTCTCATACACTATGGACAATTTAGCCTACCCAATTCACCTGTACCACATGTCTTTGAACAGTGGGGGAAACCGGAGCACCCGGAGGAAACCCACGCGAACACGGGGAGAACATACTGGGAGTTTGCCGGGGAGGTGGGGGGTCGGTATCCCTTATTTTCACATCTTAATGTTGACATGTATGCGTCTGTGTTACATCCGGTGCCTGCTGGGATATAGCATTCACACTAAAATTCAACCCAATAGATGCTAAAGAACATGCAGATGACTTTCTGAATGTAAAACAAAGAGAAAAGCATGTTATACTCTATGTCAATCTAATGCACTTTGCTCTGAGGATTGCAAAAATTATTAAAGCATTATAGACCCCCATTCCTGTCGCGCATTCTAATTAACCTACAGTAGACACCTTCCTTTAATTTCACGTTTTACAGACCTTCCTTATAGAAAGGCACGCCTGGCTTCTTGCTAATGGATCTCAGAGCAAATGACACAATGTCTCCTTTCTGGAGCGCCGTCCCGAAATTTCACTGTCCTGACTTTGACTGTAGCATTAGCATTCCATGTGAGCTCTCTCCTGAGCTTTCTCTTTCAAAAGAAGGGGACAGTCTGTGTTCTTTATCCAGACAGCAGTCTCAATGTCCCACTGTGGCTCTGCATTACCTGACAGACAAGCTTTGAGAATATAGACAATAAGAGATCTCAGACCTGGTCGCTCTCTCTTCTCACACTGCAGATACAGCTCAAATACATGAACATGGAACCTGCAGACACTCGGAAATAACAGGAAATTGTAGAAGAAAGGAGATGACAGAGAATTCTTTTATAAAAAACAAATTGCTGGCAGACATCTGGTTTTGTGGATGTCACTGTAACTGCAAGGTCTCTCAGATGTATTTTTGTTGAGTAGATGATCAATAAAAATGTAAATGAGGTCTAAAATTTTAGAGATTGTCCACTTTCAAGCACTTCCAGAGGTTGAGGAAAACACATTCAACCGGATAGATTTCGTAGTGTAAATTCCCATGTGGTCCAATTCTTTTGAACAGCCACACAAAAAAGCAGCTACTGTCCGTTTGCTGGCCTATTTCTCAAACATTACAGGAAGTGCTGTTGAAGCACGCTAACTTTAAGCCATTTATCTTAGCCGTCTGAAATAACTGAAATGGTTTGATTTGAAAGTGAAAAAGTGTGAAAGGCACAATTTTCTTACTAGTCCTTATTCTAACACATACCCACTGTCAGTGTTGGGGAAAGTTACTTTTAAAAGGAATGCATTACAATATTGCGTTACTCCCCAAAAAGTAACTAGATGCGTTACTTAGTTACTTTTTAAGCATTACTCACATTACATTTTTTTTTAAATAACTCAAATATTATTACTTTAAGTAATGCATTATTTTACTCATTACTTAGAAAAGCAATATTATTATGTAACTCACGTTACCTTGTAATTTGTTACCACCAACACTGGCTTATTTTGAACATTTAGGGCAGAATTGTTATTTCAGTTGTCTCATTTTGTGTTCTAATAAACAAATGGTCTTTTTTTTTTATAATATTACATCAAAATATCAATTTTAGTCCCTCCTAAAAGGTGTAAACAAAGAGATGTCAAAATAAATTCACACGTGTATTGCCATCATCTACTGTGTGATCCAATATCTTAATTAAGGACAATTCACAAAGAGAATGAAATTAAATTTTTTGAACATCTGAATCACATCTGGAGCATGATTCAAAACTGATTTATCACTGCAGAAAACAATATGTCACCATTTTATATCATCTAATGGCTTGATTTCTTTTAATGTGTGACTGTCAGTAGTTGTGTTTCTCCTCACTGCTTCTGCTAACACTAGTTACCAGCTTGTGTTCATCATTAATGCTCAATTGCTTAATAATCAGCATCAGTGTTATTTTTCAACACTTTACGTGTAGATTAAATTTGCACTGAGCGGTGTTATGTTAATTATGAGCAGGGGCGGACTTAGTGATTTGGGGGCCCTAAGCAATTCCAGGCATGGGGCCTTAGCATTGTTGAAAAATAAACTGCATGTTAAAAAGGATGTGTGTGTGTGTGTGTGTGTGTGTGTGTGTGTGTGTGTGTGTGTGTGTGTGTGTGTGTGTGTGTGTGTGTGTGTGTGTGTGTGTGTGTGTGTGTGTGTGTGTGCGTGTGCGTGTGTGTGTGTGTGTGTATAGTTGAAGTCAGTATTAATAGCCCCCCTGAATTATTAGCCCCTCTGTTTATTTTTTCCCCCAATTTCTGTTTAAAAGAGAGAAGATTTTTTTAACACATTTCTCAACATAATAGTTTTAATAACTCATCTCTAATAACAGATTTATTTTATCTTTGCCATGATGACAGTAAATATTTTTTACTAGATATTTTTCAAGACACTTCTATACAGCTTAAAGTGACATTTAAAGTCATAACTAGGTTAATTAGGTTAACTAGGCATGATAGGGTAATTAGGCAAGTTATTGTATAACGATGGTTTGTTCTGTAGACTATCGAAAAAATATATAGCTTAAAAGGGCTAATAATTTTTAAATAACTGATAGCTGAGTAGACTGCATGTGCGCAAATAGGGAGCAATGTGCATGCAGTGCAACTCGTGCATGGTGCAACATGTTGGCTTTTTTCAGGCACACTGAAAAAAAATGATTCAAAGATGATTCCTTGGATTTACTAAACGTTTTTAAGTTAAGTGGTTGTAAACAATTTATTTGGGCTGACATAAACAAACAAATTAAGTGGAACATTACTAAATTTAATTTGTTTGTTTAAATTTAACCTCTATATATTGTTTGCAAGGGAGGCGCAGTGAAGCAGTGGGTAGCGTTTTCGCCTTACAGCAAGAAGGTCGCTGGTTCGAGCCTCAGCTGGGTCAGTTGGCATTTCTGTGTGGAGTTTGCATGTTCTCCCTGTGTGCGCATGGATTTCCTCCGGAAGCTTCGGTTTCCCCCACAAGTCCAAAGACATGTGCTATAGGTGTATTGAATAAGCTAAATTGGCCGTAGTGTATGTGAATGAGTGTGTATGGGTGTTTCCCAGTTATGGGTTGCAGCTGGAAGGGCATCCGCTGCGTAAACGTGCTGGATAAGTTGGCAGTTCATTCCACTGTGGCAACCCCTGATTAATAAAGGGACTAAACTAAAAAGAAAATGAATGAATGAATGAATGAATGAATGAATGAATGAATTGTTTGCAAGTTTTGCAGAACTCTTTTTTTTTTGTCCAGTGCATGCAAACAATGCCTCATTTCCATTCAAAATGAACTCAGATCGCAGGTTTTTGCGCGAATTATTATTGAGACTAATCTAGATCCATACACAAAGATCTGCTGCAAGAAAACACATCTATCCCCAATACCACACTCTAAAGCCCCTGTCAGATCACACGATTTTCATTGATGGTTACGAAAGTCACCATGTCAGATTATGCGATTTTTTATTTTTCTTGATAAAGTCTTGACTTGTGGGAAACAAATGTGCCAGACAAATGTGTTGTGAGTGACAGAGAATATGAAAGCACATCAGCAGCATGGAAAAATCAGATGCTCAAGACAATTTTTAAAATAATGACATATTAAAAAATTAGCAAATATATAACTGAGATTTGTGATACAATCACAGTGAAACATTAATTAAATCCTTATTTTCCAGGATGAGCGAAACAAATCATCCACCTGCACAGTTGAGTAGATTAGGGGCACAAACAAAAATATAATTTTTTTAAAAACAAATTTCATTTGCTATAATTTTTACTTAATTTTAATGCATTTTTTGTTGGTCAGTTATGATAAACAAGAATAACGAATAACATTTGCGGTGATGCGCCAAAAGACAAGATGCTGTTTCAGAGAAGCCTATATTAAAGCCTATATTTTCACTATTAATGACAAATTTGAATAAGCAGGAAATTCTTTTACAATGTATTCGCAGCACTGAAAATGTTTTCAGATTACCTCGGAAGAACAAACTCTGTTGGAAGGATGAGAGAACTCAGAAACTCATTGTGAGAATGCAGATGTCTGCATATTTGTGCCAGTCTGTCAGATTAAATTGCTTAAAACACTTTAATATTTTAGAAAAGTTAGTTAAAGTTTGCATAACCAATGATTGATCTTATCCACCTGTAACACACCCATGAGTAAATATGCAGCCTATTTTTTACCTGACCTGCGCATTAACGGCAGCACCAACTTATATAACCGAGAAATGATGTGCTCCTTTTGCACAGTGTCACCCACGTGACGGAACTAGTCATGAAGAACGAGAAAAAATTGAACATGCTAAACTTTCTGCGATGGTGTCGTGAGGCGTCGCAGGCATGGTATTGATTGTCATGAACTATGCCACATTACACAAGAAGAAACAATTTAATCTTATGTCACGACATCCATTTGTTGTTTATGAATCCCAACGACACCCTACGACAAGGAAACTGTGCGGAATTCATGACAAATTCGTGTGATCTGACCGGGGCTTAATGAGCAACATGACCTTGACAGTGCTTCAGCATTCTATACTTTTTATGGTTCTGTAATGTAAGGTTTGTTTTAATCAAACCAACCTTCCAACACAAAACAGCATTGGTCAACCGCTGTAATAAAGTAGCTTTCTTAAGCTTAGGGGGAGAGTTAACAGTCAGTGAGAGAATGTGAAAATCTTAGTCAAATACACTTTATCCAGCACATACTTCATATGCAATCCCTCAGCACGGTTCTCCTCCGAGTTACCAAGCTCTCCTACTTTACAAACAGCATGTCTGAACTCTGAAGTGATGTGAGGGGAGAGGAAAGTTGAAGAACTTTGCCCTAAGTCAAAAAAAAATGTATTACTCCATTCAACACATTGCTAAAGCTGGAAAGCAACTATCACGCCATCAGCACTGACCATTACAGCAGTCATAAATAATCCATAGCTGTCTTTCTAAAGAGTTAACCCGCTCTAATAATCCTAACTCATGCGTGTCTGTTCCAACTGGAGGGATCTGGACTGTCATATGAGACTTAATAAATAACTGCAGGTATGTGCATGGCTTATGTTCACATTCCTCCGGACACTGTTCGAGTAAATATTTAATAGCGGGATGTTGCAAAATTCATATTCCTGCATGGAGGAGTGGGATGGTGGATGGGCATTGTCTATACGAGTGAATGGGAGAGGAATGGGCTGATAGGAGTAAACGAGAGCGGGACTCTGGGTCAGACGCTGTTAAGATAAGACCACACATACTCCAGGGGGATCAGAGCAGCTGAGAGCTTATAGCGAACAGAGGTTTGAGTTGAAAGAGAGGTGAAGCGATGGCGCAGGTGAGAGAAATACGACGGAAATAGGAGAACTGTATGGTTATCAGTTTGTGTGATTAGATCGGGAGGACTTGTTTAAGAGCAAAGACAGACCCCAAACAAGCTTGTGTGTGTGGCTGTTGGGTATTTTGTGGGCGGGAAGAGATTATCCCTTAGAATGTGGATGCTTCTGATAACAGCATTTTGCAGGAACACTTACTGGGTGTCGTCTCACACCTTGCTATATATTTGTAGCACATCGATTCTTATTCAAGTCAGGCTCACCTTTTTATCTGTCACCAGACTTTTCTGACAGAAAGTCATCGAGCAACATTATCAGTATTTAGGGGAATTATTTGTAGCAGTTACTACTGTATAATAGACTATTGTTAGCAAAAAGATTGCAATATTATTTATGTTTGATTGAAGATCATGACCTTATTACATTAAAGGTACAGTATGTAAGTTTGACACCCAGTGGTTGAACTAGATATTACATTCCTGGATTAAAACAAACGCAAGTGCAGGTTGCCAGATTGAGGAGCGAGTCTGATTGAGCCTAAAGGCTGATTAAAGATCTAAATAAAAGCAAAGACACGCAATAGACAGAACATTTTCCATATTAAAAGGAGTTTTTGTTCTAACCAACACCTTGAATTGATATATTAGAAACGGCTTCTATTTCTTGCTGCTGAACAACAGAAAACTGACAATGCTCACCTTAAGCTCACCTTATGTGCTTTATTCGGTGTTAAAAGCTAACAATGTGAGTTTGAATGCCATTTTACATGACATTTATTGCCATACTACTAAAAAAATGTGTAGGCAGATACTTTTCCCCTTAGAGCTTGAAAATAAAATAAACCGTTTGAAACTGAACTATAATTGTGACTCAAAACCACATAATGATTAAGTATGTTTAATAATGTTGAAGAGGTTTATTTAATATGTATTAATTAGATTATAAACCTTACCATTTCGTGAGTAACTGCACTATTCTGTGCTTCTGAATGGCTGTATTTAAATTTCTGTCGTGTTTCATCTGGTGAAAACTGCCAAATTGCTTATCACCGCAAACCTCGTCACGTAGCAGGTTGCTAGCACATGGGGTTCCAATGTAACCTGCTCACCTTATGTTCACGCTGGTAATATTCATATAATTTGCTAATTAATAACCTCATGTAGAACTCAGAATCTGCATCTCATTTTAGAATCTGCTACTGTCCACCAGAGGTCGCATTTCGGTCATGGACACATGCTTCCAGAGCCTTCATGACTGAATGACAGAAATATGCGGTTTTCCACCAAGGCAACCCAGAGTGCTGAAATATAATTGGTTAATCTTTCAGTGGGCGGGTTAAAAGAACCAAAACAAAGACAGATGTTCCAGCACAGAAAACACAGTTTCAAAGCAGAATATCTGACTGCAGCATTGTTTTTCGGATAGACAAGAATGTTCACTTTTATTTAAAGCTTTAACATTCATGCAGCTTATCCCAGAGACATCCAAAGGCAGATGCGAGAACCGCAACTAAATGTTTACACATTTGACAACATTACAAATTCTGTGGATGGATAAGTATTGTGAACAACTTCGACGAAAACATATGGAGGAACACTTCACATGTCGAGATGTACATAATGTGTGTGTGTGCTGGCGCTCATCGGAGCTCCTAAACTTCACGTGAACACGCTTCAAGCAGAGCTTGAAGGTAAACAAACGGCAATTTATCATAAGCATTTTATCGATCATTTTTTCCACAGTTGGCATTAAGAAGAAACATAGAAACATTATCTGACTAACAACTAGCAACTAAATGTGTCTGGAAAAGTATCCAAATGCTTTTGATTTCATAAACAGTGTGGATGTGCATGCGTCTGAATGTTCTAATTGGCTGGAGTAGACGTCTCACATCAGCTTGTTCTAAGCGTGAACATGCTCTTTCCGGCAATCTTCCCTCTGCGTTCACACCAGCGCAGCATTCCGGCAAATTACAGCTAATGTTACAACTTCTCTTTCCGGAAAAATACCGGAACTAATTTATCTGTATTTTCAAAAAGGGCCTGTTCACACATTCATTCATTCATTTTCTTGTCGGCTTTGTCCCTTGCGGGGTCGCCACAGCGGAATGAACCACCAACTTATCCAGCACGATTTTACGCAGCGGATGCCCTTCCAGCCGCAACCCATCTCTGGGAACTTCCACACACACATTCACACTCATACCCTACGGACAATTTAGCTTACCCAATTCACCTGTACTGCATGTCTTTGGACTGTGGGGGAAACCGGAGCACCCAGAGGAAACCCACGCAAACGCAGGGAGAACATGCAAACTCCACACAGAAACACCAACTGACCCAGCCCAGCCGAGGTTCGAACCTGCGACCCAGCGACGTTCTTGCTGTGAGGCAACAGCACTACCTACTGCGCCACTGTGTTGCCCCTGTTCACACATACAGACCCAAAATGACACAATTTAGTTCAAAATCTAAAAGGGGCAGTTTCAGAGAGTTATAACATAGTATTTGTGTTGTACTGTGAACTATTTTAAATGGTAAAATATGAAAAATAAAGACTTGTGTGGAAGACAAACAGTATGACACTGTAAAGGTTATTTATTCTCCATATTAATCACCGTAATGGTTATTTCTAAATAAATATTCAATATGAGTATAACCTGAATTGCTCTTACTCTGAAAAATAATCCTGAAATAAACATATGGGTAATAACTAATAATGCTAATAGCTAACAATACATTTTATCAATTTATAACTTTCATATATACTGTATATATATATTCATTTTCCTTTCGGCTTAGTCCCTTCATTAATCTGGGGTCGCCACAGCGGAATGAACCGCCAATTTATCCAGCATGTTTTACGCAGCGGATGCCCTTTCAGCTGCAACTCATCTCTGGGAAACATCCATACACACACATACACTACGGACAATTTTTTTAGCTTACCCAATTCACCTATAGCGCATGTCTTTGGACTATGGGGGAAACCAGAGCACCCGGAGGAAACCCACGAGAACGCAGGGAGAACATGCAAACTGCACACAGAAACACCAACTGACCCAGCCGAGGCTTGAACCAGCGACCTTCTTGCTGTGAGGCGACAGCAGTACCTACTGCGCCACAGCATCGCCTATACAGTATATATAATGAATCACGCTATTTTTTTGGACAAATAATACCAAATTGCTATTTTAATTACCAGCCCTACTCTGTATCATCCTAATAGTTTTTCTTCCTTTAAACTTGACTCTGTTCTTGTCCATCAATTGACAGGTGTTTGACTATGTCTGGCGAACGGTTGAAGCCAGATCAAGTGCCAAACAGACACACTCAAACACAGTGTTTCTAACCTGCATCTGTTCACTGCTCGCCTTTTGCCCTCAAAACAGGTGTTATGTCCAAGGGAGCAGGCCGTGCCATGCGACTGTTGAGTAAAGACAACACAGGCCTGTCTGCCCTGAGGCTGTGCCACACACACACACATCAGACACATTTACGCGCACACACACAGAAGATTAATGCACAAAAGCACCATGACTTACTACACCACCTGCCCCAACACAAACAGAGAATGATGGGTAGATTAACAAAGACGCCACGCAGAAGCTGCCAATGCCAGTCTGAGAGGCAGAGAAAGACAGTGTTGGAGACCATTCACAAAGAAACTACTTCTTGAGTTGAATAATAAAAATAAAAAAGAATATAAAAAAAGATGCTAAAAGCGCTATAAGAACTACACAGCATCTTGTTTAGAACAGCCGTTCAATATGGCAAAAAGAGCTCTTTGGAATCAGTTTTATTATAGTGTTAAAAATATCATTTAACAGTTTTTTGTATTGTTTATTTATGTTTAATTATGGTTATAAATTGCATTATAGGACCTTGATCTCTGCCGTTTAACTTTTATGTTAAAAATAAACTCTGCAGTTTAACAGTGTATCTTTTATTGACCATTTTGTAGTTTTAAACAATATATTGCATAAGAAATAACATATATAGAAATAAGTATATAAGTGTATGATAAGTACATATATTTATAGAAAAAGAACCAACAGTTCTATTTTGTACTGTAATTTATAACAACCCAGTAAATTTATCACTTTAATCAAATAGAAATGTCAAGAAAAAAAAAAAATTTTCAAACTTTTTAACATCAGATAAAATTGGATGAAAGATTTAGATAGGGGTATGTGAGGGTTCAAGACATGAATCATAAAATATGAAAAACTGTTAATTTACAGAATTGTATATAGTGTAACTTCTATATGAGCTGTGGTTCATGCATATGTCATAATACTGCGAGGTCTAATTCATACATTCCTACAATGCTGACAGTTATAGCCAGTGGATCGACTGAGACCACATAATTTATTTGTATAGAACTAATCATGTATTTTTACTTTGGCACATATATCAAAACTGCCTACTGTAATGTCCAAATCCACAAATATAAACCCATACACACACACACGCACGCACGCACGCACGCACGCACGCACGCACACACACACACACACACACACACACACACACACACACACACACACACACACACACACACACACACACACACACACACACACACACACACACACACACACAAGCAAGCATATACAAATACTACCTGAAAAAAGTCTTGTTGCCTATCCAAGTTTTAGGAACAGTAAACAATAACTTGGTATGATCAGAAGAGGCTTATATGAAAGGCAAAAGCCTCTAGATTATGGATATTTTACCAAATTAAAATATGATCATGCCTTGATTTTTACTTATTTAATTAGGACAGTAAGGTTTGACTTTGCTTAGACAAAAGTCTTGTCACTTAACAGAAATAATGTACAGTATAGAATATAAAGTCATGGTGCAGTGAAAAAAAGAATGAATATTGTGTATGACTCCCATGAGCTTGGAGGACTGCATCTATACATCTCTGCAATGACTCAAATAAGTTATAAATAAAGTCAACTGGAATGACAAAGAAAGCGTTCTTGCAGGACTCCCAGAGTTCATCAAGATTCTTTGGATTCATCTTCAATGCCTCCTCCATCTTACCCCAGACATGCTCGATAATGTTCATGTCTGGTGACTGGGCTGGCCAACCCTGCAGCACATTGACCTTCTTTGCTTCCAGGAACTTTGATGTGGAAGCTGAAGTATGAAAAGGAGCGCTATCCTGCTGAAGAATTTGCCCTCTCATGTGGTTTGTAATGTAATGGGCAGCACAAATGTCTTGATACCTCAGGTTGTTTATGTTGCCATCCACTCTGCAGATCTCTCGAACGCCCCCATACTGAATGTAACCCCAAAGTGGGTGGATGGATGGATGGGTGGATGGATGGATGGATGGATGGATGGATGGATGGATGGATAATGGAAAGAGGTGATGAGTTAAATTGTATTAGGTTTTCAGTTTTTCTAAAAAAAAAAAAAAAGAGATAGTATAAGGCTTAACTTGTTTTACTTGCACTGAAACAGCTCGCTTTATTTTAGTTTGCTGTGTTAAGTTGTTTTTATATTAATCAAAATGTGTGAATATTGCCGACTCTCTTGCAAGGAGCGAATTATGAATTTATAATGTATCACAATGTGAATTACTGTTCACTACTAATGTCCCACTTTCATGTACACACCATAGTTGTTAATGAACTCACAATTGCCTGAACTAAGTAAGCTAATGAACAAGGTATAAACAGCTCATCAAGGTATAAACAACATCCAGTTGTACTGGTTTGGTTTTGACAACTTGAAACCAGTCCTTTAACCCCGAGTTTGTTCAGCTAGCTTCACGATAGGCTACAGAACCCAGAGGAAAGTAGCCACTCTAATTATTTAACACAGTGAATTTTGTGAGTGTTAAAATAAAACTCAAATCGTTTGCTTTTGTCTTTACAATAAGACATTCAGTTCAGCTAACTGACTGTAAGATTAGATTAGCATGGCCAAGAAAGAAAGGAAATAAAAATCTTTACCCATACTTCAACAGCGTGTGAAATGCAGGGGCTCAAACGCACAACTAAACAAAAGTTGTGTGTAACAGGAACATTTGATTATATCTTAATCTCATTATGCATTCTGTCCTTGTGTTTACCCCTCATCCCGACCCACTCTCACAGACCTCTCTATCCTGAAGGGGTGGAAAAAAACGCAGAAGAAGGGTGTTGAGTGGCTTTGAGACTTCACTGATAATACAGTTATTTTTGAGGTAGCTGCGTGTGGTCCAGAAATCAACACATCTGCCCTGGAAAAATTACAGACAGCAGCAGAGAGTCTGTGTCAGCTTATACACAGTTAGCATTTAAGCAATGAAACTGTTTATGTTTACATTTTGCCACTATTAAACTGGCGTGACATATTACCTGAGACCACAATAACCTAATTATTTAACAGCATAATTCTAATTGCAGTAATTACCATTTTTAATTTCCTCTGTTTACACCCACCGGCTTCATTATGAAAACAATGCCCTGGAAAACTAAATAAACATAACGTGAAGGCTGCAGAAGCTCTGAGTATGGCAAGCAGTGTTAACATTAAACCTTACAAAATATTCTTAATGGTATCTATTTTCATTCTAATACTATTTTAGTTAATAAATAGCCTAATAGTAATTTCATTAACTACAATTTATTCTTTAGGTAGTATTTTTATTATTATTAGAGAACTTGTACAGTAGATACTAGTGTGTAATGTATTAACAAAATAATGATTTATTAGATATTAAACTTACTCTTTCAAAAGTACCTAGATACCAAATATGTACCTATATGATCAATATATCATGAGGACATGTTTAATAATAAAGGAAATTTATACAAGTTAAACAAGCTGTGTAATTCAAGTTAAAATGACTCATAAGATTAAGTCAATTCAACTTAAAAATAAGGCAACTGTAATTAATTACGGTGTATTGATTTGAAACTTATCTATTAAGAATATATTAGTACTTTTCTCAGGATGTTACTAGTAAGATTATAAATTAAATTCAACCAATTACTGCTTGTACTAATGTCTAATTAATGTGTAGTAAAAATAAATCAGCTATTAAATGAATAATTGTTTAATAGTCTAATTTTTTTTTTCTTCTGCTTGTTCAAATTACTTATTTAAAATGAGCGAAAATGACAAAATTCTAGAGATTTAATTAGGAAACTTAATAGTTTTATGTTCAATTTACTTAAAGGGCACCTATGATGAAAAGCAACTTTTGTAAGCTGCTTGGACTGATCTGTGTGCAAGTATAGTGTGTCCACTGCCATATTGAAGTGACATAAACACAACAATTTCTTGACGTTAAATTAAGACCCAATCCCAGTGATTTTGAGGCCCAGCGCAACGTGATGTAAGAATGTGGTTTTCCCCGCCCACCAAATTGATTGACAAGCACCGTTTTTCTATAATAACATGTATACAGATGTACACAGAACTTTTTTTTTTTTTCTTCAAATTAAACAGGATTAAAATATTTGTTACAACTCTGTGATTTGTATAAATTTTATAAGTTTAAAACATTTTTAAATCAGAGCATGTTTGTAATAAAGACAGTAAAATGCTATGTAATTCTTAACCTCTATAATCATCACAGCCGCATGATGTCAGTAAATGCTAATAAGTGTGTGTACTGCAAACAGCATTTGTCTGAGACTCATCATTTCAGAAAGGCTTGAATAAACTCCACCACAAATACATCAAATTAATTTATTTAGTATTTATGATTAATGAGCTGTATTTCAGCTTCATCCATTTCTGTCTCTGTCACTGATGGCTGTTTATCTGACATAACGCATGATGAGAAGCAGACATGTACGTGGGAATGGTGGGTGGGGAGAAGCAGCTCATTTGGACTTAAAGGCACAGGCTACAAAAACAGCTATGATTTCAGACACCAAAATGGGCAGATTCTGGAGGCTATTATAAATGATCTGATGGCTACATTGAACTAAAACTTTACAGACACATTCTAGAGACACCAAATGCTTATCTTAGATCTTATAAAAGGGGTAAAATAGATGCCTTTAAATTAGTTACATTAACTTAATGGATTTGTGTTAGGACAACCTGAATGAGTTATGTGGAACCCTGGATTATTTTTTTTTTCAGTGTAGGCTAGTACATTAATTAAAAAGGCTACTAGTAGCTAATGAGTAAATAAATTTCAGTGTCCAAAAAAGCAGCTAATCTACTGATTAATTAGGTTAGATATTTACATGTAGCTTATTATATACCAAAACTTAAGTAAGCCTACTTAAACACTAGTGAATGAGTGCTCATAACAGAGAAGATCCTGAAATGTGGTAGCAGGAAAATAGACCGCTACTAATATGTTATTCTTTAAGATTAAATATTAAAACGGCCTTCGTAGTCACCGGCGGCGCCGTTGGAGGTCAGGCTGGCCGCGTACAGACAGTAGCAAGTGAACAAACAGCAACACCTTCTCTGCAAGCATTCCTGACATTCTCCACTATCGCTCAAAGACATGTTTATCTTTCTCCGTTGCTTCCAAATTACAGGGTAAAGGGAAAGAGAGGGAGGCTTCAGGTGCTCCAGAACAGCTGGCGAGATCAAGGGAGAGAGGTGGATAGGAAAATATTACAAATGAATATCTCTTGAGAGATGAAGGGTAAACGCAGAAACGCTGGTTGTGCTGATGAGTGATCCTGTAAAAAGGAGATTCTGTGTACTCACGGTCGCAGATAAGCTGGCACGGAACAGCATTGTTAGCCTACATCGCTTGTTTTCCTGGGCACATCTGAGTATACACTGTGTCAAGCAAACACACTACGGTAAACAACACAAATCAGCACTCAAACACAAATTAGCCGTGGCACCAGTAACTTAGATGATGATATTTTGTGTTTCACAATATAGCCTGTAGGTCTTGCAGGTCCCTAATAAATAATAATAATAATTAAATAAATGATAGGAGCAAGTTTTTTTTTTACTTATTTTGCTCTATCTCAATGGTTCTCATACTGTGGTACATGTACCACTAGTGGTACGCAGAGGAATCCAATATGTCATATGTACATGCAACATATATTTCAAAATTTATCAGAAATAATTCATATATGAATATGATGACATATAGCCTATATTTATAAGGGCAAGCAACATTTCCAGGTTTTGATGAATAGGTTACTATAGGTTAACACTTTACATTTAAGTACAGGAGTTTTTCTTCATTTTTTAAGAACAGTAGCCTACCATTTTAAATGAACTTTTAAAAACACATTTTAACTTAAACGTTGACATTTTATTTTGTTTGTTTTTTTTACATCTAAGCACAGTACAGTGTTAATGTTCAAACTATTTATAATGTTTAAAGTGGCTGATAATAATAGATATTCTTAATAATAGTAGTTAATCTGCCACGTTTTTAAACTGTGCAGAGATGTAGCTGCTTTACTGGGCCTACTATGCTACTGCATTTCAATACTGGTCATAATGGTGGTACTTGGAGGGACAATATGTTCTGAGGTGGTACTTGATGAGAAAAGTTTGAGAACCACTGCTCTAACTATTGTACACTGTAAAAAAAAAATTGACCTTTGACGCAGATAGGAAAGTCCATTACTGTGATTTCACAGTATTATCTTGTAGAATTACCTATATTTTACTGTGAAGTTACAATACAATTACTGTGATTTAGCAGTAGGTTGCAGTCCGGTCCGTGTAACCCTTTGCAGTGCTTTGAACAAAGCACTGCAAAGGGTTACACGGACCTAGTTGAAATGCCAGATTTAACTGTAAATTTACATTTATATGCCAGAATAATCTAATTGAACAGTTTGGTGCTGTAAAATTTTAAAGCAAATTTAGGCCACCCAAAAATGAAAATTCATGATTTACTCCCCCTCAGGTTGTTCCAATTTTGTTAATTATGATTATCATTTTTTTTTTTGTTAAACACATAAATATAAAAAATATTAAATATCTCCCTTTGTGTCTAACAAAACTAAAAAATTATACAGGATTGAAACAACCTGAGAATGCATAAATAATGACAGAATCTTCATTTTTGGGTGATCTGAGAAGACACTAAAATCAAAATAAAAACAAACACACACACACACACTTTACAAATTTATTATAGTTTAATGACATCTGTGTAAACATTTCAGAAAATTTTCAAAAAGTAAAGCCTCTCTCCATTAAACTGAAAAATACTATAAGAACATATTAAAAAATCTTCTGACATCATACATAACATACATATAAAAAGCAGTGTCTAGAGTGCGCTCTCTCACTCTCTCTCTCTTCGTGCTCGCAAGGGAATGCAAGAGATGATTGAGAGAAAAACAAGATTTGCATTTTAGAGTAAAACATACACACGAGTGCCACCTGGAGTTTTTACTGGTTTTTGCTTTGAATTTGAATAAGTTTCCTTGTGTGATGACAGGAGAAATTCCAGATCTAAAGGTCATCATTATCCTCAAATGTTGGGAGGAGCACGTGATCATATCGCATGATGAAACTGAGTAAGTAAACAAAGAAACAAGGACTCACAGACATATTCGAATATTCAGAGAGAAGGTTTGGCAGAACATGAGTTTTGGAGTCTCAGAGGAGGACCTGCTGTGTCCCGCGTGCTTCGACGTCTTCACAGAGCCGGTTCTCCTGTCCTGCAGTCACAGTGTGTGCAGATCCGTGCAGTTCTGGAGCAGCAGAGGCTTTCAGGAGTGTCCCGTCTGCAGGAAGAGATTCCCCGCATCCCATCCGGACCCCACGCCCAATCTGGCGCTCCGCAAGTCTGCCAATCCGTCATTGAGAGCAGGAGTTCAGCTTCAGAGGAGCTATGGGAGCTGCACGGAGAGTCTGGCTGATCAGCATCTGCTGGGTTTGGTGTGCAGAGACTCGGAAAAACACCTCAATCACAGCTTCAGACCTGCTGAAGAAGCCGCACTGCTTCTCAAGGAGGAGCTGAAGATCCAACTGAAACGATTGCAAGAAAAACTTAGGACTTTTTAGAGATCAAACAAACATCTGATGATGCAGCACAACACATCAAGGCTCAGAGTCAGCAGAGCAGAAGACTCTTGCAGGAGGAGTTTGAACAGCTTCATCAGTTTCTGCAAGAGGAAGAGATGAGCAGAATATCTGCACTGATGCAGGAGGAGAACCAGAAGAGTCACAAAATGACACTCAAGATTGAACAAATAGACAAAGCTATAGAAGCTCTTTCAAACAACATCAGCGCCGTCACTAAGGATTTAGCCACTGCCAACATGTCCTTTCTGCAAAACTTCATGTTGTCAAGAAAAATGGTCCAGATAACACTGCAGGATCCACAAATGCACATTGGAGCACTGATAAATGTGGCAGAACACTTGGGAAACCTGAAGTTTAAAGTCTGGGAGAAAATGCAGGAGATTGTTCAAATCTCTCCTGTCATGCTGGATCCAAACACTGCTCATCCTCTGCCGATGATCTGACCTACATAAAGTCCAGTACAGTAGGTCAACCGTATCCAGAAAACCCAGAGAGGTTTGACTATTTCCACTGTGTGCTGGGCTCTGAGGGCTTTACCTCTGGAAAACACTGCTGGGATGTGGAGGTCCTAAATAACATGCTGGTCTGTCGAAGTAACCACTGCAACTAACCAGAGAAATAGATGATTTCTTTCACGGTGGAGTGTGGCGTGTGCGCTATATGTCCGGTCAGTACACAACACAGTCAGCTTTCAGTCACCGCACAACTTTAAATGTTCAACAGAGACTGAAGGTGATCCGGCTAAAGCTGGACCAGGACGCAGGGATCATTTCCTTCTCTGATCCGCTCTAACACTCATCCACACATTTTCAACAGCACATTTACAGAGGCCGTCTCTCCATTTCTGGATAGCAGCTGTATTGACTTTCCTCTGTAAATCTTACCGATAAAGTTCAGTGTAACTATGGAGGAGGTTGTATATATATATATATATATATATATATATATATATATATATATATATATATATATATATATATATATATATATATATATATATATATACATACATACATATACATAATGAGTATTTTGACCACATCATTATCTTTATGCATGTTGTCTTACTCCAAGCTGTATAGGCTCGAAAGCCTACTATCAATTCAGCATATTAGGTGATGTGCATCTCTGTAATGAGAAGGGGTGTGGTCTAATGACATCAACACCCTATATCAGGTGTGCATAATTATTAAGCAACTTCCTTTCCTTTGGCAAAATGGGTCAAAAGAAGGACTTGACTGGCTCCGAAAAGTCAAAATAGTGAGATAACTTGCAGAGGGATGCAGCACTCTTAAAATTGCCAAGCTTCTGAAGCGTGATCATCGAACAATCAAGCGTTTCATTCAAAATAGTCAACAGGGTCGCAAGAAGCGTGTGGAAAAACCAAGGCGCAAAATAAACTGAGAACTGAACCATGAACTGAGAAAAGTCAAGCGTGCAGCTGCCAAGATGCCACTTGCCACCAGTTTTGCCATATTTCAGAGCTGCAACATCACTGGAGTGCCCAAAAGCACAAGGTGTGCAATACTCAGAGACATGGCCAAGGTAAGAAAGGCTGAAAAACGACCACCACTGAACAAGACACACAAGCTGAAACGTCAAGACTGGGCCAAGAAATATCTCAAGACTGATTTTTCTAAGGTTTTATGGACTGATGAAATGAGAGTGAGTCTTGATGGGCCCGCGGCTGGATCGGTAAAGGGCAGAGAGCTCCAGTCCGACTCAGACGCCAGCAAGGTGGAGGTGGAGTACTGGTTTGGGCTGGTATCATCAAAGATGAGATTGTGGGGCATTTTCGAGTTGAGGATGGAGTCAAGCTCAACTCCCAGTCCTACTGCCAGTTTCTGGAAGACACCTGCAAGCAGTGGTACAGGAAGAAGTCTGCATCCTTCAAGAAAAACATGATTTTCATGCAGGACAATGGTCCATCACACGCAAGAAAGGGTCTAAAAAAAGAAAAACAATTGACATGGCCTCCTTGTTCACCTGATTTCAACTCCATAGAGAACCTGTGGTCCATCATCAAATGTGAGATTTACAAGGAGGGAAAACAGTACACCTCTCTGAACAGTGTCTGGGAGGCTGTGGTTGCTGCTGCACGCAATGTTGATGGTGAACAGATCAAAACACTGACAGAATCCATGGATGGCAGGCTTTTGAGTGTCCTTGCAAGGAAAGATGGCTATATTGGTCACTGATTTGTTTTTGTTTTGTTTTTGAATGTCAGAAATGTATATTTGTGAATGTTGAGATGTTATATTGGTTTCACTGGTGAAAATAAATAATTGAAATGGGTATAGATTTGTTTTTTGTTAAGTTGACTAATAATTATGCACAGTAATAGTCACCTGCACACACAGAAATCCTCCTAAAATAGCTAAAACTAAAAACAAACTAAAAATTTGAGCCGCCCAGTGAAAATTCCCCACTATTTATGCATTTGCAATGACTTGTATGTAATCCACTCACCTGAATAGGTAACTTCACATTTGGTATAAGAGCTCCATCCTTTTAAAGACAGCTTCCTCTGGTCTCCAGCACAGACATACAAATTGAGTCTGCAACACACCCCTTTATGCTCCTATACATTCCTTGTTTAACCCCCCCAAAACAAGCCCTCAGTTACAATATTAAAAGTAGACATTACCCTAAATTTCAGAGTGCAAAAGGCATCTTCAGCATACTTTAATTTCAGACCAGATCCGAAGCCAGTTGTGAAATCCAGGTGAGGTCCCATGACCACTTGACCCTCCAAGGAATAAGACTGTTTGAAAGAAAGACTAAATTAGAGGTGTTTGTAAATAATTAAATTTGTTTGTACAAATAAAGTTGACATTCCATGAACCGCCTATTGAAATCCAAGCAAACAAACACACAGCCCAGAAAAATTGCTAATAAAAACAAAGACTATGGTTTAAAAAATCTTTGTCTAATATTTACTACTACTGGAGGAACTTCTGGAAGAAAAAGAGTTTGTACATGAAACTGCTCAAAACAAATCTGTGAACAACTTGACATTAAAAAATGTAATCAAAATGAAGAAGACATCAACATTACTTTGAATAATCAAGCCAGGGGTGATTGGTAGCATCAGTTTTTCAACAACAATGGCTGTGGCTGCCAAAAATTATAAATATAATAAGAGTAGAATAAGACTCAAAATAACACACACACACACACACACACACACACACACACACATATATTATATATATATATATGTGTGTGTGTGTGTGTGTGTGTGTGTGTGTTTAGATTGTGATAATGACTTGGTAATATTATGAATATTGAATGTTATATTATGTACACTCAACTCAGAGTAAACTTTAAGGCTACAACTCAACTTTGTGATATTTCTTGAACTTTGCTGCCCTCTGGTGCACATTAACAGCCAGTTCGAAATAGATTTTACTTTATCAACACTTACCCTCGTGACAAATGTTTTCCATCATGTTGTTAGTGTTAAAAGGGCAAGATAGCCAAAAAAATGCAATGTTATAGCAGTTCGAATAGAAAATAGAAGAAAATAACGTTTTCCCAATGTCAAGTATTTTCTGTGTAATGAAAATTCTTGGAGTCATTAACAAATATCTTAAGGTATCGCACTGAATCTGTTTTCATCAGCTTTCAGTGATGGCTGATTAAAAACACCTGCTGACCAACAGTCCCATCTAGCGGCCGAAACAGGCACTGTTCAACAGGACTTTATTATTATATTACATGCAGTCGTCTTCACCACTGTGTACAAACTAGAACGGAGCCAAATCACAGAAACAACTGCAAACGCCATCAAAAGTTTACAACCAAACTTTACCCATGAAGACACAGTACATTATAACCTCCTAGGGCCCGAGTGTCCACATACGTGGACAGCACATTTTTAGCTCTTAAGTGGCTATTTAAAATACTTTGAATGTTTTATATTTTGTTACAGACCTACAGTGTCATCCTGCAACTGTTTTGCAGCATATGAAATGTCCCAAACCCTATTTTTAACTGGGAAAACATGTGTTTTACTCTGATAGTCAAAGCAAGTTCAAAATAAATTCTATGTTAAATATGCATAAAAGAAAATTCGGGAAAAAGTGTTTTATGTAAATTCAGACCACGAGTCCACATATATGGACATCATTTTTCTCTAAAACATCATATCAAAAGATACTTAGATTTTTATTCCAATTAGACTATATATATATAGAGAGAGAGAGTAACTATTTTCCTGGTCCTGGTTTGAAGCATTTTATCCACCAAGATTATAACTCAGTGATGAAATGAGATTAACACAGGCTAGGGGAGCGCGGGGCACAAAGTAACGCGGGGTTAATGTAACACAGAGTTTTAAGGTATTTGCTCAGGGTTAATCATGCTTTCGAGGTTTTCACCAGTGTCGGCAGACGTCTTCCTTCCTGCCAATTATTGAACATTTTCAGCGAAATTTGGATGAGATACACAGGAGAAACCATTTTTGCAGCATAAAAGTATTTTTTATTACAGTCGATATTTTTTTATTTTGAAAAAAAAATCGGTGAAAGTATGAGCGTAAAATCTTATATTGTTTTGATCACCGTCTTCTAGGCTAAAAGATGAACCCATTTTGAAAGATGTATAAAACACACAGTGACTGCTAGCCAGTTTTGAGTAAAACATGACACAGTGGGGTTAGCTGTACAGGGTGTTACAATTAAGCCACACACTGTTGGACACCAATTAAACTAACAAAAATTTTTTTTTTAATTTTGAGTGTAATGTTGAGAACTTTTGAAATAAAAATGTTTTTTTTAATAGAAAATATTGTTTTAATAGAAAAAAATAATGTATTGCTAATAATGAAAATATATGCATTGTATAATAATGGATAAATTAATAATAATGCAAACAGATTAAAATGTGTTTATCCAATAAACAAGAAAATAAATAAACAAACTGTGCTATGTAGAATAAAAAAGAAATGAGCCAATTACTGAGGAAATATAGCTACTATTTAAAGTAAACTGAATTTAAATTAATAGTGTGAAATCTGCCTTTACAAGCATGTGTTACAACTTGCCCCACAGGTGGGGAAAATAGTAACATTTTTTCTCCTGGCACTTTTGGCAATACTGCACAAAACCACAGGCCCGGCGATCCTAATTCCAGTGCTCATTTGTAGGAGAGGCTTGTGTGTTGTTGGTAAAAATATTATGATTTGTCTAACCCTATTACTTTGTTCATTATTTGACAAAAACGAAAAAGTGTTAATTGTGCCCCGCTCTGCCATAGTACAGTAAATATTACTATTGAATGAGAAACTTCAAATGGAGTACTGTATTGTATAGTAATGCATTTTAAATAAAGCAACTCCGAACGACCGATTAGCAGGGGGGAAAAAAATTTCAGTGTAAATGAGTGACTATCAGTCATTGAAAGTGATGCTGCACAAAGTTAAGGAAAAAAGCAGCAACAATTCATATTTTCCTGTACCTTCATACTGAAGTACTATCTTAGACCCTCTGAGAGAAATCTGGCAAATCCTAAAGATGCATGAAATCGTAGGCTACAATCTGATCTTTGATCTTTGTTTTGACATGTTCAGTGAAATCCGCCTAATGGCCGTTGTGATCAGATTTTCCCTCCGATTAGGTTCTGGCAGTGTAAAAAAAATTCTGACACTTCTTTCCGTGCAGCGAGACTTCAGCTGCAACGAGCATCAAGAACCAATAGAAGCGAAGAATCTGATGACGCCATCAGAACAACTTAAAATCTCAAACCAGCGTGGGGAAATATTTATCCGTTTTTGTTTACATCAAAATGCAAGTTTAACATTGATTTTTCCATGTGTGATATAATTAGTTACTTTTCTCATGACAAACATAACAGAATTTATAGGCAATTTATGTTTGGCAAATATTCTCACAAATGTGAATTTTCTTCATCATTACCTAATTTGCAGATTTTTTGTGACTTAAATTGTTTAATACTTTACAGCAAAAAAAAATAACCTGTAAGTGTAAATCCTAAAATTTTACAAGGACTTTGTAAATATTTAACTTGATAGTTTTGTCTCTGTACCGTTTTTATGATCCTATTTCGGTATTATTTATATAAACTTTTCCTTGTTTATTATTGCACTTGATGTCATCCGTTGTTATGGTTAATATGATTGTACTGTTAAAACAATAAAAAAACAATAAATAAATTAAAAACCCAGCAGCAGGAAAAGTCAAAAGTTTTTCTGATTTTAGTTGAGGCACGCTGTGAGCAAAATTAACGTCAGTTTGTGTTTGAGTGGTAAAAAAGCAGTGTGAGCTGGCCTTTAGACTGCGATTTTCTTGATAGGGGAAATGCAAACGCATCGTCAACTTTAACGTTTTAAGTTTAACTTCTAAATTCACACCTACTGCCTTTCAGCTGTCAAACACTGGTCATACCATGAATGCCCACATGATGGCACTGTTACTATGCAGCAACTTCAATACACAGCTGTTTGACTCCCATGCATTTATCCATTAACTGCTCCAAATTCCTCTGCCAAAACTAGCAGAAGGGAAATAAAGACACTTGTCTTAATGAGTAAATCAATCGGCATCATTGCCAAGAAATGATACAAATCCAGCCTTACTTCATCCGTTTTGAAAGATGATGCAAGCAAATTGCCTGAAGCATCCGGGATTGAATTAATGCACAAAACGACCCAGAATTTAAATAAATCATGGGATGGATGGATTACACAATTTTAAAAGAAAGTGGAAGGTTACAGCATTTCATTTTTGTTTAATGCTGAGGGGAAAAATTCAAACACACCAAAACAGAGGACTAAGACACAGAAACTGGTTTCCCACAAAAGTTTATTTTACACTTTCTTGCTTGCAGCAGCAACCTGTAACAGATCATGAAGAGAGAGAGATATCAATATTAGAAAAGACACACAAAATCAGTCTAGTTATCCCTGCACCCTATTGGAGCAAATTCAATTAACAGTGGGCAAACGTTTAGAAGGTTTTAAGGTTCTGGACGTGATCTTAGCCAGGAGATTAGAAGCAACCCTGACATTGTTTTTGCTCATGCCACCAAGCCAAGCATATCAACAGTGCTCTGGAAAGAGTCAAGAGTGCAGAACACACAGCCAAGGTGAGCACAACACAAGAAAATCACGTTAACTCATCTGAATTCAGCTCATTAAGGAGGATCAGGCAGAATAAAACGCCGCCATACGGCAGCCCAGCGAGCATGAAATTCAATCGGCTTGTTTACTTCCTCCAGCATCGGATTGGCGCACAGCGGTAGCTCGCAGGCAAAGCGGAGGACCAACAGAGGGGTGAAATGCAAGCGAAGGCTTTGGAGATGATGTGCATGCATTTCCTTTTTAAAGACTGTACTGTGTCCACACACTAAATCAAAGCTACTGCAGTCAAAATTGAACCGTAAGCCTTTTAAGTCAAAGTAGATTCCTCACACTCAGTACCTGCATCTGCTCTTCAAAACTGTATTATACAGCCATATTTGAATTCTATTTAAATTTAATTACAAAACTAAGGGAAACACTATTTTTGTGAATTCTGAGACACACAATCTCTCTTACCGTATCTAAGTTAAGAACCCTGACCAGCAAATTCAATAGCTTCTTAATTTTGACTTTAGAAAAATCAATGTTACAAGAGCTCAAGTTCTCAAATACAGTAATGTAATGACACTCACCTGCCCAGCAATTCTGTCCAGGTCTCTGGTCCCCTGGGGGGTCAGTCTACGCCCACTGATGAAGTAGATGAGAAATTAGTCTTAAGGTCTAAAGTCTTGAGGAATTAGTAGAGCACAGTAATGTAGAAGATTGTGTAATAAAAAATTTTACACTAAATGGATCTGTTTTTCTTAATATTCATCAATCAGAGTATTAATTACAAAATGAATATGATCAATAAGGTGAACGAGTTTAAGTATACGATTTCTCTGTGATATGATTGTGGTGTGAGTGGTGAAACTCCTGAAGTTGGTTGAGTGAATCAGTTCTCTCAACTAATACTTTTGCAAGCTATTGAGAGCAATGCACTGCTCTTTCTGCTCAGACATGCTTCAGTGTATAAACGGTTCAATCTATAAAATTAAACTATGATAAAACAATCTGCCTGGTCTTATGGAATTTCAGTTCTCCAAGTTAAAATTTATTTAGTAGGTACAAGAAATGTCCACTATATCTTCACAAATTCAGTCTACTCACCCATTGGGGTCTTTCTCCACCATCTTGAGGCCCTCAAGGGCTTGGAGAACTTTACGGGCAACATTTTTGGAGCCCACGCTAAAGTGAGAGGGGCACACACCGTTCCTCTTACGCCCGCCATAGATCTTGGTCATAGAGCCCACGCCAACACCTCCACGCAGGTACAGGTGACGCACTGTGGAGGCTGCAAGAGAATGAAGACTTCTTCAGTGAGTAGTGGTGGAGAATAACCAATATGCCAAAAACACTGCTTAAAAAGGACCAATTGTAGTCTATTTAAAAAGAATTAATTTGTAATATCAGTTCCTAACTACTAAAACTCAGCAGAAACCAGAAACCGAAGACACATTAACAGGACAAGATCACCAATAAAAGTGCCCAATGACAAAAATTGACCAGCTTTAAGCATTAATGGTTTTCTGGCAGATTTAAGTAAACATTTAAAGCCACTAAAATGTCATTTTAACATTTGTGCTTACAGCAATAAGCATTCCAATGGATTAATAATAATAATAATAATAATAATAATAATAATAATAATAATAAACTGCAAAACCATGTTGGATGTTTTTATCCCTTTTACATTCAAAAACTCCAGAAAAAAAAATAATTAATTTGAGATGTCAAACCATTCACTAGTCAAAATGTGCATATTAGCAAAGAAAAAATTTAATTTTGGGGGTACATTTATATGACATATACAAAAAAAGGAATATTTTATCTCTGAAATTTTATGTACATGCAACCCTACCTACTCAAGTGTAAAAAGTCTAAAAAGCTGTATTGTATCATGCATGCCAGGTCAGTAGTTGGGAAATTTATTTTGAGAGAAAAAAAAAAAAAAAAAACATACCATGTAACTGCATGCATTCAGTCCAATAGTTAACCATTGTAATTTTGTAGTTAAACAAGCAGCTGTCTTCAAAAACATGCACCTAGAAACTAATTTAATAAAACTCTACAATTTTATAAAAACTTTAAAACTGTATAAGTAAAGTATCAAATGTAAAAATATAAAATCAACAATTCTGGCAAACAGAACACTGCATTCCCCATATCATAATTTACCTGACCACTTTATAGGGATGTTACATAAACTTAAGTACTTTACATTTATCATTTTACACAATTGTTTTGAATAGGGCTGGGCGATATTGCAAAAAAAAAAAAAAAGAAAAATCACGATATTATGTTTCATATATCATTCGATATTGATAACTATTGAATATTTTTTTTAAATACATTTAAGAATATTAAGATTTTTTTAGCCACTCTATTTTAATTTACCAACATTAATAAGGCAAATAGTTTCAATAATGTAATGTGTGCAATGGTAAAGGTAGATCAATATCTGTAAGGTGTGAATAATAATGATACAGTAAACCTCAAACTCTAAAGAAAACAAATTATGATAATCAAATCTGAGCTTTCAAGTAAAGGAACCAGCTATCATTATTCAAATACATACTGCAACATTACAAATTGTAAAGTTGAATGACTACATTACCCCCTAAGCTAACAATTCTTTCAGATAGGTGCTAGTGACTGGGAGGCACAAGAAAAGAAACCAAAAAGCCACTCTGGAGACATCCTTACATACTTTTGTATTTACAATCTCCTCACTTTGCTCGCGCTCCACTGGGTCTCTCGTAACTAGGTGACCATCAAGCATTTTCTCAGAGGATGACAAATGGACAAACCATTGCTGCAGCTCTGATACAAGTTTATGGAGAAAAGTAAAAACCGCTGCAATGTTCTTCTCTGGTAATTAGTCTGCTGTTATTACTAAAATGTGCATATTCCATACAATGTGTGAAGCAGATTGGTTCGTTCTACTTGACATGAATCACAGTGCGCTCGTGGCATTTGGAAAAGTTAAGATGCGCCCCATATGCACGTCTTGCAAGTCGCACACCTCCATTAGAAATGACAGACTTACACCCAAATCTTACACCGAAACTACAAACAGAATCTTTTTTTTTTTTATCAATATTGACAATGGTGTTCGGTCAATAAATATCAAAACCCATTTTATCACCCAACCCTAGTTCTGAACCATGAAGATCACCATTTAAAAATATATAGACTTGAGAAATAGTTTCTGCTATATTAATATGAGTAATATTAAAAAATCACTACAATCATATCAAATTCATTTGGGCTAACACACATTAAATCTTGACTACTGCAAACACCCAAATATTGACAATTTAACATTTTATAAAACAAAACATGAACCACTTCATGTAATGTTCCATATAGAGTAGACCTTGTACAAAAAAATTTAACAAAAGCCCTTCACAGTCCATCTTCCTTGCTTCTGAGAAATAATGATATGACATTTAGCTTAAGTACAGCTCAAATTAATGTATACACCGCCAGCATCTATGCATTTAAACATGCAAATGTTAAGCTGGTTTCTAAATGTTGCATGACCTTATTTGCACACCAAGTACAATACACAAAAGCCTGTCTTCTATGCATGTCCATAAGCTCTGATAAAACATGACAAACTCACCAGCTCTGATGTAGAACCAGTTCTCATCGCAGGGAGCCAACTCCTTATGCTTGGCAAGTTTGACAATGTCAACCCAATCTGGCACCTTCAGCTTCCCCGACCTTTCAAAACACAAGGGTTCAAAATTAGCTAAAAAACACACACACATGCTTTTATCAAGTCTCAAGTGTGATTACACAGGAGTCAACATTTGAAGTGGACAAAAAAGCTTTTCAAAATTGTCCCAAGACAAGAAATTGTTTAATGGTTGTAGGATGACTTTGACGAAACGTTTTAACTCAGTTTAAATGTACTACTGCATTTTTGCATGTTCACTCAACACTGAACATAAATATACTGACTTTTTGAGGAAGGCTGCCAGCGCCCGGACAAACTCCTGCTGGTTGACGTCTTTCACTGTTACACCACCTGGCATCTGAAAATAAATTAACAGCAAGTACCATATTAATATTTAACAGAAGAGAAAATTCGCACAGTACGTTTAGCAAGCTAACATAGACATGCTACTTTTTAAATAATGTTCATGCACAATATGGTTCGGGACAGAACAAACCTTGTTATTAACAGTAATAAATTATATACAACATAATCACAAGCATTCGTGCTTGTATTTACGTATAGCTTAGCTGGATGTTCTGAGACAACGTGTGTGCTAACAACTAACGACCACGCTTATATCTACGTTATATATAGAGCACACAGTGCAACTCTACTGGCTAACAAACAGTTTATATTGTTGTTTGTTTGAACCACGTAACAAATACTAGTAACTCTTATTAATTCAGGGCTTTTTATTACACCGTAGTAAAGAAAGAAATGTGGAGCGGAGCAGGCCTCGGTGCGCTGCATGGGCGCAGCCATTGGAAGACCGGGGATTCTTAGCATGCGAACTCGTTTTTCTAATAAACTTCACATTTGCGTGACATTTTATTAATAGTCGGGAGTTCACATCAGTACCACTATATACTAAGATGAATTTATGCGCGAAATACTGTGAAATTATGCTTAAAAGTCACTGAATAATCTAGAAAGACGCGGAGTATGATTTACCTTGCTTGTGGACAGCAAAAGGAAGAGGGACGCGCAGGGTTTCCTAAGCGTGTTAACAGGGGCGAGTCACGGTTCTTATCGCGAGACTTGAACACGAGAGGAGGTTTACAGTCTGGGTTTACTGCATAAAACTTCCTTCACGTGCAAGATGAACAAACTGAAAACAACTGAAGCTCTTTGTACTTCATTTTCAGATTATTTATTGTTATAATGTTTTTTTTCTTCCTTTGATGTAGATCTTTTGTACGGCTCCTTGTTGCAGTTGTAAGAATTAAAATTTTATTTGTTTTATTTTAATGGTAAATATGCCTTGCGCTGTCGATTGTTCCCTGTTTTGTGATGTAAACTTTTTGCAACAATTAAAAAAAAATGAACAAACTGTGGTCTAACAAGAATGTTTTTTGAAAAAAAAATATAATACATTACATCTAAATTTGATGATGCATATTAATACATTTTGTATGTGCTCAATCCACACATGTAAATAAAATAATAGGATTTTTAAACTTGTTTTTGTCATAGTGAATTAAGAATTAGCCTAAGTTCAAATTTGACAGATTATTGATCAAAAGAAAAATCAACTTACTCTACAGCAGGCACTAAAAGTGATGATTTTAATTGTAAGAAATAAAATCACAGACATTATGGTAACGTTAATACTTTAGTGGTAGCCTATTTAAAAATATGAGGTAATTTTGCTAAACATCCTTTTAGGCATACAGTCAGACAACTGAGCTCAACTTTGTCTATATAAACCTTGCCAAAAAAAAAGATAAATAAAACATAGGCTAAGCTTTCAAATTGTGTTTTTAGGTATAATATTAAACCATGGTGACTTAATAAATTGTACCCAATGCTTTCATCTTGATTTGTGTTTATAGGAAAATTATTGTTATTATTGTTTGTTCTCTAATGTCTGAAAATCTGTATAGGCCAACAATTTGCACTTTCACAGACCCTGTATATGAAACAGCCGCCATATATGAATATTCATTCATTCATTTTCTTTTCAGCTTAGTTCCTTTATTAATCAGGGGTTGCCACAGCAACTTATCCAGCACATGTTTTACACAGCGGATGCCCTTCCAGCCACAACCCAGGAAACACCCATACACACGCTTTCACACATACACTACAGCCAATTTTAGCTTGCAAACTCCACACAAAAATGCCAACTGACCCAGCCGAACCAACAACCTTCTTGCTGTGGGGCGATTGTGCTACCCACTGCGCTATAAATTAATATCCACAAGCTGCTAATAGATGCTTGTTCCAATATGATTTATTTTCATGTAATGATTTAACAGAATGGTACTGTAATTCAATGGTTATCGTCCCACAGCAAGAAGGTTGCTCGAGTCCTGGCTGGACCAAGATGCATTTCTGTGTTTGCATGTTCTCTCCATGTTCTTGTGAGTTTCCTCTGGGTACTCTGGTTCAACATAGGTGAATTGAATAAGCCAAATTGGTCATAGTGTGTGAGTGGTTGAATGTATGGTTGTTTCCCAGTGCTGAGTTGTAGTTGGAAGGGCATCCACTGCATAAAACATTTGCCAATTGGTGGTTCATTATGCTGTGTCGACCCCTGATAAATCAGGGGCTAGACCAAAGAAAAATGAGTTAACAGAATTGTTCTTTATAAATCAGTGTTTGTGCCAAACCTCATGCACACAATAACACTTTGGCCATATGCACACTGCAAAGCTTTAAAAATGATTGATGCATTGATGTTCAGTTTGTAGGCACTGTTATAATGACCATAGCAACACATAATATGTTTGCCAATTTAACTGATTAGCAGCTTTTGAGTAGATTAATGAATATAAGTGTTTGGTTTTATTGGAAAGCTTTTTCTTAAAAAAAAAAAAAGAAATGCATAGAGCAAGAGCACAAAAATAAAATAAAATAAATATATATATATATATATATATATATATATATATATATTATATATATAGAATATATATATATATATATATATATTATATATAAATATATATATATATATAGATTATATATATATATATATATATTATATTATATATATATTATATCTATATACTATATATATATATATTATATTATTATATATTTAGGCTGTTTTGTGAAGCTGAATGTCTTATTATGTCCATTGTCAAGATTTTTTTAAATCATATATTTCAGTAGTAAAAGACAACGTTCAATAAGTAACATAATCTGGTTAAAACTCTATTTAAATGTTATGACTTTCTCAAAGATCATAAATATGCATGCAACGGGTTTACCCGTATTTGAAAAACCTGAACAATCTTCAAGGCAGACGATGTTAGAAGTCAAATCGGTTCTCGCAAATCCTATTTATTAATATGCAACAAACCAAAAGACAATACAGCATTCATGATATAAATAAATTAATAAATTAATCAATAGAAACAGAAACATGCTTGAAGCTTTTCAAACATTAAAATATCAAAAACGTGAGAACTTATAAACCTTTAAATGATTTCAAGTGGGTTTCCTCTAGGTGGTCCGGTTTCCCCCACAGTCCAAAGACAGAGGGAAAGAGAGAGTGTATGGGTGTTTCCCAGTAGTAGGTTGCAGTTGAAAGGGCATCCGCTGCATAAAACATATGGCAGAATAGTTGGCGGTTCATTCCGCTGTGGTGACCACTGATAAATAAGGGACTAAGCCGAAGAAAAATGAATGAGAAAAGAGAAATCATTATTTGGGGAGTAATCTTGATTATTAATAACAACTGATAACATTACTTTTTTCTGGTTAATTATATTTTTTGTAAGTAAATGAATTATTAATGAAATGCCTATATGTTTATCAATACCAAATAAACTCTGTCTGTCAAATGTTTTTTTTTCTTTCCTGTGTATAGCCCATAACAACACTATCCTTTAAATCAATGACCATCACACATTATTTGAAAGGCAAAAGTCAGTCAGATTGTGCATTTTTTAAATAACATTTAATCCATAGCGACAAATGGTCACAATGTGAGCTACCATTGACATAATGACATATACCATGGCACTATAACTAGCATTTGAGCTGCTGCTCTTTTTTATTTTATTTAATGATTTACAATTGAGATTAGGCTACGCTGTGGCGCAGTGGGTAGCGAAGGTCGCTGGTTCGAGCCTCGGCTGGGTCAGTTGGCGTTTCTATGTGGAGTTTGCATGTTCTCCCTGTGTTGGCGTGGGTTTCCTTCGGTGCTCCGGTTTCCCCCAACAGTCCAAAGACATGTTATAGGTGAATTGGATGCTGCAAGGCCTTCATGTAAAAAATCTAACAATGTCAGCTCACAGTTTTTACCCACAATCATTTTATTTTCAGGAGTCATGGTTCTAAATTATGCTATTGTATGTTTTCCCCCTCTTTTGTAAGGAGCTGGTATACTGTTGACTTGCATTTCAAGAATCATGTACCATTTCAGCTAAAAACATTTTTAATGAAAAATAGCTTACATCTCCAATGGCCTGAGGGCAAGTCTTAACAGTGATTTTTTTTTTTTTTTTTTTTTTGCATGAACCATCCATTTAAAACTGTCTTGTGAAGTTCAATTGACATTTTGTTCCTTTAAAGAAGACAATTGAAGCAGCCTTATTGAACCATGGTAGAAATCTATCATTTCATACCCTGCTGAGAACTGAATTAGTTCATGTGCATCGACACCTAACTCCCAAACAGATAAGCGCTTCATCTTCCCTTCATTCTTCTTTCCTCAAAATCATTCCTGCCATATCTGTTTACTTTAGAGATAGGGTCCTGGTGTGTGCAAATCGGTGATGGTGTGTCTCCCTCAGACTGTGCATATCTGAAAGTGTGTGTGTGAGAACGAGAACTGAAGTCTTTATGTGTTCCTGAATGAAATTGATGTTTATTTATGGTAGCCACGCTGCCCTTTGTACTGGCCAAATGGAATGGTTTTGCTCACACTTCAATAGACTGATAAGCCTCCATACACTGTATTGAAAAGAAGACTTGTGGTTAAAATAGGTTTATTATGTATTTGCTCTATCCACCGGCACATTTGAGACTGAGGGGAGCGTGAGGGGAATTTGGTGGCGGGAAAACGGAGCTGACAGGTTCATATCTTCGCGTCCAATTACGGTAATTTCAACAAACCTCTTTCTCTCAATTTTACTCAGTCGTAAACGTGTTGGTGTTTTAATTAACACATTTTTTTCCTCACTAGGGCCGTGAATGCGCGAGCGTTTGTTGTATCGCTAGTTGATTACCCGGAGAAATTAATTGTGCGGAGAGTGAAGTGCAGAAGCACTACAATAGGAGCGACACAATGAGACGACTTCTAACTTTTACACCATTAATTATTTCGGCTAATCAATTTGTATGAGTGAGGAAAACAATGAAAGAACTGCAGACCCGGCGGCCCAACGCGAGCGCGCGCGAAGAGCCCTGAATTACGAGATTGCGCAATCATTGTTCATTACTATAAGCACTCACGGGCATTTCCGACTGATTACTGTCAGTGGCTTTTGAAAGGTCATATTCATTATGATAAAGAGACAGGTGGCATATTGAAGCGTTTCGGGGGATATTTTAACAGCTATTTTTAACGCAAATATGTTTTCCATTGTCTGGGTACAGAGTAAAATAACCTGTCTGTCAGAGCAGGAAGGCAAGTACGTGATGTGGTTGTCATATCGTCTGTAACCGTGTGCGTGACTTTTCAGCCATTTCCCACTCTGTTTAGACTGTGATCACACACTGTGTGTGGATGCATTGTCACAGCAATCTCCGCTAACCTTTTCAACTGAGTGTAAACCAACACAAATGCCATGATCTTGTTATATTTTACTTAAATTTCTCTGTGTAAAACGCTGGTTAACTATTTGTAAAACAATTTGTAGCAAGAAAACTGAAAATAATTGTATGAATAGGCCTACATCAGGGATTGGCAGTATTTATGATACATATTTCAAATATTTCAAATACAAAAAAGTATATTGTAATTTGTATTTGATGGGGTTTATGAAAACGAGTTTATATTTTGTATCAAAATACTTCAGTGTCTTGTATTTTTAAAATACTGTAAAATACTTTGTAAGAAGTCTACATGATGACTTCATAAAAATGTGTCCCTCAGATTGATGCTTTCTCAGTTATTTGCTTTGAGATCAGAACAGAAAACTGATTAAGAAGAAGCGGTCAATTATTGGAGTATGGATGGAAATTATGCAACACAGATAAAGAAAATAGCAAACAAACAAGTCAACAATCATTGAAAATATACGGCACAATGCTAAGACCAGTGTATAATGGCACAGTGTACAATTCAGCATCAGCATCGTTGCTTAAGAAATGAGATGGAATAAAATATCGGTCCTTAAGAATAGAATGTGGAGCCATTAGCACATAATCATTCTCAGTCTCAGTGAGACATTGAGCACGGTATAACAGTGGTGATTCCTAAAATACTTCATTGCCTGTTTCCAATGACAGAGATGATCTGCAGGTGCAGCGTACAGTTAATGAAGAGATGTCAAAGTGGAACAATACAGTATATGAGACACAAATATTTAATAATTCTCCAGTCTATACAGACTGGTCAAAACCTCCAGAATTCTGTTACTCGACAGTAGCAGGATGTATATAAAAAGTTTTATTGCAAAATCAGATAACCATTTATATCTTAGAGATATCATGTTTTATGTTCAATATGCATTGAAGAGTACAAATGCAAAAAAACAGGATTTATGGAAATTATTAAAACTGGAGATTTTAGTAATTTTCAGAAATCATGTTTTTACATTAGTTATTGAAGATTTCAATTGCAAAAAACTACAATTATTGAACAAAAAACTAAAATAAAATAACCTCTTCATATATCACCCTTTTAAAATATAACTGTTAAGAGATTGTTGCGGTTTCACTGGCCATGCAATAGATGGAAACAAAATGAAGAAATACAGTGCAGAAAACTCATTACCTACAATACATGGTTTTTACAGTGATTAAACATCTTCAAGACAGAACTTTCTGTAGGACATTTGTACAAAATTTAAGCTAAAATGAAAGAGAAAGTCAATTTAATGGTAAAGGGACTGATCAAATAGGCCTATTGAATGAAGGTTTGCGAAAAAATGTCATGCTCCCTTGTCAAAGTATCGTGTAGTAGTTTCAAAATACAAAACACAGTATTTTATTTTGCTACATTTGTGGCTGCTGTATTTTGTAGTTTATTTTGATAAAGTAAAACTGAGGTATTTTGTATTTTATTTTAAAATACATTTCAATGTATTTTTGCCCATCCCTGCCTACAGTAATCTTCTGCCATGGGTTTCACTGTATTGAGTATTAATCTGAGATTTTTACGTGTCTCTACATACAATTTCAATTACGTCCAACTTATTTTTCACATAAGAGTGGGTGCAGCCATTGTAACCTGTGTCAAGACTTCCAGTCTCATTCACTTGCATAGATTTTTAGCTGTACAAAATAGCCTGTTATGCCGCTTGATGTTTCAAACTGCTATTTTCTTATCCTTTCAGTTTTAATTTGTATCGTCATAAACAAATTAGTTTGTAGTGCAAGTAGTTGGAGTGTTTACTGTCATTGTAATTACTAGTAATTTACCCATAGCAGCAAATATATTACATTCACAATGACCAGAAAATAGCTTTTACCACCGTATTGCAAAATAACGCGAATAAAGTCACCATCTAAATGACTGAATGAACATACAATTTCAGCAAACAGATCAATACACCTTTTAGGCAGTGAAAGCCCTTCCAGCCACAACCCACCACTGGGAAACACCCACACACATTCATACACATCAAACAATTTAACCCAATTCACTTATAGTGCATGTCTTTAGACTTGTGGTGGAAACCGGAGCACCCGAAGGAAACCCACGTGAACACGGCTAGAACATGCCACACAGAAATGCCAACTGACCCAGCTGAGGCTCGAACCAGCGACCTTCTTGTTGTGAGGCGACAGTGCTGCCCACTGCGCCACCCCATTCATGTGTTTTATTTTTCTTTCTCTTACAGGAGGTCATGCATGTTATGTGGCTGTATTCCCTGCTTCAGTGTGTAATCGCTGTGCTGGTGGTCGGTGTGAGTGTGAGGTTGAGCTTGGCAGCTGGTTCATTTGCACCTGTGGCAGGAACTAGAAGATGGAGCACATCTGCATGTCTGAAGCTTTGCCTCGGCTTGGTTGGGTCAGTGGGCAGTATTGCAGAAACTCCGGTGTTTGTGCTGTTGAACCTGAGAAGTTCCCAGTGCCTGTACACCTGCATTGCAATGGTGTCCTGCCCTATACTGGTCAGGCAGTTCACTGTGTGCATTCTGCTTCTACTCACCCTTAATAATCATCTGCAGCTCCGCCTGGGGAATAGGTGAGTGCACACAACCTAACTTTGCTTTCCAGGGCTTACACTCTTAAAAATAAAGGTTAATTTGAATTGATGGTTCCACGAGGAATCTTTAACATTCATAGAACCTTTCCATTACACAAAAGGTCCTTCACATTTATGTGCTTGGCTTAGCAGGTGTATTCTATCCAGTGTGATTTATAAAAGAGCAACAAAGAAGGTGAAGGTTTTGGAGAGTAACTTTTGGTGCATTTAAGCCATGTCGGAAAAAAATCGTATTTATGAGTTGAAGACACATGAATGCCACAACTACAGTAAGTTGTTATTATGAGTGGGACAATTTTCTATTTTCAATTGGTAAATGCATAATCAACTTTTGTGGGTTGTCAGTGACAAGCCTGGTAGAACTGCATACTAAGGGAGATAGAGAGAATACAAATCATATTAAAGGGATAGTTCACCCAAAAATGTAATTTTCTGTTCCCTCAGGTCATCCAAGATGTAGGTGACATTTTTTTCTTCAGTGGAACAGAAAGTATTTTTATATATGTTGCGATATTTTTAGCTGGAACCATGTCATTATAATATGAGACTCTAGTAGTGCTTACTTTAGTGCGCTCAGAGACATTTGCCCAGGTTGTGAATTACAGGTAATAATGTAAGTTGTAAATAATGTTCAGGTTGTTGCACAGAGTGATCGTTTAGCTTCTCAGTGAATCATCAGAAGCTGCTGGTGGTAATCATTTTATTTCAATATAATTTTTAAAATCTCAAAGTAATGGCACTCACTGAATTAAATTATATTGATACAAAAGGACTACGGTTGGAGCTAAAAATCTTTTTTTTTTTTAGAGTTTTTCCTGAAGGAAAAATTCACCTACATCTTTGATAGTCTGAGGGTGGATAAATTAACAGGATTTCTTAGGGTGAACCTTACATTGTCAGGTTTTTATTTATAATTCTTTAAAAAAAAAGTTTTGTGATATAACAATTAATAAGTTTGTATCGTCTACATCTTAAATTGGCTTCATAAACTATTAATAAAATATAAAATACACAACATATAAATGATGCGAGCTAACAAACTCGCTGATTTTTTTTAATCAAGAAGCCATCTTGTGCTAATAAAAGTGAATACAACTAATGTTAGACTGGTTCCTAAACATGCCCCCGCCCCCTGCATCGCTTAGCTACTTTTTATGGAAAGTCATCCGTTATATTACTTTTGAGTTACGTTTGCGTTACTTTTCTTTACCTGGCTGAGGTTTGATCTCTTTTAGAACTTGCAGGTGTTTTGTTCACCTTTTTATAGAGAAGCTCTGCATTTAACAACCATCTATATAGCCTACACCTTTATTTACCTTTAAATACATGTAGGATAAAATTATATTTTCAGAACTTTCTGAATCGGGGTGTCACGGTGGGGCAGTGGGTAGCACGATTGCCTCACAGCAAGAAGGTTGCCGGTTGGAGCCTCGGCTGGGTCAGTTGGTATTTCTGTGTGGAGTTTGTATGTTCTCCAAGGGTTCGTGTGGGTTTTCTCCGGGTGCTCCGGTTTCCCCCACAGGTCCAAAGACATGCACTATAGGTGAATTGGGTAAGCTAAATTGACTGTAGTGTACAGTATGTGTGTGAATGGGTGTGTATAGATGTTACCCAGTGATGGATTGCAGCTGGAAGGGCATCTTGCAGCTGGAAGCGTGACTTTCTGAACCCAGAGCAACACATGCTGTATATACAAATTAATGACAGCATGTAAAGTGTTTGCTACTTTTGAAAGTTTTGTGTTATTAGTTAAGTAAATTCACTGTACATTGAGATAAAGATTGCAATAAAGCCAAGATTACTAAGATGAAATCATTTATATTAAGGCAAAAACAGATTTCAAACCTTTAAAATGTTTAATAACAAAATGAACAGCCAGACGATAAAAAACATCTCCAAATCAAAATAAATCTTTGAGCTACATTGAATAAATTGCTTCACGTGGCCTTAATAAATGTGTAAATCGTTTCCCAAAAGAGAAAAAATCTTACTATATTATAAAACGTAGTCGCTTTTACAGTAACGTTAGACAGTGGCTGCACCTCCTCAACAATAAAAGCAAAAATCATTTTTTAGTTGCAAGAGTTCACACTTAGCTGATGATTTATTATAAAGCTTGTTTGGCATGCTGTCCCGGGAGAGAACCCTGAGCTCAGGTAGATCTCGAGAACTCCCCTGTCATAGTGATTGAAGAGCAGATAGTAGTTCTCTTTAACAAGATAGGTACTAGGTAGGGAGCAAGTCTATAGTGTTGATTAGTCAATAACTTAAGTTGCATGTTTTTAATCGGTGGAAGGGAAACCGGAGAACCCGGGGGAAACCCACATGAGCACGGGGAGAACATGCAAACTTCACACAGAAATGCCCGCTGGTTTGGTAAAGCCTAGAACTATTGACATTCTTGCTGTGAGGCAACAGCGCTAAGCACTGGGCCACCGTGTCACCCATCTAGGAAGGAGGAGGAGAAGGGGTGGAAGGGGGAATTCTTCAAGGCGAAGATAGCGGTGATACGTAACCCGGGGTATTTATAGTAGCTTAGGGATCGTCTGATTGGTGCATAGTGAATTTGGATAATGTGGGTCCAGCCGCTAGCAATCATAAGCACGTGATCCTCTCGAAATTAGTTTATAAATAAACTTCACTTAGTCAAATTAATTGTTCTACCTGGAGAATGTGAACTGATGTCAATCATTTGTTGTTTAGCTGGAGGTGAGGTGCAGGTGTAGTGCTTTCCATCCAGTTTTTTTTTCCTGATGTCGTGTTTCTTGCAGTTGTCAAAAGTTTTACTTACACATAATCTACATTTAACAACAATCCACTTCTTTTCTTCGATGAGTTCAAAATTACAAGAATCCATAGAAAAAATATGAGCCTGCCATTCTGACTGTAGTGATGATCGGCGATTCGCAAATAAACCGTTTGTTTTAATCGGATCTTCAAAGTGAACTGGTCGAACCAGTTCATTAAATTGAACGGAGTTGTTGTGAAAAGGTTTGTGTCTTCAGTAAGTACTAACATACCGCATACTCCCTCTGACTCAGAATAAACCCATATCCTTAGATATTCAGTTATAAAAACAGTACACTCACTCACCTACTGTGAAAAAGGAGACCTGATGATGATGATGAGTGCGAGTCGGACGTCTGTTCCCTCACAGCACGCTCTCTCATTGAGTGTGTGATTCAACCTGACTAATGTCATTTTTATTCAACAATATATTTTGTAAAAGCCAATTACGCAAGGTAAAAAGTAACTTGCGTTACATTTTTAAAAAAGTAACTCAAATAATATGACTTATTTTTTAAATAAATATTATTACTAGGGCCAGACGGAATCTGCAGACATTTTTTGCTATTTCTGCGCAGAATTTTGTTAAAAATCTGCGGATTTATGCAGAATGATTTTTAGGAGAATCATAATTAAAACCTTAATATATGAAATAAAAAGTAATACCTTTATAACTTGTATTTAATGTTTACAATGCAAATCCATCTTTTTATTTGGTAAAAAAGCAAGTCTCTCATATAATATATCTACTAAAAGACAGAAAATATTACTTTACAAACTGTATTGTAAATACATTATATGAACATTTTCATATTAGTCAATAATATTACTGTAATTAATTAAAAAATTGAATAAATATAAATGTATACACATTTACACAAGTAAATAAACAGAATCAATAATGAAAATAATAAGGGTGTGACAAGATCTCGTACAACGAGATCTCGCGAGATTAAATCGCGGCGAGATTTTCTCGTCGAGGTGAAAATATGTCTCGTGAGTTGTGATTTTATGATGGAGCGTGAGGGTGAAATTAGCATTGACGATTGGAGGCAGGATGGGATTTGATCTGCAAATAAAGTGCTTTGCACACACCTGGCAACCCAGGCTGGCCTCAGAGTTGCGCTGTAAAGTCTAGATCGGATACGCGGCCGGCCGGAAGTGCGATTTACATTAATATAGCGGCATGTTTTAATGACCCTGTATAACAATAATTAATATTTTTACATAACTGTGACGGTTGGGTTTAGGGTTGGGGTGGGGGTAGGGGTTAAAAATACAATTTATTGGGTAATTTAATAGATAAGATAAATAATACTCGGGACAACTTCTGTTTTTACGCTTCTGTGACGGTTGGGTTTAGGGTTGGGGTGGGGGTAGACGATAATAAAATACAATAAATCAGAAATTTCATAAATAACATAAATAATTCTCGTTAACCTCCAGCCGCAAACGTATCCAATCTAGCAACGTGTGTGACGTAACCGGAGTTCAGCAGGTACAGCATCCAACATAGGCTACATCTACAGCCTCACACATTATGGTTCATATCCGTGATATGGAATAGCACTTCAGATATGCTGAAAGGTATAATCGTCGTAAACACAAATGGAATTACGACGTAGAGTATTCCTATTTTAGTCGCGTTATTGAAGTGCAGATATGTTAACGCCGTATCAAACTATTAACACCGTGAAGGACTTTTAGCCGCATTTTGCGACAGGACCTATACTCACCTAGCGAGTCAGTAAAGCACCACAGACGCACACATCTCTAAGCGCACGCAAACAAACACACGCTCACTGAATAAACTCCTGGAGACTCATCGTCACATCATCATCACAGAACACACGTTTATACTGTCCGGGAAAAGCTGATTTTTTTTTTCATTCTGCGTGCGGTGTCAAACTCAATTAAAACAACTCTCAGTCCTTCATATTCGCATGCTCGCATCCGGTAGCTCAGAGTGAGTCACGGGGCGGAAGGAAATCTTGCTAAATGAAAGTGAAACTCATTTATTAAATAAAAAATGAAATACAAAAAATTACATTTTTGTTTCAGTGTGTGGAAATAAGTTCGAATATATTATGTGAAATTGTACAGGGGAGAAGCCAGTCGGTAGAGTTTATATCTAAATTTAGCAGTGTTTGCATGTCCTTTATGACAATTCATTTAAATAGAAATAAAATACCATTCATTACAATGTTTTTAAAAAGCACCTAAATTGTTTTGTATTTTGTGATTTTTTTTTTCTAGTTGAATAAAAATCTATTTTCCATTCATATAATAGCAAATATTTAGCTAATATTTAAAATTATATATAAAAAGATTTTTCCATTCACATAGGCTATTAGCAAAATATTTATCAGTGTTTGCATGTCCATTACTGCGTATAATTAATTAAAATAGAAGTAAAATAACATTCATTACAAGTTGATTGAAAGAAAGCACCTAAGTAGTTTTGCGATTTGTTTTTTTTTCCCAGTTGAATAAAAGACTATTTTCCATTCATATATTTCATCATTGAAGATTTCTTAAAAATAGTGTAAAAATCTCGTCTCGTTCTCGTGAACCCAATCTCGTATCTCGTCTCGTGGAGTAGGCATCTCGTCACACCCCTAGAAAATAATAATGAATCAATAATAAAAAATCTGGAGAAATCTGCTGAATTCTGCGCGCGCAGATTCTGTGTGGGCCTAATTATTACATAACGCATGTTACTTATAACTCGTATATACCCCCCAACACTGATTGTCACTGGCATACATTACTTCAGAATTCTTTGTGATGATGAGAATGCAACCAGGAAAATTAGTTCTTGGAGGGGGGTCTGGCCTGGTGGCTATTTCCTATAACTATCCAGTACAAAAGCCACTATTGCTCCAAAAACTTTCATTCTAAGAGTTAATTTTAAGAGTTTATGTTTGAAAAGTTTTCAGCAAGTTCTGAGCTGTTTTGATTCTTGCATAGAGCATACGTGAAATAACATAAGACTCATTTTTGTGCTGACTATAAAATCAGAGTATTAGCTGGTGTGGAATGTGCTTAATAGTTAAAATTCAGGACCGTGCTTATGTTTCTTTCAGATATGCAGGCTTAGTGACTCGCAGGCGGGTTTTGTGCTTGGTGCTGCTCTGCTGGGTCATTTCAGTGATCACTGCCTTCGGCCAGTTCATTGTTTCCAACTCTTCTGATACCTGGGGAGCTGCTGCGGACGACGATACAGCCGGACTCGGGATGGATGAATGGCCTGAAGGAAATGACACCACCCCCGCCCTCCCTCCCAAACGCCCATACCCCCAGGACCGCTCTGTTATCGGTGAGTTCTTGCCTTACGGAGGTTTTCTGTCGAAGTTCCTGGTGGAAGACAATGAAAACTTTACATACGCTGAGATCCATGGCAGCCACTGGGGTGTCTGTGCCACTGACACCACGCTCAGTCCGGTCTTCCTAGTGTATGTTTATGCTGTCACCGTGTTTGTTATTCCTTTGTTGGTTCTACTGGCCGTGTATCTGGACTTGATGTGCTTCATGCCACAGCAGGTTTCTGCGTGCTCCACATTTTCTCAGAAACGAAGCTCTGTTTGGTCTCGCTCTTTGGCTCTCTCTATTTCTCTGCTGATAATGCTTTGCCTGCCCCTGCACATCACCCACGCGTTGTTACTCTTAGCCCCGAGCGCCACTAGACCCGACTGGACCTCTCTGACGGCCTCTGTTCTCTTCCAGATCTATAGCGTAGTGCCCCCACTCCTCTTCACCAGCACCTCTCAGCAGGTAGGCTTCGAGTGCGCCTTGTTATCCGCACCCAACCTGACCTCCAGAGTCATCACCTCTCGAGTCAAATCTGTGCGGAGCGCTTTCTGTTCGGTGGAAGATTTCCATCACAGTGGGCTGACACTCAAAGGCAAAGCGTCTCCAGGGTTGTCATGTGAAGAGGGCACTTGCAGCTAAAGCTATCTGTAGAGTCATTGCATAGGCCATATATAATTATATTCAGCAGTTAGGTTAAACTCATTCAATATTAGCTCATGGCTATCTGCTGCATTTACATCAGGGTCGTTCATGTCATTTCAGGCAATGAATGAAAAGAGTTACTGCAAATTAATTTTGTTCATACTTACTCTGTTATGTGAAATCTAAACCTGGAGTCTGGATGAAATGTCATTTTTTATTCATCTGCCTTAAATTATAATAAACCTGCATTACTTTTATAGGAAGTCATTTATATATTTTTTGAATTCCAGTGAATACTCCGTTTAATGATTCCAAGCACTGTTTGTTATTCATCACTCTGTGTGCTGTTTACCCATCAGCATAGATAGTGTCTATACGCTTATTTCACACGGAGGCCATTTTAAAGAACGAAACCAAGGCTGCGGTGGGAAGAAACCTGGAAGTATAGGACCAGCACTGTAAATATTGCAACAACATGCTGTGGACTTCGAATCTCCACAATTTCAAAATGCCGATATGGTGTAAACATCACTTTAATATCATTCAGTTAAGTTTAATTTAAACAATTAAAAGCACATTAGGCATCAAACAAAATCACAATCTCTTTAAGAGTAATACGCTTAAGTGTCCTCCTAGAATTCAGTTCATGGCACCAGGTAAACACTGTGGGGATGCTTCCTTGCTTCAGCCTATGTAACACGGTGAGCGATAAAACAATACAGTCATTTGTAACACACCCTTGTGTTGTCTATAAGAGTGTTGTCCCAGTACTGAAGTTTAAAAACGGCTATTTCCCGCTAACATTTAAGTGCAGCTGAGTACGTTTTTAAACAGCTGATTTGCAATAGTATTAATCAGTGCTCAACAGAAATTACTGTGATTGGCCGTGAAGGTCATCAGTTCACCGCTCTTCACAGATTGCAAACACAGATACACGTTTTAAAGCCGTGAAGATCAGTCAAATCATCAAGCGGATCGCTCGTCTGTGTTTACTGATGACTTTCACGGCCAATCCCAGTCATTTCTGTTGAGCACGTGAACACAATGGCAAATCAGCTGTGTTTAAGAACGCCATCAACAGTGCCTTAAATGTTAACAGGAAATGGACGTTTTTTTTTTAATTTCAGTACCGAAATGTTGTATTGTGACAAGTCTAATGTAGTGAAAGAGTCAGTTCAATGACTTGAGTTTGATAAATGGCATCTAAAACGTGTGTTTGGGAAAGAAAACATTAGCTAACTAGTGCTATTTCCCTTAACTTCGCTGAAAATGAGGTCCAATATCCCTTTTTTTTTTACTATTGATTCAAAACGGACCTTTGGGTCACATGGAAGGCGGTGAAAGTATAAATTTGTGTCGCTTTCTCTTCGCTGCTAAGATATACAGCCAGGTACACAACATTCCTGTGTGACTCAGGCGATACTTCCGGGAATCTTCCCACCGGAGCCTCGAATTCGCTGTTTAAAATGGCAGTCGCATGAAATCAGTCTATAGTAGATTCTGTAATCCACACAGTTTTATAAATGAAACCATTAGTTTTGAACTGATAGGTTCAGATCAGGTTCAGATCAGATCAGAGGTTTTAAATAATAGACCAGGATGCTAATTACAGTTAATATTATGTCATTTACAATCAGTAACATACTTTTATTTATGAGTAATCTACTCAACACTGTCTAAAATGAACCTTACCTTTTAATATTCTTCATACGAACTTGTCTCTCATGTTAGACGTTGATTCTCACAATTGTCAGGTTAAAATTTATGCAAATGACCTATTTTGAATCAAAACCTCAAATGTAATGATCTAATGAAAAATGTTGGACAAAGTTTGAAAGTTATTTTTAAAATATAATTTTCAGTTAAGTCATTTTCAAGTCAACTTGTCTTGGTCACCAGCTAGAGTTCCCACCAGACACAATAGAGGGACTCTACACCTCACATCTGCCACTCAACTGGACTACACATCCCATAATCTTATGCACATCACATCTGATGTTCATGAACTTTGAGAATACTACACCTGCAGCCCATTATCACACATTAAATATAGCTATGGCTTATTTATTGATTGTTCCATGTGGGCTCTGCTTAACAGGCCAACTAGAAACTATTATGAACTATTATTCCTTTTCATTTTATAAATGAAACATTAAAACTTTTGCAAATTCTTTAAAACAGGTTCTGAAATCAGATTAAAACTATGAAACCTGTCCAGTGATTTGCCATTTGGGGGAACTATAAAATACACAAGTAAATAACAGGGTGAGAATGTGGTAAAGTCTTTTTCTGGATTGCTTTTGAAAATTGTTGGTTGGGTTTAGGAAAGTGGGTGGGTGGGTCAGTCGATTGGTCAGTCAGTCAGTCAGTCAGTCAGTCAGTCAGTCAGTCAGTCAGTCAGTCAAACAGTCAGCCGACAGTGGCCTCTGGTGGTTTTAAGCGAGAACAGCAGGCGTAAATGGCACTCGCGAGAGAAATTTGAGATCTCAAAAATCGTACACAGCGGCCTCTGGTGGATTCGCAAAAACAAAAACTGCAAAAATAAAAAATAAAATGTAGCTCCTGGGACGTATTTGGCGGTCTCCAGAAATGTACACAGAGGTACGTTTTCAGAATAAGCCTAGGTTGGGATTCAAGGCATTACACAGATTGCCCTCAGTGGAAAACCATTGAATTTTCGAAACATTTCAAAACAGTAACGAAGTAATGTAACCTCGTTTATCATTTTGATGCATGTTCCAAGACCACTGATTCGAAACAAACATTTAACAAAGGTTTTGAAGCTTAAAACAGTGCATCGAAATGAGTCATCACTACCTAATATTAACAAAAGTTCACTCTATCTGTTTCAGTCTGAAATGAATGGACATTGGATTTAGTCAGTTTATTCTAACTGGCACAGTTGTATGAAACATTAATTTAGAGTAGACTAAATAAAAATGAGCAAATATTATACTTTACCTAACTTATTTAAAAAAAACTCCCATTCTGCTCATGGAATTGCAAATTTGACAAAGCCAATCAAGTCTTTGGTTTTAAAATCAAACATATATTTGTATTCTTGCTGTTTTTTCATGATTAAGGCCCCAATACCACCCACATCTAAAGAGCCCCTTTTTAACTTTAGAGTCCAATTATGAAAATATCTGAACTCAGCAGGGATTCTGATGCATTTGAATCTGAAGGAAACAAGTCTGTCTATGAAATTACCAATTCCCACGAGACAAGTAATCGTAATTCCTGAATTATCATAGCATTAAAATGGCTTTCCAGACAAGACCGATTTCTTTGTTGTCTTGGAAATAATGAATACTTCAGGGAGCAGGAAAATATAAAACTGCTACAATATGCAAGAAATATTATTCTGACCTTACTTTTATGTCCCCGACAACAAATAAGATATGAACTAAACTGGTGCAGAAAACAGCCTTTTCTGACTTAAGATGTAATGAGTCATTAGAAAGCACTTTGTAAATTCCTGTTATGTTGCAAAAATGGCCCAATAAATATTCCACCGCTGCCATGTTTAATCCCAGCAATACTCAAGGATTACTGGTGAAACGATTTAACCAACAGTCTCAGAAGGCTGTTATATGAATACATCAATAAGTGTGCACACTTATGCATAATTAAATATGGTACATCAAAATGTGTCCCATCAACGTGCGAACCCTTTCGGTTTGATCTGCATGTTTAATTATCCCAACTATAATAGCATATCAAGTGGGAGAGGCCGTCTGAATGTATCGAGATAATTAAGCACTCAATAACTCCCTGGGAAAACAGGATTCCATAGCTGTTTTGATTAAATGCGTACTTCATATGTGCGGCTCGAATAAAAGCTCTGTTTCAGTCTAATTGGATTATTCGTTTTGCTCACTTGTGTCAGTGCTGGGGTAAGAAATGAACCCTTTTGTATCGGAATATTTGTGTTGTGATCTCCACATATTCTTCTTCTCCCTCCTTGCCGTCTCATTCCCCCAATCCAGCTATTATCCATCCAAGTTTCAAGCATGAAATCCTCCATCTAAAGTCACTCATTTTGTCTTTGTACAGCTCCAACTTTGATTTGTCTAGCACTTGATCATTGTCTTCCACTCATTTTTTCTTGCAAATGCTTTTCTCTCTCATTGCAGCGAGCGCTAACCTCCAATGCCGAGGTGAATTATTGAGTGAACGTGGCCTGTCAAAAAGGAAAAACAAGTAAAAGCTTTTGCTAACCGAGAGCTCATTCGATTGTTCTTCGCTCGAGAGCCTTTAGCTTCCTGCTGAAATTACAATCTTTCATCACTAAAGCAGCTTCAGTCAATTCAGCGCACCTGCTCTAGTCCACATGCTCTTGAATGGGGTCGTTACAAGGAGTACAAAAGCACCAAAACCATAAAGCATAATGTGAATGCAGTGTCCTTGGATAAAGCCATAGGAAAGTTGGATGCACTCCTTGACCAGCATATAGTTTATTACCTATGCGTATGGCAAGCTGTTTTAACATTTAGTCTATAAACAGTACTAATACCCATGTTCTTGCAGTTTTTGCACTATTTTATATTTTCATAATTAGCTACCGGGCGACGCAGTGGCGCAGTAGGTAGTGCTGTCGCCTCACAGCAAGAAGGTCGCTGGTTCGAGCCTCGGCTGGGTCAGTTGGAGTTTCTGTGTGGAGTTTGCATGTTCTCCCCTCGTTCGTGTGGGTTTCCTCCAGGTGCTCTTGTTTCCCCCACAGTCCAAAGACATGTGGTATAGGTGAATTAAGTAAGGTAAATTGTCCGTAGTGTATGAGTGTGAATGAGTGTGTATGGATGTTTCCCAGAGATGGGTTGCAGCTGGAAGGGCATACGCTAAAAAAAATTTGCTGGATAAGTTGGCGGTTCATTCCGCTGTGGCGACCCTGGATTAATAAAGGGACTAAGCCAAAAAGAAAACGAATGAATGAACGAATAATTAGCTACCTTTAGAACATTCTTGTAGCCTACTCATTTATTTGATGCTATAGTTATTATCAGACACAGATATCTGTTAATTAGTAGGTGTGTGACAGACACTTTCTTTACGAAACAAGACGAGACACGAGATTGGGTTTGAGATTTTCACACTATTTTAAAGAAATCCTCAATGATGAATTGCATGGAAAATTGTCTTTTATTCAACTGGGAAGAAATGAAAATCACAAAATGCAAAACTATTTAGGTGTTTTTTTTTTATTATCAACGTGTGATGAATGTTTTTTTATTTTAATGAATTCTATGCTGAGTGTGATGTGGCTGGAATGAGAATCAGCACCTCCAAGTCCGAGGCCATGGGGCTTCACTGGAAAAAGGTGGTTTGCCATCTCCAGATTGGAGGAAAGTCCTTACCCCAGATGGAGGATTTCAAGTATCTTGGGGTTTTGTTCACGAGTGAGGGAAGAATGGAACATGAGATTGACAGGCGAATCGTTGCAGCGGAAGCTGTAATGCGGGTAATGTTCTGGTTCGTTGTGATAAAGAAGGAGCTGAGCTAAAAAAGCAAAGCTCTCGATTTACCGGTCAATCTACGTTCCTACTCTCACCTATGGTCATGAACATTGCCAATTTTACATCGTCTTGTTTTTTTTTTTTTTTTTTTTTTTTTTTTTGTGAGTATGTTGTTGTAAATTGGACTGTCTGTATTTTGCACTGTCTGTATTTTGCACTGTCTGTATTTTGCACTGTCGTTGTATTTACACTGTCTGTATTTTGCACTGTCTGGAGCCAGCACCTAAGCTTTTCACTCATCATAGCACACGTGCTGCTGATGATGTGACAATAAAAGTGATTTAATTTGATTTTGAACTTTGGGTCATGACCGAAAGGACAAGATCTCGTATACAAGCGGGCGAAATGAGTTTCCTTCGCAGGGTGGCAGGGCGCACCCTTATAGATAGGGAGGAGAGGAGTGGAGCTCGGAGTAGAGCCGCTGCTCCTCCACATTGAGAGAAGTCAGCTGAGGTGGCTCGGGCATCTGTTTCTGATGCCTCCTGGACGCCTGCCTAGGGAGATGTTTCAGGCATGTCCTACTGGGAGGAGGCCTTGGGGAAGACCCAGGACACGCTGGTGGGAATATGTCTTTCGGTTGGCCTGGGAACGCCTCCAGAAGAGCTGGAGGAAGTGTTTGGGAAGAGGGAAGTCTGGGGTTTTCTCCTGAGACTGCTGCCCTTGTGACCCAGCCCCGGAAAAGTGGATGAAAATGAATGAATGAATGAATTCTATGCAGTAAAGGACATGCAAACACTGCAAATATGTAGCTATAAACTCTACTGACTGGCTTCTCCCCTGTACTATTTCACATGAGAAATCAAACAAATTTCCTCAAATTTAACTTGACAAAATTTTTGGTAATTCATTTTCAATAATGCAACTAAAATAGGAATATTCCAAATGTGTTAATTTAATTTGTGTTTAAGATGATTATGACTTTCAACATATCTAAAGTGATATTTCATATGTTCATGGTTAATTTGTGTGGCAGCAGTTGTAGCAGCCTCCGCTTTGGTAGCCTATGAACTCCGGTGGAAAGATAAGCAGTTATGTCACACCTGCCTAAGCAACCGAGTGACCCGCACAACACCAAGGCCCACCTGGGTTGCCAGGTGTGTGCAAAGCACTTGATTCAAATCCAATCCTGCCTCCAATCTTCAATGCTAATTTCACCCTCACACTCCATCATACTAACATCACAACTCAACTTTTCACCTTGACGAGAATCTCGTCGCGATTTAATCATGCGAGATTTCATGACACAAGATCTCCTCACACTCCAATTATTTAGACACTGTACTTAGATACTTGTACTAAGGTGTAAAGGTCCCTGTTTTGTTATTGTGTTTAGTTTTGTTCAGTTCCATATTTCATTCATCATGCCCAGTCATTTGAGTTTCCCCTTGTCAATTACTTTAGTTATTTAGTTTCCAACCCCTCGTTATCTTGTAATGTAATGTGTGTATTTATATATGGCCATACACCCAAAGCGCTTCACAATCATGAGGGGGATTTGTCTCTCCACACCACCACAGGTTTGCAGCATCCACTTGGATCATGCAATGGCAGCCACAAGACAACGGCTCCAGTGCGCTCACCACACACCAGCTATTGGTGGAGTGAAGAGACAGCGATAGAGTCAATTAGGTGGATGGGTATGATTGGGAGGCCATGATGGGTGAGGGCCGATGGAGAGAATTTGGCCAGGACACCGGGTTACACCCCTACTCTTTATAAGAATTTCCATGGGATTTTTAATGACCACAGAGAGTCAGGACATCGGTTTAACATCTCATCCGAAAGACAGATCTTGTTTAACTTTACTGTCTCCACTATATATTCCTTTGTTAAGCAATTTGTTGTCTGGTGTTTTTAGCTTTACTTTTATGATCTCTGAGTGTTTTACCTGTTCTCCTTGTTTTGTTGTTTTATTTTAAATCACAAAACTGCATTTGGATCCTCACCATCATTCATTTCATTACACACCACACCTAGACATAACAAAAGGTCATTGCAGACTGAATCAGAAATTTTTGCACGTTAAAAAACAAATTCGACCTCATGTTGTGTCATTGGCATTTACACATCCTCCGAAACTTTTGCCTGTCATTATAAATATTAGATTGTGTTTGAGTTTTTCGCATCTTTAAAAATGATGTCACTTGCAGCACAGAGCACTTTTTGACGAACAAAGAGTGTAATGTAAAGAATGTGTGAGAACTACTGCTGTATGTTGGTTTTAGTGCCTGGCGTGCAAACTTCAGCTACTGTTTTAAATTCTGTTTACTCAACCTAAAGTGCTTCCAAACCTCTTTCTTTATTCTGTTGAACAATAAAGATATTTTGAAAAAAGCTAAAAACCTTTCAACTTTCTTCAAAATATCTTATTGTTCAACTGAATAATAAACAACAAGTAAAAGGTGAGTAAATGATAACAGAAGTTTCATTTTTGTGTGAACTATCCATTGTATCTAATGAACAAGAACAGGTATCTAATAATAAGTACTTGTTTTATAAACTATGCTTTATATTAAACATTAAAACAGCTTGCTATACCATTAATCTGTCAGCTGAAGATCTATAAAGAAAATTACAAGAGATTGATGAAGTTCAGAAAAAGTCTGCAGCTGTCATTTTCCATTTAAACTCTGCATTTGGAGTTTGTCAGCTTGCTGAAGCGTAACTCGCTTCTCAGAAGCCCCAGAATTAGCAACTCATCTCATCTGATCATGCTTTGTGAAGCATTCATTCTTAAACTTGAAGGAAATTGCTAGCATATGTCCTTCTTTATCTGAGGAGCAGCTCAAAGCGAGGAGAACAGCAGGTAACGCAAGGTGCGCTTTGATTGCCATGTGACAGTTACTGTTTATGACAGGCTTCTGCAGAGCTTCTCCATCAATAAAGGACAAACACATCGATCACTCGTCCTCCCCTCAGCTTTTAAATCCAAAGCCACCCCTCCTGGAGCGCTCAGCAAGTGACTTCTGACACAATCGTATATTGATTACAGTGGAATAATGGAGGAGTCCTATTTTAATGCACCTGCTCTCTCTGTGTATCTGCTCTTTTGTCATAAGAGTCTTATGATTCATCATCTCAGTCACAAGGCTTTCATCTCCGCTGGCTGCTTCTGCTAATTAAAATATCCTCCCTTTTTTTTCTTCGCCGCTTTCCTTTATTGCCACTGGTGAGAGCTGATTGTGTCGGCTACTTGAAGACAGAAAATCAGTCGGGAATCTTTTAAGTATTTTTTATTTTGTCGTGCTTGGTATCTTTCCCCTATAAAGATGTACAGTTAGCTATATCAACAGCGACGCAAAGACTATAAAATAAACAGGAAGTGAAAGACAAAGAGGAGACGGACGAAGAGGGAGAAAGACACAAAGAGGGTCAGAGAAAAGTGGAGGAGAGAGAGAAAAGTGGGTATACACGGCTGTTTCTACTGGTAGAACTAAAGCATGGGAAGTATACAATTTATAACATTTACAATTATAATAACAGTAAGAATAATAATAACAATAACAACGATCATAATAGTCCAAATAATAATTAATCAAAACAATTAAGACCTCTGATATCTTTTAAAGACAAACGAAATATATATTTTTTTGAATTTTGCAAGTTTTTTTTAAAGATGACGTAACAGTAGTTTGTTCAGTTTTGCACCTCTAAGCTAATATTCTGTGTTAGTACGATAGCATCGCTCGGTAATGCGCGCAAAAAGTTTTTTTTTTTTTCTTAAAAGAGTCATTTAACTTACTTTGTAGACTTTTTCATACAAATAATGACTTTAGAGATATGTTTCATTGTGTTATTTTTTTGTGTGGAGCCATCAAAAAATCATTAAAAAAAAACGTAATTTCCGACATGTTCTTGCCAAACTTTTTTCTCACCCAAGTCGCGGTTCTACGTTCCCAAAGACTCTTCGCGATAATTAAGCCCCTTTTTTTTACAGCGTCAGAGCAAGCGGTCTGCTTCAATTCATTCGGCTCATAAAAGAGAACATGTCTAATCCCTTAATTATTAACAAACAATAGTGGAGAGATAGAGGAGGGAGAGGAAGGAGCGCTGGAGAGAGTCACAGAGAGAGGATCAAAAACGAGAGGAACTTTTCTTCACAAGTCAACAGGTTTTGGCCAGCGTGAGCAGATAATGGAGTTGCTAGATGAAAAGCGCAGATGAATACTTTATGAGGACGGCTCTGAGCTCTCAGCGCTGTTGTTGGTGAATTTATTCTCTACCGGCTCAGTCTCTGAGGCCCAGGCGCTGCGCAAAAATGCAGAGGATTTCAATTTGCTCACTTTGGGACATTCAATACCTCATAAGCCACAGCGGCACTGTCCTGCATGGTTATAGACGGTCTGTTTGGAAATGGAAACTTTTCTCTCTTGGTCCTGCAATTACAGTTTAGTTGTAGCAACTAAAAAAAGAGTGAGCGTGATGGTGTTTTTCAGTCAGAATAATTGTCCTCTGCTTTCGTCTCTCTCGCTCCTCCATTAATATCTCCGTCCTCTCCTTCCCACTCCATCTTCCTTCATATGGCACGATTGTGATTCCCTCTGGTTGTTGTAGTAGTGGTGTGTAGGTCTGTTTGGGAACAGTGTGTGTTGCGGTGTGCAGTCTGCAGCGGTCCAGTGTTTCTCAACAACTCCACCAGGGCGGCGCTACAGTAGGTACTCCTTCTTGCCCTGGCTGGCATCATTCCCGTTGAGGAAGGCCTCCTGAACCTCGCCGTGTTCATCTAAACCACTGGCCTCATGAGTCAAATATGAACCTGTAGAAAGAGAGAGAGATACACACATTAATGAGAATTAGGTTCATGCTTTAGAATTAAATGAAAAAATGTTTTTAAAAGCACTAGATGAGTTCTTTAAATTGCTGTTTGACATACTAAAACACAAATCTAAACGGCATATTAAAGAGAATGTGCTTCTATTGTGTTCTTGGGTATTTACATTAACAGTTCTTTTACATGTAAAACACACATAGAGTGCATGGTTTGTTCTCATTTACACCAAAGATTGTATTTTTTATGGAGGTTACGTCTTTTTGGAGTTAACAAGAAACTTATGATGTTGTTTTATAAAGCTGTTCTCGAAAGCATTGTCAGGTATGGTATCACAATGTGGTTTGGCAACCTACAGTGCATGAGGAAAAAATTTATAGCGCTTCACTTTTTCCACATTTGTTACCGCCTTATTCCAAAATGGAATAAATTCATTTATTTCCTTAAAATTCTACACACAATACCCCATAACGACAATGTGAAAAAAAGATTTTTTTGAAATTGTTGCAAATTTATTAAAAATAAAAAACCTGAAAAAAATCACATGTACACACAGCCTTTGCTCAATACTTTGTTGATGCACCTTTGGCAGCAATTACAGCCTCAAGTCTTTTTGAATATGATGCCACAAGCTTGGCACACCCGTCTTTGGGAATTTTTGCCCATTCCTTTTTTCAGTACCTCTCAAGCTCTATCAGGTTGGATGGGAAGCGACGGTATACAGCCATTTTCAGATCTCTCCAGAGATGTTCAATAGGATTTAGGTCTGGGCTCTGGCTGGGCCACTCAAGGACATTCACCGAGTTGTTGTGAAGCCACTTCATTGATTTTTTGGCGGTGTGCTTTGGGTCATTGTCCTGCTGGGAGATGAACCGTCACCCCAGTCTGAGGTCAAAAGCACTCTGAAGCAGGTTTTCATTCAGGATGTCTCTGTACATTGCTGCATTCATCTTTCCCGCTATCAAGACTAGTCTTCCAGTTCCTGTTGCTGAAAAACATCCCCACAGCATGATGCTGCCACCACCATGATTCACTGTAGGGATGGTATTAGCCTGGTGATGAGCGGTGAAAGGTTTTCTCCAAGCGTAACGCCTGGCATTCACTCCAAAGAGTTCAATTTTAGTCTCATCAGACCAGAGACTTTTGTCTCTTATGGTCTGAGAGTCCTTCAGATGCCTTTTGGCAAATTCCGTCTGGCCACTCTACCATACAGGCCTGATGTAGGTGGATTTCTGCACAGATGGTTTTCCTTCTGTAAGGTTCTCCTCTCTCCACAGAAGAATGCTGGCGCTCAGACAGAGTGACCATCAGGTTATTGATTACCTCCATGACTAAGGCTCTTTTTCCTCGATCACTCAGCTTAGATGGCCGGCCAGCTCTAGGAAGAGTCCTGGTGGTTCCTAACATCTTCCACTTACGAATGATGGAGGCCACTGTGCTGATTGGAACTTTCAGAGCAGCAGACATTTTTCTGTAACCTTCCCCACCCTTGTGCCTCGAGACAATCCTGTCTGGGAGGTCTACAAACAATAACTTTGTCTTCATGCTTGGCTTGTGCTTTGACATGCATTGTCAACCCTGGGACCTTATATAGACAGGTGTATGTCTTTGCAAATCATGTCCAATCAACTGAATTAACCACAGGTGAACTCCAATTAAGCTGCTGAAACATCAAGAATGATCAGTGGAGACAGAATGTACCTGAGCTCAATTTAGAGCAAAGGCTGTGAATACTTGCGTACATGTGATATTTTAGCTTTTTTATTTTTAATAAATTTGCAACAATTTCAAAAAATCTTTTTTTCACATTGTCATTATGGGGTATTGTGTGTAGAATTTTGAAAAAGTAAATGAATTTAATCCATTTTGGAATAAGGCTGTAACATTAAACAAATGTGGAAAAAGTGAAGTGCTACGAATACTTTCCGGATGCGCTGTATCTATACAGTGTGAATTTAAGTTGATGCATCTCTTAAAGACAGGATGGAAAATTGTTGGGCACGATGAATATTTAAAGTTTTATATGAAAATTGTGTCCTTAATCAGGTGGAAAGGATTCTGAATGATCCAACTCATTTTTATTTCCACATTATGAACTGCTTCCCTCTGATAGGAGATATAGAGTCCCCAAGTGTAGGTTGAACCGATATAAGAAATCCTTTGTACCCGTTTCAGTGGGTTTATTTAACAAGAGTTTATCTTAAATATCATTATAATTATTGTAACTACTGTATTTTGTATTGTTTGTTTTTATGGAATGTCTGCAGCAATATGGTGATGCCCAAAGCAAGTTTCTTGTCAAGGACAATAAAGTTTACTACTACTACTACTATTAAAGGTCCCATGAAATTAAAATAATGTTTTTAGATGTTTGTATCAGTATGTTAGTCTTCAAGTATGCACCAAAACAGTGACAAAATGTGCATTTAGAAGATATAAAACTCATATAAACACGTAAAGCTTGAAGTTTGTCACTTCTATCTAAATGGATCAACGGTTTTATTTAGGTCGCTTCATACTTCGGTTTCTTATTAAAATGTGACCAATCAAATGCTCTCTAGTATCTGACATGCCCCGCCCCTTCAAGATGCTTCACATACGAGGCCCTTAAGCTCAACCACTCTCACTGGCAGAGCAGTGCTAAAAAAATGCTATTGGCTGTTTTTTTAAAAAGGGAAGAACTACAATGTCCTGCCGACTCTTCGTTTTTCGTTTGAGATACGTCAAACATCGTATAAAAATGCACAATTTAAAGCACTTCACAGGACCTTTAAAGTCCCCATGAACAGGAAGCTGCGACTGTTATTTTGTTCGTATTGTGACGCAGTTCCTAGAGAAATGGAATATTAAATGACAAAACAGTGGGCATGGCTTGTTTTTTCGACTGCGAGCTGAATCTAAAGTAGGCAATTTATTCAGAAAGATCGGAGAAAGTGTTTGGGGAAAGTTAACAGACTCCTGCTCACCATTTCGGTTTGTTGTCAAAATTGACAGTTGGAGTGGCATGATTAAATATGTTAGCCATGCTCATTTGCTATACCTAATCTGACAATTTAACTGAAAAAAAAAAACAGGATTTTAATGAAAGATTAGAAGAGCTAACTTTTTTTTTCTTAATGACATGCACAGATGAATTGTTCACCACAAAACTAGCAATGTGAGCTAATAAAATCATATAGTTAGTTTTGATTTCTTGAGAACTTTAAAGAGAATTGCTGTGTCCCAATTTGCATGCTATCCATTCTAAGTAGTATTCGAAAAATAGAATTAGTATGTCCCAAACTAGTACGTTGAAAAGAGTATGCCAAAGAGTATGTTTAGAAGTGTAGAACCGTCCGTACTCTAACTGCTAATACTGCCCACAATACATTGCGTGTTGAACGTGAGTTTGATTAGAACTACAAACTCAGGGGAAAAAATGTAAACAAACTACAAACATGGTGGATGCACGAGACCAACTGTCAAGTAGAGAGGCTTTAGTAAAGTTGTTTGAATGACTATTAATTAACATTATGCCAACTGGAATATATTTAAATCATGGTTTCTTTTTTATATTTTATCTGCAACAACAATGTAAACTTACATAAAGAGGTGTTTGGACAATAACTTCTAAATGCTTAATTATTCAAAGACCTGAGGAGATTTCTCTGCATGAAAGACTAGTGAATGACAAATTAACCTGCTGCTGCTTCTCCAATAAGGTAGATAATTAAATATAGAAGAAATGTAAATGATGTGTTGAGATGATTGCCAGGGGTCAGCAAATGTGTTTTTGTCCACAAAAAATGAGAATTTACCCATTCTTGTTTTAATTATTACATATTGCTGTTTTGATTTTCAACCAATAACCCTAGACTGGGGCTAGCTGAGGTTTTTTAGTAATATTATAGTCTGCGACTTTCTAGTTTTTTAGCAGTTTCACATTCTCGACTGAAACAGAAAGCTGAAGCAGGGCATATTAAAGAGAATGTGCTTCTATTCAAGGTCCTATGAAATTAAAATAAAGGTTTTTTTTATTTTCAACCAATAAGATTCTAGACTGGGGCTAGCTGAGGTGTTTTAGCAGTATTTATAGTCTGCGACTTTCCTACTGACTTTACATCAGCACTGTAAGGCATTTCCAGCTGAAACAGAATATCAAAATGAGAGTGGAGTTCTATTTCAGCGCTGGCCTTCTCTCGATTACAACACTCAGACAGCAGTGCTTAACGATATTCTGTCCAAGCTGTCAAACTGACATCATCAGAGATGAAATGCAATTTCAGAGTGGAAGAAAATGTTGAGAATTTGATTAAGACATACATACTTTTTTCCTGTATTTTTTGCAATTTATACCAATTAAAATGAATTTTGAAGAGTTAATAACAATTGAAAACAAACAAAAGCTAAATAAGATAATCTGCATTACAGTTTTTCTCAGTCGCTTTGGTGCGTTTCTCACAACACTATTTACATTTGCACAACAGTTAATGCATTGCTCAAAATAATTAGTACAAACTCCAAAACCTAGCTGATTACCTGCAAACGCGTGTAAATAGTGTTGTGAGAAATGCACCAAAGCGACTGAGAAAAACTGTAAATTAGAATTGCAAAGAACAAATGCAGTAAAAATGTGAAACATATTCAGTGTCTTTTATTCAGATACCTCACTAAATGCAGTGATGTATAACTTCACTGTAGTTTTCAAATGGCTGTGCAAATAGTATATAGTGCTGTCTTGAGCATTTTGAGGACCTGTCACCAAAATCTGATTTTTGCATTGGAAAAAATGTACAGAGTAAACTGTGATAATGAAACATGACAAGGACATTTGACTATCTTGTTCATAAACAATGGTGGCAGGACTTTTCATCTTGATGACACTGACACTTTCATTGACATCAATACTTGCTTTTGAGGAATGAGCTCTCCATTTTGAGCAAGGTTCTCTCCTTTTGCAGGTTATCCACTAGGTTTTGCAGTTTGTACTAATTTTGTTTTGAGAAATGCATTAACTGTTGTGCAAATGTAAATAGTGTTGTGAGAAACACACCAAAGTGACTGAGAAAAACTGTATTCACAGCACTGTGCAAAAGAATAAATACACTCTTATTTACAACAAACATAAACTCCCTTTGGGTAGAGCTGTGCACAACTGTAAACAATATTGCAGTACATATTGGAACTGAACTTACAATATACACAGGTTTGTAAATCATCCATCAAATTGTTTAATTTAGAAGACATTTTCAGGAAAAATCTTTTTTTATGTAACGACTCAAGTAATAAAATGAGGACTACTAGTTTTATATGGAATGACTATTCAGCATTCACAAGTTTAGTTAATTTTAACTGACATGACATAAGCAAATAATAACGTTATAAAACAGCAGAGAGTTGTATGAGCAATTGATGCATGTCCAAAAGTATTTGCAATTGGATAGGAATAAGAAACTGCTACTACGATGTGCACAAATGACTAATTGTTTTAAGAAATGCATTAACTGTTGTGCAAATGTAAATAGTGTTGTGAGAAATGCACCAAAGCGACTGAGAAAAACTGTATAAATAAAATAAATAAATTATAAAAAAGGACAAACAATTACTCTAATTAAAAAACCATAGGAAACTATTAATGTAAAATTGTAATTTTACCTACAACATTAATTTTTTTTATAAGTGCTATTCAAATTAGGGTTGGCCAATGTCGACCAATTTGGCATTGTACGATGTCTAATGTGAAACATTGCGATAGACAATGGCATCGTCATTGTAGACAGCAGTGAATTAATTATTTATGAATAATTAATTAATTCATAACGAATTAATTATTTGTAATCTACCATTTCAACTACCTGACAGGCATGCTCTTTGTTTTACCCATAACTAAATCATAAATAAATAAAGATAAGTTACACACAAATTACCACCTGTCAATCACTTTTTCCGAAAGACTTTGGCATGAATAGGCAGAGTGATCGACAACCTTGGTTGGTAAAAAAAAGGTGCCCAACCAACAGCAACAGTGAGACGCGATCCAGTGGTACATCCTTGATAAACTGTCCAACGTGTACTGCTCTCTGGGGATTTGTGCTCAAAGCATCTGCTGACTGCTGGAGCTCAGACTTGCACGTACGCTGACAGAGTGTGTGTTTGTGTGTGTGTGTGTGTGTGTGGTCACGTAATGTGCGTTTTCAGCGGTATAGTGTAGACTGAGGGCTTTTCAGAAATGCTAGGTGAAATGCCAGTGTGGACGTGGATCAATTTAGTTCTAAACCGCAATTATAAAACTAAGATGTATTAGTGTAAACGGGGCCGTGTGTATTTTTCGCGAGCGAGTTGCTGCTGCAACGGTGGTGACGTGGATCACAATGCCGGCTCAGCATTGTGATGTCTATTGGCCATCGGCGATGGACTATGACATCATCCATCGACCCAACCCTAATTAAATGTCTTTGTATAATTGACCAAATGCACACAGCATATATAAACAGCAGAATTATGTGGAAAAAATGAAGTAATGGAAAAAAATTAAATAAATAAATAAATAATAATAGGTTTTTAATTTTTAAATAATTTTGATTAAAAACCTTGATAATATAATATAATTATTTACTTCAGTTTCATTATTTATTAATGTTAGCTTAATTTAAATTGTATAACATTTTAATGTCTAACTTTTTATTGTTCTGTTTGAGTTGCATTTTAACAACAACAACACTGCCAACACCTAGCCCCAGTTTCCACCCTTATTATTTAATCTTTTTATTATCATTTTTATTATTTAATTTTTTTTAACATACTCTCATTTATATGCAACGCAGTCAATAATCTGTACTGCCCCCTTCTCACGTTTTCAACTATACCCAAGTGCCCTCAATCACTGTGGCTCAAACTAAACTGCCCCAAGGGAATTGATGCTGTTGCATTACATCGCATCTACCTTGCATCTAAACCTGTCCGGAATCACGTTCCTGCCAATTAGTGCTTCCTTTGCAAGGCTAGCGAAAGTCTGTTGTAATCGAGAGAACTTATGCAGATCAACTTTTAATTAATCGCAAAATTCATTAGGTATAATCACCTCTGACATTTTACTGCACAGTCAGCAGCTCGCCACAGTGCAGCCCTTTTATTCGCATCATTATATGACACAATGGTTTTGCCTCTGTGGCTCAGGCACAAATAACTGAAATAACTCGGGCAGAAGTGACTCGGTGGCACCAGCGCGACACCGTTTAATTAAAAAAATCGATCTTATGTACGTGCGGTTTTGCTTTGCTAAAATGCAAGTGTACAGCAGAGGCTGATGGGGTCATTAAAAGCAGTGATGTCATGGGCCAGGACAATGCATCAGAGCTGTAATGTCCCTCGCCCTCCGTTCCAAGATTAATCACTTCCATTCTGCCTTCCAGCCGCCCCAAGGTTAGACGGGATCAACCCTAATGCCGTGTGTCTCTGTGCCCGTGGCTGAACTAACTGCTTGTGACTGTGATTGGCAGGTGGGTTCGGGTTCCTCCCTCTGCCTCCGCCCCAATTTACGGCAGCCGTGATCTTTATTGGAAACGGTGACACACTGAGATGGCCCGAAGTTCTCAAAGAGTTCAGGGACGAGGTAATTAAGTTTTCTTTATAGATGCGCCTGATACGCTTGATAGAAAAAAGGCAATTAAACATTTCCCAGGGCCACATCTTTATATCACAGGTCTGATACAAGGAGGCATGATCAAAATCTAGGATTGCTACTGCTATATTGTTTTTCAAGAACAGCCGCAGGGTTAGAAAGTAACAAGAGTGTTTTGGCAAAAAAAAAAAAAAAAAAAAAAAAAAAATATGTGCATGCAAATTGAAAAGAAATGTCCCTGCAGAATTAAAAACTAAACTATTAGGAATGTTGATATTAAAACGGAATGTGAAAACTAATTAAAAGAGTCAATTTTCAGGTAATTCAATTTGCAGCATTTATTTATTTATTTATTTATTTATTTATTTATTTATTTATTTATTTATTTATTTATTTATTTATTTATTTATTTATTTATTCATTCATAAACTGCACTAGAATTAAAGGTGCCATATTGCATTGATTCAATGTCAAATTGTTCTCTGATATCTACATAGGTAAGTGCAAAATTATAAAATATTTTGTCTATCACAGTAATGTAAAAAAATACATATTTAAAAAGACATGACAATAGCCATTCTGTCCAGAGTTTCTATCCAGAATTAAAATAACACTTTTTATGAGTGAATGCAAATATGTTGACACAAATATATATTACAAAAAACATTTAAAGTAAAAACAATTCCTCATAATTTTGCCACATCACACAATCCCAACCAAGACTGTATGAGGCAAAATACATTTTAAAACAACAACAAAACTTTTGTTCCATTAATCTATTTAATGTGTCCTTGCTGAAAGAAAAATACAAATTCCTTTAAAATAAATAAATAAAAAAATCTGATTAAATGAATGTGAAATATCTGAAATATGAAACATCTGCTGAAATGCACAAATGTTGTTTAGGTTGAATGGCTCTGAAAATATAAACACAACAGCTTTGCATTTCTTTACCCTAACAAACACTATGACTCATTCTCCTCCTCTGTGATTCATCCATGCTAGTTCATCCTCACAGAGCGTTTCTTCATGGCTGTCACATGAAAATAACAGAGCAGTTGTGCTCACTGTCAGGGTGACAGATCCAATGTCATACAGTCAACCTTAAATCACCATCACGACTCTTCTGTGTCTTTCCTGTCAGAGCTTGCCGTTCATAGCACCAGCAAACTTGGTGAGCGCTTAGTTTAAATATGGTCGATGCTAGTTGGTGTGGTCTATCCACCTTTTTCTGCATGTGACAACTGTGTTTTTATTTATGGGTTGGACTTCTGGTTTGAAGAGCTACCGAGACCATTTTTAAATGATGTAATTAAATAACTCTGTTCAAATAAAACCCTACACTGAAAAAAAAGATGTCTGTAAAATTGTTGCAAACAATTTATGTGTTGAATTTAAACAAACAAATAAATTTAGAAATGTTCAACTTAGTTTGTGTGTTTTAATTCAGCCAAAATAAATTGTTTACCACCACTTAACTCATTTTTTTTTCAATTTATTAATAGGGAAACCCCTAACTATAGTAGCCTCTCTTTTCTTAAATGTGTTTATATTTCATTCTAACAATGTTATTTTATTAATATACACTTGTATATACAATTTTACAGTGTACATTTTACAAAATACAAAAGAGTTCTGAGGTTTTCTATAATGGTCAAATTGGCCACTTGCATTTCAGGGTCCACTTACTTTGTCCATTTGTGATTTCACAAAGTAGGACATATTGTTATCCAACTATTATTCTCTCTGTTTTTGAAAATAATTAATATTTAGGGTTGGGTGTAGGGATAGGGATTAGGTACAGATTACATTTTTGAACAAAAATAACGTTTCAGGATTGCATCGTATACTTGGCAAAATCACACCCACCACTTCTTCCCATGCAATCTGAAAGTGTGTGCCTCTGTAACTTTCTGTTAACAAAAATAGAACTTTCTCACAGCAAAAACATCACTTTTCTTCAGACATATTTTTTAAACTTTTAAAAACAACATTTTCACTGCGGTGAAAAGACTTCTCTCACCTTCGGCACGGCCAGATTAAGAACATACTGTATTGGGCCTTGGGGCTATATCAAATCCAAAGGCCCCATTTATTTTATTGCCTTGCAAAATTTTTTTTTTTTTTTGCTATTATTATTATTATTAATAATAATTTGCTAATTATGCGACGCAGTGGCGCAGTAGGTAGTGAGAAGGTCGATGGTTTGAGCCTCGGCTGGGTCAATTGACGTTTCTGTGTGGAGTTTGCATGTTCTCCCTGCGTTCGTGTGGGTTTCCTCCGGGTGCTCCGGTTTCCCCCACAGTCCAAAGACATGCGGTACAGGTGAATTGGGTAGGCTCAATTGTATGAGTGTGAATGAGTGTGTATGTATGTTTCCCAGAGATGGGTTGCAGCTGGAAGGGCATCCGCTGCGTAAAACATATGCTGGATAAGTTGGCGGTTCATTCCGCTGTGGCGACCCCAGATTAATAAAGGGACTGAGCCGAAAAGACAATGAATGAATTTGCTAATTAATATTCTTATCTAATTTTCCACTCTTTGATAGAGACTCCAATTTGAAATATTGAAGATAAAGTTTTCATGAAGCTAATTGACAGCATCAGGAGACTACGTTCCGCTATTGAGGCTAAGAGTGAACCAACAAATACAGATAGTTGTGTAAATATTGTCATATTAACAGTTGTCTGAATATTTTTGGTTGATTTTAATCCATTACATATAGAACATTTCCTGACATTATAAAGATGAATTTGGTCTGACACAGTTCAACTGTGAAGAACTGAGGCTGTGTTTAGACTAGTGCATTTAAAAAAAATAAAATGGAGTTTTAGAACGAAAACGATTCTCATCCATACTCAGGTTTTTACATGCCTTTTAGGAAAAAAAGGATCTAAACCAAACCAGTTCTGAAATATTCTCTGAACATTAAATATCTATAGTTTTTGTGAAAAAATTTGACATTTTGATTTTTGCGTGAAACAGTACACAAAAAGTTTAATGCTAATTATTAATTGTAGCTACAACATTTGAATGGAATGAGAGATCATCGCCAACATTGGTACACATATGTTCAAGGTCAATTTGAGGTCACAGTAAAAATATGCATGTGCATATTTTGTGGGCATCCATTGCAGTTGTGTGAAGATGCTGGAATAGTGTGGATGCAGGCATAACCATAATACACTTTATGCGTTTTAAACTATAACACACTAACGCAAATAGCACCTGAGTTCTTGTCATATTTCATTACAACTATAGTGAATAAACTGTGATAATGCGAGAAATGATAAAGGTGTCTTTCTTACTGTACCTGAAAATATCTCTTTTGAATTCACCGTGTTTTTGTTCCTCCATATCATTTTGTTTTGGTAACCCATCTGTACACAATGGTTAATTGGATTTATAATTTTTTAAGGTAAGTGTTTGCAAACAATTTATATGGGCTGAATTTAAACAAACAAATTATGTTGAACATTACACATTTTTATTGGTTTGTTTAAATTCAGCCTATACAAATTGTTTGTGACTACTCACCTTAAAAAGTTTTGTAAATCCAATGAATATTTTTTTCAGTGTAATTTTGTTGCAGAAAGACTTGTTTCGAGTTTCAGACTTGTTTGTGGTCTGCTTGTTTATTCTGTTATATGTCGCATTTCAATATTCAATTGCAGAACTGTGAGGGAATTAATGCCACTTCATTATACCCATTTTTTTTTTTAAACACTGATTGGTTTACACTTTAATGGAGGTTAATCCCATAATACACTTAAAGCATTATAGGGCACAGAAAAAGACAGACAGCCACTCTCTCTCTCTCTCTACTGCTCAGACGTTAGCTAGTTGCTCCTGTCCTCAAAGGGGGCGTGTGTCAGCACAGGTTAAGTGTGTGTGGACAGAAGAGGTCACCTTTCTGCCGGACGGAGCACCAGATGGTGACGATGAGCACACAGATGACAGTGAAGACCAGCAGGGCCAGGATGCCCCCAATCACTGCATACGGGACGGCACTGTGGGTCTCCACCACTGCTCCAGGATCTGAGATACACACAGAGAGAAAGAGAGAGAGCTTTAGTTTTAGCATTTGAATAAAAAAACAAATCAAGCTGACTTGTGAAAACAGAGAAATGCATTCGTGCCGAATGAGAGAGACACATATTTGTGTTGTGTGTTTCACACACACACTCTGCTAGTTTCAGTTCTGCTTTAAACAAATGAATGTAGGCTTGACATTAATAATAAATGTTGTTTATAGGGAATGCCACTATAAGTTCTGGTTGTTTTATAGTCATGTTTTTCCGTCATTTAACTGTTCTGAATTCTCTTGAATTGTTTTTTCTCATTTATTCTCTCTGCAGAGTTGTGAAATGACCATAAAATTGTTACGATCGGTTTGAGGCTGTTTAAATTTACATATATGCATTTGGCAGACAGATGCTTTTATCTAAAGAAATGTACAATGCACATAAAAAAAAAAGCAGAAACGAGTAAAGCTAAAGCAATAGGTAGAAAAGAAAGGTAAAACATTAGATAAGGTAATGTTTTTGCATTGTTAATGTCATTGTTATGATCACCAGCGATCGAGCAGCTGCAGATTGCTGGTAAACACGCATAATGCAACAGACTACAAACCTGCCATTACATGGACTACAAGTTCCAGTCATGCACCGCTCACATGCACCTGTTCCAGATTCCGCTGATTGCATGGACTATATACACAACACACACGCGTTTCCCTTGCCTTGCCGGTTTTGACCCTCTTCTTGTTTGTTTGTTTGTTTGTTACATTGTATGGTGCCTGCCTTTTGACCATCTGCCTGTTATATGACGACTCTGGAATTGCCCCTATACATCTGTTTGCTTCTGTGATGACTGTTGCTTGCCTTACCATTCTGTTTAATAAACCTGCGTTTGGATCCGCACTTCTTTGTCAGCGTCCACTTCACATTACAGTCATCATGTTTATTATTGTAATATTCATGTAAAATGCAGTATTTATGGCCAGCTAATTTTCTCACTGACACCAGTCATTGCTTCAGACTCAAATCCTTAGATATAGTTGTTTTGGTGGAAGTTGCAGGAAGGAGTATTTTTACTTCTTAATGAATATAACCAGCATGTGCTTCAAGTGCTCATCGTCTCCTAATCAGGAACCGAAATAGATTATTGCCTTCGTGTGTGAGCTTCCTACTCAGAAATTGACATGAACAGCCTCTCAAGTCTTATTTACTACTGGAAAACTCAGAGATAATTTGTGATTCAGAGTTGAGCAAGCAATACATTTCAAACACAGTTGCTGCTGTGACTGCTATTATTGGTTAATTTGTTCTACAACAACTTTATCACCTTGTCCTGTTGCTAAAGGTGTGAATATCTGCATATGAAAAAAATACATATGATTTAAAAAATGAGGAGTTTGATATTCGTCCTTTAATGTTTATTGAGTTGTTTGGGTAAAGGTTTTTGGCTATATTGTTGCATTTCTTTGTTATATTCTGTAATGTTTTTCTTGATTTGTAAAATAATACAAAATTACATAACTACATAGTAAGTTGTATGTAAGTTGTGTAATTTACTTATGTGTATTTTTATGTGTATTGTTTTGTTGTGAGATAACGTATGAAATCATGTGATCCAGAAGTGTATAAAAAGAGCAACATGCTGTGATGAATACTGTCTGATAAAGACCGGCGATGTCGAAACATTACACATTTTGTGTTAGACTTTTAATTTAATAATTATTTTTTTTAGTATTTAGTATTTTTGGAGCTTCGGTGTTGCCGCCTTTTTAAATATATTTAAGCATTTATGATTTAAAATCAGCATGCATTTGACCAGTAATTCCAGAGTCATCAGCGAGCTGTTTATGTAATGTTTATATGGTTCACACAAAGGGATGATTTATTTAATCCATAATTAAACATCTTTAACACCTATTAGCTTTAATAAAAAGACGCACTTGAATGACTACATACAGATTTTAAACAAAGTTATTACATATTTCTTTTTCAAATATTTCCCAAGTGCTGTTTAACAGAGATTAAAAAGACACATTTTTAACCATAATGGTTTTAATAACTCATTTATAAAAACTAATTTCAATTGTATTTGCCATGATGACAATACATAACATTTCAGCAGTTTTTTGCAAGATACTAATATTCAGCTTAAAGTTGTAAAGTTATTATTTTGTTATTTTGGACAAAAGCATCTGATAAATGACTAAATGTGAATGTAATTTATGAATATTTATAATCATATGGGCTAATTTTGCTACAACATGCAATTTAATTACAGAAGTTAAGTTATAGGTTATATACAGTTGAAGTCAGAATTATTAGCCCCCCTTTAATTTTTTTTCTTTTTTAAATATTTCCCAAATGATGTTTAACAGAGCAAGGAAATTTTTACAGTATGTCTGACAACATTTTTATCTTTTGGAGAAAGTCTTATTTGTTTTATTTTGGCTAGAATAAAAACAGTTTTCAATTTTTTAAACACCATTTTAAGGACAAATTTATTAGCCCCTTTAAGCTATTTTTGTTTTCAATAATCTACAGAATAAACCATTGTAATACAATAACTTGCCTAATTACCCCAACCTGCCTAGTTAACCCAATTAACCTAGTTAAGCCTTTGAATTTCACTTTAAGCTGTATAGAAGTGTCTTAAAAAATATCTAGTAAAATATTATTTACTGTCATCATGGCAAAGATAAAATAAATCAGTTATTAGAAATGAGTTATTAAAACTATTATGGTTAGAAATGTGTTAAAAAAATCTTTCTGTTAAACAGAAATTGGGGAACAAATAAACAGGGGGGCTAATAATTCAGGGGGGGTAATAATTCTGACTTCAACTGAATATAAAATTTTAATTATAGGTTAACTAGGCAAGTTAGGTTAATTAGGCAAGTCATTAACAACAGCGATTTCTTCTGTAAGAGGCTATTAATATTGACTGTAGATTTAAAATTTTTAATGCAAAAAAGTATAAAATAGTTACAAAAAATAATAGAAAATATGTTAAGAAAAATTCCCTTGCTGATAACCAGGCTTGCAGATTACTGGTAAACGTGCACCATCACCCAGACTAGGATTCTGTCACCTTATGAACTACAAATCCCATCACGCACCTCACACACACCTGTTCCAGATCGCCAATGATTACATACACACAGCTGGAAGCTGACCATTTTGCTTTAATATTACGAAGCGTTCTCTGTGTCTAGTCTTTCTGTGTTTCTTGACCCTAGCCTTGTTTACTCATTTATGCTATTGCCTCCTGTACTGACCTTATTGCCTGTGAATTGACTATTTATTGCCTTCATGCTACTGTTTGTACCTGTTTGTACTTTGATCCTCACTCCATTGTCATCTGACTCCCTGGTTACACTTGCTCTATTAAACATCACTTGGAAAATGTTTTTGAATTAATTAAAATTTCACATAGGGCTAATCATTTTGTACATGTGAAGTATGATAATCCCTGTAGCACATGAAGGCAGCATAAGTCTACTTTCATGTAAAAAAGTAAAGAGATGTTTAGTAGGCAACATTTTAAACCAGGAGGCAAACAGTATGCTGTATATCAAAGGATCAAATCTGATTTAACACTTATGACAAACATGTATCATTTCAAACATGACCATTTTAGCATTCAAATATGTTTGGATTCGTTGATTCAAAAGATTAAAATCCTACAGAAACAAAGAGGCCCATGCAAGCAAAGTTAATTACTGCACAGGCCATCATAATGTGTGTGTGACAGATAGGAAACAGAGAGAGGCAGACAGACACTCTGAACCATCCACGCATGAGCTTGGACAGCACGCTTAAATATTTAACAACCTGTTTACAACACACAGCAGTGGGGAGAAAAGAAAAATAGGAGACATGGAGATCGACTGAATGAAAGAAACAGAGTGACACATAGATGGAGAGAGCAGAGGCGAGAAAGTGACACAAAATGAGGTCGATGACAAAAAAGAGTGAGGGAGAGGAAAGTATGTTCGCTTGGAGGGCAACAGTCAACAGCACATATAAGAAAAGTTTCCATGAGGTCCTGAAGAACACAGACAAATGACTCTTAAAGAGAGACTTCACCAAAAAATAAACAATCCTCACTTAATGTCAAAACTGCATGACTTTATTTCGATGGATAAAACTAAAACTGTAATTAGTGTCCATGACTGTTCTTGAAAATATATAAACTAAAAAAATGTTCATTTGAAATAAGGTCTTACTTGTTGAAGGGATAGTTCACCCAAAAATGAAAATCCTGTCAACTTGTCACAATCCTTCTGCTGAACACAAAAGAAGATATTTTGAAGAAGGCTAAAACTGGTAACGACTGAATTTCATAGTGTTCGTTTTTCTTACTATGGCAGTCAATGGCGACCGGGTTCCAGCATTCTTCAAAATATCTTCTTTTGTGTTAAACTCATAATTTTTCAGAACCACTTGAAGGAACATTCCGCTTAAAAAAAAAACAGGCTCATTTAACAACTCCTCTAGATCTCAACAGCTGAGTTTGAGCAAGATGCTAATGGTCTAATCAGATTCAATTATTTATGCTAAGCTAAGCTAAAAGTGCTCTTTAAAACTTTGTAAAATTAGCCTATTTCTTTACGGGTAGTAAGCTATTTTTATTATTATTTTTGGGTGAACTTTCCCTTTAACATTATGTCAAAAAAAATGTCAAAAAAAAATTTCTTTGTTTATGAAAAAAGTTATTTGTCTTTGTTTATGCTTGTTTAAAATCAACAGAAATAAAATGATTTGTTAGTTCAATAAAGCATCAACTAATGATAAATATCTTTTAACCTGCCAAGTCATTTTTCAATGATTATTAGTTATTACTGAGCTGATTTGTTATGGCAAATTAACTAAAAAGAACTTGTTTCCTGAACTTATTTTCACACATTCTCTTAATCACGGATTGATATGAAGTGGCTTTTGAGTTAACGCCAATGGTGTGGACAAATGTTTGCTTCTTTCTTATTTTGCTGCATGTTTGTTACACTTTAATAATTCAGATCATCAAACAAACCTAAATATTAGTCAAAGGTAACACAAGTTAACACATCATGCAGTTTTGAAAAGAAGGTTTTTATTATTAAAGGAAAACAAAATACAAAACATAGCAGTGTGGGAAAAAGTATTTGGCCCAACCTAATAACTGGTTAAGGCACCCTTAGCAGCAATAATAGCAATCAAGCATTTTCGATAATGTGCAATGAGTCAGTTACAACATTGTGGAGGAACTTTGGCCCACTCATCTTTGCAGAATTGTTATATATAAGCCGCATTGGAGGGTTTTCGAGCATGAAGCACTTTTTTAAGATCATGCCACAGCACTTTTATCGGATTCAGGTTAGGACTTTGCCTGGGCCACTCCAAAGTCTTCTTTTTTCAGCCATTCTGAAGTACACCTGCTGATGTGCTTTAAATTATTGTCCTGCTGCAGAACCCAAGTTCACTTCAGCTTGAAGTCACTAACAGATGGCCAAACCTTCTCCTTCGGGATATTTTGGTACACAACAGAATTCATGGTTCCATTTTTCACAGCAAGTCTTCCAGGTCTTGAATCAGCAAAACATCCTCAGACCATCACACTACCACCACCACATTTTACTGTTGGTATGATTTCTTTCTTTTTCTGAAATGTGGTGTTACTTTTACACCACACATGATGGAAACACACCTTCCTGAAAGCTCAACTTTTGTCTTGTCAGTATTTTCCCAAAGCTCTTGGGGGATCATCAAGATGTTTTCTGGCAAAACTGAAATGAGCCTTTATGTTTTTTTTTGCTCAGCAGTTTTTTTCTTCTTCTTGGAACTCTCTCTTGTGGTGGAGTCATGAACACTCACCTTAAGTGAGGCAAGTGAGGCCTGCAGTTCTTTGGCTATTGTTGTGGGGTCTTTTGTGACCTCTTGGATGAGTTGTTGCTGCGCTTCGGGTGGTATTTTGGTTGGCCGGTCACTCTTGGGAAGGTTCTTCACTGTTCCATGTTTTTGCCATTTGTAGACAATGGCTCTCACTGTGATTCACTGCAGTTCTAAAGCTTTAGTAATTGCTTTATAACCTTTCCAAAGTGGTAGATGTCAATTATTATCACTGTTTTTTGAATTTCTTAATCTCTGCATTTTGTCTAGCTTTTGGGGATCTTTTTGTCTACTACACTTTGTGAGGCAGGTCTTATGTAAGTAATTTCGTGATTACAAACTGGTGTAGCAGTAGTCATGCCTGAGTGTGGCTAGACAAATTGAATTCAGATGTTTTTCACACAGGGCTATGTAGTTTTGTATTTTGTTTTCCCTTAATATTAAAAAACCTTCATTTAAAAATGGCACGATGTGTTTACTTAATATTTAAATTAGTTTGATGAACTGAAACATATTAAAGTGTGACAAACATGCAAAAAGTGAGAAATAAGTATGAGGGCAGACTTACTGTTTGTCAATACCACTAACTGCATTGCCATCAAAACTTGCCAAGTTACTTGATAAGGTTTGGAATAGCATGAGAATTAATCAACGTAACCTCATGGCAATTTGTAACTTTTTGATTTAGTGGCTAATTCGTATGAATTCATACGATCTAATTCATACAATTTTGTACGATTTGCTCATCACCCAATGACAGTTGGGGTTAGTGGTGGGGTTGGGTGCCACGCCACCTTTTTAAAATCGTACATTTTCGTACGACTAAACTCAAACGAATTCGTACGAACTAGCCACTAAACTGACAAAACGTAAAATACTTACGTTTCCTCGAGAGATCAGGCATACAAATAGGAAACATCAAAGTAAATAATTAAAATGTATTTAAAGGTAAAGTGTGTAATAATAGTTAGAAAACAACTTCACTGACGTTGTTGTGTGGCGATGGTAGGGGTTTGTTCTTTGTACTCAGTTAGCTTGATTTGTTTTGATACAATCCAGGATCGTTTTGTTCGTCAAAACTCATCCAGGAGTTGTTGTCATAACAACAGATCTGTATTAAATTGGGCAAAATAACAATATTGTAAAATTATTTTAAGTGAAGCTTACTTATAAACTAATTTCAAGAGGATCACATTTATGATTTACCACAGCCGGTCCCGCATTAGCTAATCATGATCCTCCAATCATATGATTCCTAAGTTACTATAAATAACCACAGTCTTCATTCCATATTTATCTTTGTCTGGAAGAAACCCCTCTTCCTCCCCTTTTCCTCCTTTTTTCTCATACGGCGGCCCAGTGATTAGCACTGTTGGCCCCACAGTATGAACACTGCTGGCCCTGGTCCTGTTCCTGTGTTTCTGTGCAGAGTTTGTATGTTCTCCCAGTGTTTGCATGGGTTTCCCCCAGGTTCTCCGGTTTCCTCCCACCGTCCAAAGATTTGCATCATACGTAACAGACTAAACAAAACAGGCACTTTGTCTAGCTCCCTTCCTTCTCAAAGTAGTTTACCTTAGCCACTTCAGCCGGGGGGTTTTTGAGATCTACCTGAGCTCAATCTCCCCTCTTGCTCTGCGAATGGGAGGGAACCCTGGACTCGAGAATCCCTTGAGCTCAGGGCTCTCTCCCAGGACAGGATGCCAAACAAGCTTATGATAAATCATCAGCTAAGTGTGAACTCTAGCCAGAGAACACAATTATAAGACCCAAGATCTGCCAAATCATCTTAGATCATTTACATGAGGTATGAAGAATGGACTCTAGGATTGTCAAAAAAATAGAACAATGTTTTCACCACTGAGCCCCGATGTTTACACTTTTAAAGGCATATAAGCTTACAAATGGCTTGCTTGCAGTTGTCTCCACGTATTAAGCTGGGATAAAAGAAAGTATTTAAACATCAAAAAAAATTACACACTTCACCTTCACTGCGAATGCTACAGAAACAGCGGGAGATCTGGAAAGCGGGAGGTCGCCTTTGAACAGGCTGTCGAGTAACATTTCATTAAGAGTCCGTTTCAGAGACGATGAAAAATTAACGCTGCTCCCTGCCTCGCGCACACTTTTCAGGGAACCAGCAGCCCGGCGCTGAAGAAATGACACCAAGAGACACAGCAGCCACTGTCATTTCAACTTGTAATAGTCTTTCTCTACCCATCCGTTCTGGAAAACAGTATTTATCCCTTCAATTCATATACTGGAGACAGAAAACAATGCGAATCAGAAAGTGGAAGAGCAAGATAGAGAAAAAAAGCAATGAGACGTGATGTAAAAGAAGGTTTTTGTGAAAGGAAAAGGCCACGGATTCAATGACTGTGCGCTTTGAAGTGCATGAAATGGAAATGTTAGAAACGCATCTGATATCTTCTTCTGCAGGTCAGTGAGGTGTGTGGTTTGTGCAGTGTTGCGTGATGTTGATGTCTTGCAGTACAGTCAAGTCTCTCAGTACTTCTGTCAGGTGGGAGGATCAAGAGCTTTCTTCTGACCCGACCTCACATCCCACAGCATCATGAATGACAAGCAATGCCGTGTAGCGCCAGGCCTCTTTTAAAGGGTCATTGTGTCTTTTTTTTGTTGTTGTTGCTCCCTTTCTTGCTCTCCTTTTCAGCGTGTTTCTCTTCATCTGTTGGCAGGGACTTAAATTCAAACAACAAGAAGAAAAAAAAACAAGCCGCTGCGGCTGAGTAGATCCTCTGGAGAGCGGCGCTAGTGCTTCAGATGACAAGGGCACTTGGAAGACAATAGGAGTGTGCGCGCATGCATCTTAAGGAAGATTAATAAAGAAAACACGAATGAGAAGATGAGAAGCTAGGCAAGTTAGCTGGAGAAAACATATGGAAAATAAGCTGGTTTGAAGGTAAGCATCGGAGCAGAGCCGTCAGGGAAGAATTAGCATATGCTGAGGTGGAGAACGAGGTGGAAGACAATTAAAATAATTTTAAAAAATGGATTTGCATTTCCTGAAGGAAATAACAGTGTTTGCGTGGCAGTAAACAAAGTGATGTTAAAATAAATGTTAGTTAAAGAAAGAGGCACTCAGTGACTGGAAATAAGAGAGAGACTGACAGATGGATGAATGCTTCAGTTTTTATGTGTATACTAGAGTACAAATACACTACCTGACAAAAGTCTTGTCGCCTATCCAAGTTTTAGGAACAACAAATAATAACTTGACTTCTAGTTGAACATTTGGTATCAGAATTGTCTCATATGAAAGGCAAAGGCCTCTAGATTACACTTATTTTACCAAAATAAAATATGATCATGCCTTGATTTTTACTTATTTAATTAGGACAGTAAGGTCTGACTTTGCTTAGACAAAAGTCTTGTCATTTAACAGAAATAATGTACAGTACAGAATATAAAGTCATGGTGCAGTGGAAAAAAATAAATATTGTGCATGACTCCCATGAGCTTGGATGACTGCATCCACACATCTCTGCAATGACTCAAATAACTTATTAATAAAGTCATCTGGAATGGCAAAGGAAGCAATCTTGCAGGACTTTCAGAGTTCATCAAGATTCTCTGGATTTATTTTCAATGCCTCCTTCATCTTACCCCAGACATGCTCGATAATGTTCATGTCTGGTGACTGGGCTGGCCAATCCTGGACCACCTTGACCTTCTTTGCTTCCAGGAAATTTGAAATGGAGGCTTAAGTATGAGAAGGAGTGCTATCCTGCTGAAGAATTTGCCCTTTTCTGTGGTTTGTAATGTAATGAGCACAAATGTCTTGATACCTCATACTGTTGATGTTGCCATCCACTTTGCATATCTCTTGCACACCCCTATACTAAACGTAACCCCAAACCATGATTTTTCCTTAACCAAACTTGACTGATTTCTAGGAGAATCTTGGGTCCATGCAGGTTCCAATAGGTCTTGTGCAGTATTTGTGATGATTGAGTTGCAGTTCAACAGATGATTCATCTGAAAAATTGACCTTCTGCCACTTTTCCAAATGATCAACTAGAAGTCAAGATATTACTTGTTGCTGTACAACTGGAATGCACGACAAGACTTTTGTCAGGTAGTGTACAGTGCGTGAATAATTTTGTACATGTGCAGCTCGATTTTTTCTAATCGCACAGAAAATGTATAAGCAGCTCGCACATGTGCTTTGAAATGCTAAACAGATATCCGCAGCTCCATTTTAAATGAGTACAAACACATTTTTTTGTTGTCATTAATAACATGTTGAAAGAAATGTGACACTGAACAAGGATAAATTTTTCTCATGTGCATGTGTTGAATTTATACAAACAATTAAATGTTCAAGCAGAAGTATACATTGGGCTTTAATGAACAGAGTCTAAAGTAGAATATGGTATGTAAAAATAGACCTACAGTTCAGTATGCAAATATCACTCTGACATTACTGTCAAAGACATTCTAAGTACTGAACATTCCATTAATGTAAAGTTGCATTCACACCTATTTTAATTATATAATTATAAAATTCAGAGGGCAAGAAACACTTAAAGTAGAGGGCAGAAAATTCTCTGGTTTGTGTTTTAGTAATTACATTAATAATAACATGACTTAAATGAACTGTACGGTACATAAGACAACAATACTCAACAATACAAAAAACTCGCAAACAAAAACACATTCTATGAAGCAAGGACTATATATTTTTTTCCTCTATGAAACATCCATTCTCAACAAGGATTGTTTTGATTGAAGAATGATTTAAAAAATAAAAACATCCCGCACTCACAGGGGATCACAACCCCAAGCAGCTGTTGTATGACTCTTCACTGAAAATTAAATTACTTTTGTTTTCAAAATATGCTTGTCCTAACTGCTGAAAAAGCAACATTAGGCTGAGATTTTGTGCAAAACAATTTACAAACCAAATAAAGAAAGAACATTTAGGCAGAATTAACTGTGTTAAAGAAAAAATAAGTAAAACGATTAATAATAATAATACAGTACTTATTTGGCAAGCACTGTAATGAAACAGGCCCTTAATTCACAGGTTAAAGGGCTCTGGGGTCAGCTACTTTTTGACCATGAAGTGGCCTTTTTAATTTTTCTGAATAATCACTGTGCAAATGTGCTTCTCTATGCTCACTGCTCTTGTCAATAGTTTGCTGCACATTAATCCCCACAGGTTATTTCAAAATATTTTTATACTGTAGTTTCTATCAGGATGCTCATCTAAAATCTGACACATCTGTACACAGTTTTGATGGTCTTTTTTGAATGAAATAGAAAGACCTCTTTCTGTATTAACTGCATGCTCTGATTATCTATATATAGGATACTGACACTTGGCTTGTCAATCACAATAGTGGTTGCAATTTTAAAAGCTACATTTTAAAACTGTAATTTAAAAATTGAACCTGTTTATCCAGATATTACCACTTTGGTCAATTACTAGGTCCTCACGGAATCTGCAGAAATAAGCAGTATTTTAATCTATTTATTTAATTGTGTAAATGAATATATATATATATATATATATATATATATATATATATATATATATATATATATATATATATATATATATATATACAGTTGAAGTCAGAATTATTAGCCCCCGCTTCAATTTTTTTTTCTTTTTTAAATATTTCCCAAATGATGTTTAACAGAGCAAGGAAAATTTCACAGTATGTCTGATAATATTTTTTCTTCTGGAGAAAGTCTTATTTGTTTTATTTTGGCTAGAATAGAAGCAGTTTTAAATTTTTTAAAAGCCATTTTAAGGACAAAATTATTAGCTCCTTTAAGCCATTTTTTTTTTTGCAATAGTCTACAGAACAAACCATCGTTATACAATAACTTGTCTAATTACCCTAACCTGCCTAGTTAACCTAATTAACCTAGTTAAGCCTTTAAATGTCACTTTAAGCTGTATAGAAGTGTCATGAAATATATATATATATATATATATATATATATATATATATATATATATATATATATATATATATATATATATATATATATATTCAGTTTTATTTTAATTTCAGTAAATAGTCAATTTATTAAATAAAATGCTTGTATGGTTTATGTGCAAAACAGTTTGTAAAGTAATATTTTTAATTATTTAGTAGAAACAGTATATTTTGAGTGACTTATTGTTGTAACTAAACAAGTGATTCTAATTGCATTTGTAATGTAAACCTTAAACAAAAGTTATCATTATTTTATTTCATGTGTTAAGTTTTTAGTTACAATACTCTCAAAATCATTCCACATAAATTGTCAGATTTTGTACAAAATTCTGCGCAGAAATAGCAAAAAATACCTACCAATTAGGCAGGAGTTCTCAAATTCGGCCCTGGAGGTCCAGTGTCCGGCAGATTTTAGCTCCAACTTGCCTCAACACAACTGCAGGGATGTTTCTAGAAAGCCTAGTAAGAGCTTGATTAGCTAGCCCAGGTGTATCTGATTGGCGTTGGAGCTAGGACATCGGACCCCCAGGACTGAGATTGAGAACCCCTGCATTAAGGCATTATCCATGCTGATTGAAAACCATAGCATAAACCATAAACTTTTGCAAAAACTATCAAAAAAATAACTATAAACACAATTCCAACCCAGGTTTATTCTGAAAATGTAGCGCTATATGCGATCTCAAATTTCCCACGCGAATGCCATTCATGCCTGCCATTCTCACGTAAATCCAGGCTGCTGTCAACTGACTGACTGACTGACCAATCAACTGACCCACCGATGTATGGCGAGCCAACTGGACAAACTGGTAACAGCAAGAAAGCCGTCCATACGGAAGCGGTCAGTTGGTAAGTGCGAAAAGAAACGGCATCATAGCGCTCCGTAGCTTTCATTTTAAAGACGAAATGCAGCCATACGTACTTCTGGCTCCGTAATTTGCGATCTCCAGAAATTTATATAGGGCTACATTTTCAGAATGAGCCTATGTTGCACAATTTACTGCACTAAACAACCATCAACAATGTACGTCACTTAATAATTCCTCAAAAATGATCAAATCTAGTGATGTAGTTGTTATAGTTTGTTTGTTTGCAAGATTATAATGTAAAGTTTATAGATTTAACATTAAATCTGATGTTGAGCGCCGCTACGGATGAAATCCTAGACCCGATCCTGTGAAATAACATTAATCTTTTACAGCAACTCATTAGCCTAGTGATTTTTTTAAAGTTCCTTGATGCGTGCATGAACCAGTTTAATATAAAATGTTGCCAACGTAGATATATCTGATCTGAGAAACTGCCTCTAAACATGCAAGTACCTAAATAATATATATCTTTTCATAAAAATGTCCTATTTTGAAAAAGGCACATATTGTTCCTGAGCGTGGGCTGGTAGAAACCTGGCCTGTTTTAGTCTGAGATAAAGAAAGATGGTTGAAAATAGACATGTATAACTCAAGTATGACTATATGTGAAGCAAAAAAAAAACCCATAACATTATGAAAGCAACTCTGGAAGAAAAACTAGAGAAGCGAAGTGAATGATGAGAACAAAAGGTGATGTGAGGTGAGGTGATGGATGGATGGAGGGTTACCTTGGTATTCCTTTGAGGATGGAAGGTTAGGTTGAGCGATGGCAGGATGAGATTGAGCAACAGACACTACAAGGGAATGGCATTATAACATGGTTATTCACAAACTACAGCAGCTACATATAAGCACATGCAGGGGAAAACATGCTAAATGAAGCATACGTATACGTGAGCTACAAGCAAGTGATAAAACAGTGCAATGTGTGAAATGACACCCTTCTGTCGGGGTCAAGGGTCTCTTCGTGGCTAACATCTCCAACCAGCAGGGTGCAGCAGCTTCCTGTTCCACCCTTTCATCCTTTACCGCTGCAAAATACTGCAGTTACTGGCACCCTGGGCTCAGCTCTCCCTCTCTCACTGTAATCTTCAATCCCTCCATCCCAAAGATCATCAATCTTACTGCTCTGCTCACCATCCTCCACACCTCTAATATAAGCAGTAGCCTCATCGCTCTTTCTCGCCACATTTCATTCCCGTTTCAGGCTCGCAGCTACTCTCTCATATCTGCATAAGTTCTGTGGCTTTTTATGCAACAAAGAGCAGCATCACATCGGTTTTCGGGTTGCGTACGTGTGTGGCCTTCAATACTCCGAGGGATTAACAGCGTGGTACCAGACCGATCGATAACCGGACGCCGATCAATAGACCACCCGTCTTCTTCAGGAAGAGAAGGGCAGCAAATCATCCCTCTCATTTCTCTTCTCTCAATAACTCTCATCTTCTTGAGGCCAAATATCTCACATCTTATAGCAGCTCAAACTCTTAAAGGGGTGGATAGATTTTTTCCTTTAAAATGACTCTTAAAGGAACAGTCGATACAAAATGGTCAATTCTGTCATCATTTACTCAACATCATTATGTCTCTCCAGTATGATTTTCTTTTTAGAATATAAATGAACAATGAAATTGTTCGGACCATAAAAAGGAGTAGCACCAATGGCATTATAAGAGTAGAGACCAACAGGTTGGATTTTAGATTTTTTTCACCAACAATCGATTAATTAACCAATAGTTTTTAAGCTGGATACTGACCAAAAAGTTAAAGGTGCAGTATGTAAGATTGACACCCAGTGGTTGAACTAGGTATTGCACACCTGGTTCAAAACACACACAAGTGCAGGTTGCCAGATTGACGAGAGCAGAAGCAGCGAGTAGGCATTTGCCTTTCACACCGTCTGCGTCTGCAGCGCGCAGCTCATCGGCAGCTGCTGCACAGATCAATCTATCTCTGTCTATTCTAGTCTAGTTACCTATCTATCTATAAATACACTTTTTTTTACTTTTCATCTGCACTAAGGCCCGCGGCAACTTCCACCTATGCTGTTTCCTTAACCTGCAAGTCTTTATTTTACAAATGATTTAGATCCTAAAGAACTGTATGCTTCTCACGTTCTGAGGAGTGTCATTCATGTCTTTTCAGGTGCACTCGGTCAGAAGACAATTGCCTGTGATATCATGTCGTTTTGTTTTTGATTGTCAGTATGATGTAGGCCTATAGTAATAATGATATTTATGCATGATCAAACTAGTGTGCAACTTATTAAGCAAAACTAATACTAATACTGTTTTAAATTTGGTTTTGTAGTTCGGGCCCAAATAAATATTTGTTGCCGTTTTTAATCGTTTAAGTTCATTTGATTGACTATATAAAATCAGTGGACATTATATGATGCATCTATTGGGTAAAATTGCTACTTTTTACTGTCATTCAATGTGTTTTTGGTAATTATCAATGCACTGTCACTTTAATTGAGTGCGAGCAGCACGGCAAAAATAGACCCAGCGCCGAAACTATCGTGGCACTGCTGCTTCAGCGACGCTCATGCCTCGAGCTGATGCGCTGCTTCTGCGTGTGGTATGAAAGCTCATCTGTTAAGATGGATGCCGAAAAAAACATGCGCTGCTCACGCTCTGCTCACACTTGCAATGTGAAACAGGCTTGACTGTTGATTTTTGACTAGTGTATCTGATTTAAACCATGTTCTAAATAATAGCAACGGCACATGATAGAACGAAAATGATCCATATTAAAAGGAGTTACCTCAGCTTACCTCAGATCTTGAAAATAAAATAAATCCTTTAATATTGAACTTTAGAACTGTGACTCAATGCAAACCAACACATATTAGTGATTCAGCATGTGCATTTAATAATGTTAAAGAGGTTTAATATGTATTAATTAGATTATAAACCTTACCATTTCGTTGGAGTGCAGTAAGTGCACTATTCCGCGCTTCAGAATGGCTGTAATTAAATTTCTGTCGTGTTTCATCTGGTGCAAGCAGCCAAATTGCTTATCACTGCAAATGTAATCTTGTAGCAATTTTACACTAACCTGCTCACCTAATGTTCAGAATATTTATATTATTTGCTAATTAATAACCACCTCATGTGGAACTCTGAATCTTCGTTTCATTTTGGAGGCTGCTACTGTCCACCGGTGGTCGCATTTCGGTTGCTGATTATGGTGTTTTTATGCTTTAGAAGAGTCAAAAATGTACATACAGCACCTTTAAGTAATGCTAAACCTTGTACTAAATGTACTGTATAGTCAAAATGCTTTTCTTTCAATAAAGAATTATTTTGATAAGAACATGGAAACATGTACTGTAAACAGTTTCATAAATGTTGTCAATGCAACTACTTCCAAGTTTACAGAAGATTTCAGCTCAGGCTCATTGGAAATACATTCCAAATACATAACAATCCAGTATAACGTCATACTGGCCGTAGTGTTCATTTTAACTACAAACTGCAGTTATACGTACTGTATGTTGAATATGTATTTGGAATTTCACAAAGATGAGGCATGTATTTCCAATTAGCCTGTGTTGGAAGATCACTAATAAATCAAATTTATCTCGATATCAAGCTGAACAAGCTGCAACCTGATCATTAAGTCTATGTGTTATACTTGAGTACTGCATCAATTCAATTTAGAAACCATTCAAAAGTTTATGTAAACCAGTAAACAGATTAATTGAAAAGATTTAAGATTCACAAATCTTGGAGGAAAAAGGAAGGGTAAAAATAACAGTAAATAATGCCTTTGTTTGGTCTGTTTTTTTATACCGTGATTTGGCACGTCTCTCTAAAAGACTTGGAGTATTGCAAACAGATCACTTTTATGTTGTTTCATGGTGCTTCTGCATCCTTTTTAAACTTGAAAGCTTCAGTCCCAATTCACTGTAATTGCTTAGAAGGCAGTCTTCAAAATCTCTCCTTTTGAGCGCTACAGAAGAAAGACAGTCATACAGGTTGGGAACGGCATGAGGCTGAGTAAATAATGGCCAAATTTTCTTTTTTTGGTTGCCCTATTCCATCAGTCAGATCCTTTTTTCTCATTACATTTCCTGTCCCTTTTCCCTTTTTCTCCTCTCCTTTCAGAGCTTCCACTTTCCTCGTTCATTATAATTCTCTGTTTTTCCTGCACATTTTCCCAAAACCAATCATTTAAGAGGCGTTTCTTCTTTCCTGCTTCCTGCGCATCATTACGGCTCAGACTGAAAGCTGATAAACATTTCATCACACAGATGTTTGGATGAGTCACGTCAGCAATGTTGTTCTCCGCGTTCCTGGGACTCTGGGTTTTGTGCCACATTATACCACCAAAAAGACAGAGAGAGTGGCAGATCTCCAAACTGTGTTCTAATCCTCCGAATATGGAGTTGGTAAATCCCACAGTCTCTCACCTCTTCACTCAAAGGCCAAGTCTCTGCCGTCAACTCGACACACTCCTCGATTCGCCACGCTTAATATTCCTGTCATGACTATCCAAAGGTAAAAAATGACATTTTCAATTACCATAGGCTCTCTTGCTCATGCTTCCTCGTCCTTTTCCAGAGTTTCACTTCATTAATTAAGTGCCCATGTTGTTTCTCCCAATTAGAGCCACAGCTCATTACTGCGCTACATCTTTTCCTCTGTCCTGCGAGCATTGCTGCTTCTCCCTCCATCTCTTTTCCCGTTCCCTCATTTCAATCTCAGTGACTTTCTGAGGCTGTTCAATTGTAATGGCTTTTATCGGCTGCGAGGTCAATCGTTGCTAAGTACTGCTGCTGTTTAACATAAGAAAACCTCCAGGGGAATATCCTATGACCATTTGACCAGTGAATAAGATATATATTTGAAGCTGAGAAGTATATACAGTGTTCAGCATAATTGAGTACACCTCATTTAGAAAATTAATATTTGTATCCATCTCTCAGTGAATATAGGCAATGTATTTTGGTGCATTTAAACAATACATATTTATTAAACAAATATATTTATTAAAATAATATTTTAGTCACTAAAAATATTTAGAAATTGATAGATAATACAGATAAATTCAAGCAAAATATTGCAAAAAAAAAAAAAAAAAAACAGCTGATGGTTGAACCTAGGATCCAGGAAGAACATTGCAGTTTTTGCCCAGGCCGTGGTACACTGGACCAGCTCTATACCCTCACCAGGGTGCTTGAGGGTTCATGGGAGTATGCCCAACCAGTCCACATTCGACTGTGTCCCTCGTGGCATTCTGTGGAAGGTGCTCTGGGAGTATGGGGTCAGAGGCGCTCTGCTAAGGGCTGCCTCGTCCCTGTATAAACATACTAGGAGTTTGGTTTGTATTGCAAGCAATAAGTCAGACTTGTCTCCAGTGCATGTTAGACTATGGCAGGGCTGCCCTTTGTCACCAATTCTGTTCATAATTTTTATGGACAGAATTTCAAAACAGCCTTTTCAAAACAGTTCGGGGACAACAACATTTCATCTCTGTCATTTGCAGACGATGTTGTTCTGTTGGCTTCATCGAACATGAACCTTTAGCATGCACTGGTGCTGTTTTCTGCTGAGTGTGACACGGCTGGGATGAGAATCAGCACCTCTAAGTCCGAGGCCATGGTGCTCCACCGGAAAAAGGTGGTTTGCTATATCCAGGTTGGAGGAAAGTCCTTACACCAGGTGGAGGAGTTCAAGTACTTTGGGGTTTTGTGAGGGAAGGATGGAACGTGAGATTGACAGGCGGATTGATGCAGCGGCAGCAGTAATGTGGTAAAGAAGGAGCTGAGCCGAAAGGCAAAGCTCTCGATTTACTGGTCAATCTACGTTCCTACTCTCACCTATGGTCATGAGCTTTGGGTCATGACTGAAAGGACCAGATCTCGGAAACAAGCGCCCAAAATGAGTTTCCTTTGCAGGGTGGCAGGGGAAGACCCAGCACACACTGGAGGAACTATGTCTCTCTGCTTGTCTGGGAATGCCTCGGGATCTACCTGGAGGAGCTGGAGGAAGTGTCTGGGGAGAGGGAAGTCTGGGGTTCTCTCCTAAGACCTCTGCCCCCGCGACCCGGCCCCGGAACATCGGTTGAAAATGAATGATTGAATGAACATATAAATTTGGTTGTACTAGTTTTTGGACCGTTATCGTAAGTTATTTTGTTAGATAAGCTCCAGATTTGGCTTCAGTACTGACTAATCTAATGTATATGCACAAATAGAATATTGTATAGCTTTCTATTAAAAATATGAATTTAAAAGATAGATTTGTGAGGGGTGTACTTATATATGCTGAGCACTGTATGTGTTAATAAACATTTGCTTTTTTTGTTGCATCGTTTATACTGCATATATAATATATCACATCCTTTATCCTTAACTCCAGCACTCACAAAAACCTTTTTGCATTCTTAGGTCTCCATTAAAATTATTTAGCATGTTTAAGACATTTTCTTCATGGAGACTTTTGACTTTTTCCTACAGTGTAGGTGATTTCAGGTTTAACAGTTCTTGTGTAGGCAGTAAACCTGAACCATGCAGATACACACACTGAAATAAATGTAAAACCGTAGCTATGAATTTAAATGCTTCCAAAGTGGGTTTGGTTTTTAAAAAAGTGTGCACCAAATATATATGCAAATGTAGAAGTTTCCAGACAAAGATAAAGCAGCATAGGCGTACATGTTGAGTCATGTGATAAATACACACTTGCATATCAGTCAGCATAAATTGCTAAATTTCCAAAATTGAAAACAAAGTCTCCTCCTCCTCTGTCGTCTCGTCTTCCTCATTTCCTTATCAGCGAAACCTGTTTCCTTCCTCATTCATTCTTTCTCTTACCCTCCTCCAGTTTATAATCATCATTCTGCTCATACTGGCTGGTTGCTCCTCATTTTGCACTCCATGGTCACTTTAGACATTAAATAAATCAGTGGGAAAAAGTTTGTCAGCGCGAAGCAGCGAGATATTGAGATCAGCCCTCCTCCGTCCTCTCGTGTCACAGTGACTGCTGACTCATCATCTAATAGTTCTCCCTCATCCTCTATCAGCCTTCAGCAGTAAGCTTTTCCCTCCTTTTAGTTGCACAGAGCATGGGATTTCCAGCGGATGAAGCCTAAACACGCTGATACCGCTGAGAGTTAACACCAAATCTTGTTCATTTACTCCCACACAAACATATTAAATGGGAAAGTCTGTGTTCTGTGTAGGAGATGCAATGAGAAAGAAACAAGAAAGGAAAGATAGGAGAAACAAAATGAAGTGAACAAAGGGCTGCAAAAGGAAGAAGAAAAAAGCAACTTAAGAAGGAAGAATATTTAATAAAGGAAGTAAAAATGAGTATGGGTGACAAAACAAGATTAAAGATAAGGAGGGAAGGAAGGAAGGAAGGAAAGAAGGAAGGAAGGAACTGGGAGAATGAAAGAAACACAAAGGACAAGTGAAGAAAGATACAGTTGGATGGAAGAAAGAAATGAAAAAAAAACATGAGGAAATGGAAAATAAGATGGAAGAAAGGAATGGATGAAGAAGGAAGAAGAAAAAGACAACTTAAGAAGGAAGAAAAGGATTTAATAAAGAATGCAAAATGAGGATGAGTGACAAAACAAGATAAAAGAAAGAAAAGGAGGGAAGGAAGGAAGGAGGGAAGGAAGAAAGGAAGGAAGGAAGGAAGGAAGGAAGGAAGGAAGGAAGGACGAATGAGAGAAGAGACTGAAATATGGTAAGGATTGAGGGAAGGGAAAAGAGAAACAAAGAAAGGAAGGCTGGAAAGTAAGTAGTTAAATATGGTTGATTGGATGAAAGGAAGGAAGGAAGGAAGGAAGGAAGGAAGGAAGGAAGGAAGGAAGGAAGGAAGGAAGGAAGGAAGGAAGGAAGGAAGGAAGGAAGGAAGGAAGGAACTGGAAGTATGAAAGAAACACAAAGGACAAGTGAAGAAAGATAGTTTGATGAAAGAAAGAAATAAATAAAAGATGAGAGGAAATAGAAATAAGATGGAAGGAAGGAAGCAAAGAAGGAAGGAAGAATAATAGTGAGGATTCAAAGACAAAAATGATGAAGCAAACAAAGTGATGAAGAAGGAAAAGAAAAAGGGAACTTAAGAAGAAAGAAAAAGATTTAATAAAAGTGAAAAATAAGGGATGTTGACAAAACAAGATAAAAGAAAGAAACGGAGGGAAGAAAAGAAGAATGAGGAAAGAGGCTGAAATATGTAAAGGATTGATGGTAGGAGAAGGGAAGAAAGGAAGGATAGCTGGACAGTAAGTAGCAAAATAAGGTTGGATAGAAGGAGGATTGAAGGAAAGAATTGAAAGAATGAAAGAAACACAAAGGACAAGTGAAGAAAGATACAGATGGATGAAAGAAAGGAATGAAGAAAAGATTAGAGGAAATGGAACTAGGATGGAAGGAAGGAATAAGGAATGAAGGATAGTAGAGAGGATTTAAAGAAAAAAATGGATGAAGAAGGAAGAAGAAAAAAACAACTTAAGAAGAAAATAAATTTAAAAGAAAATAATTTAATTTAAAGGAGGGAAAGAAGGAAGAATGATAGTAGAGACTGGAGTATGGAAAGGATTGATGGTAGGAAAAAGGAAGAAAGGAACGATAGCTGGAAAGTAAGTAGAAAAAAGATTGAATGGAAGGAAGAAAAGAACTGGGAGAATGAAAGAAACACAAAGGACAAGTGAAGAAAGATACAGCTGGATGGAAGAAAGGAATGAAGAAAAGATTAGAGGAAATGGAAATAAGATGGAAGCAAGGAAAGAATAACAAGGAGGGAAGGATAATAAAGCAGATTTAAAGAAAAAAATATGAAGGAAACAAAGGAATGAAGAAGAAAGAAGAAAAAAGCAACCTAAGAAGGAAGAAAGGGATTTAATAAAAAAAAATTAAAAAGGGAAAATGAGTATGGGAAACAACAAGACAAAAGAAAGAAAATGAGGGGGAAAGAAGGAAGAATGAGAGAAGAGCCTGAAGTATGGGAAGGATTGATGGACTAAAAGGGAGAAGAAAGAAAGGAAGGCTGGAAAGTAAGTTGGAAAATAGGGTTGGATAGAAAGAGGAAAGAAAGAACTGGGGGAATGGAAGAAACACAAAGGACAAGTCAAGAAAAATACAGATGCATGGAAGAAAGAAATGAAGAAAAGAGAAGAGGAAATGGAAAGATGGAAGGAAGGAATAAGATGAAAGGAAGTGTAATATAAATAAAAGATTCAAAGAAAAAAATGAAACAAACAAATGGATAAAGAAGGAAGAAGAAAAAGACAACTTAAGAAGGAAGAAAATAACTTAATAAAAATCGAGTATGGGAAACAAAAGATGGGAAGGAAGGAAAATGATAGAAGAGACTGAAGTATGGAAAGGATTGATGGAAACAAAAGACAAGTGAAGAAAGATACAGTTGGATGGAAGAAGGAAATGAAGAAAATATGAGAGCAAAGAGAAGATGGAAGGAATAAAGCAAGGAAAGAATAACAAGTAGGAAGGATAATAGAGAGGATTTTAAAAAATGACAAAGAAAACAAAGGGATGAAGAAGGAAAAAGAAAAAAGCAACTTAAGGAGAAGTAAAATAATTTATTACATTTTTTTAGAAAACATTTATATGACAAAAACAAGATAGAAAAAAGAAAAGGAGGGAAGGAAGGAAGAATAGGAGAAGAGACTGAAGTATGGAAAGGATTGATGGATGGAAAGGTAGAAGAAAGAAAAGAAGGGTAGAAAGTAAGTACTGTAGGAAAATAAGGTTGGATAGAAGGAGGAAGAAAGGAAAGAACTGGAATAATGAAAAAAAAACACAAAGGAAAAGTGAAGAAGGATATAGTTGGAAGAAAGAAAGGAATGAAGAAAAAAGGAGAGGAAATGAAATCAGGTGGAAGAAAGGAATGAAGAAAAAAGGAGAGGAAATGAAAACAGGTGAAAGAAAGGAAGGAAGGAATGAGAAGGAATTTAGAGGCACAAATGATGAGATAAGAGACTGAAGTATGGAAAGAAAGAAAGAAAGAAAGAAAGAAAGAAAGAAAGAAAGAAAGAAAGAAAGAAAGAAAGAAAGAAAGAAAGAAAGAAAGAAAGAAAGAGGATTGCCCAAAATGTTGGATGGAAGCTGGAAGGAAACACACAAAGGACAAGTGAAGGAAGATACAGTTGGATGGAAGAAAGGAATGAAGAAAAGATGAGCGTGTGGAATGGAATTAGGACAGAAGAAAAGAAGTAATGAAGTAATGAATGAAGGAAGGAAGGAAGGAAGGACTGAAAAAATGAACATGAATGATGAAAGAAGTGAAGGAATTATGAAAGGGAGGATCGAAAAAACAAGTTTGGATGGAAGCAAGAAAGAAAGCAAGAAGAGAGACAGGGGGAGGGGCAAAGGAAACAAGGAAGGAAAAAACCTAGGAAGGATAAAAAATGTAACAAGGGTGAGAGGGAAGAGCGAAGAAGGAAACAAGGGTGAAATTAAGCAAGTATGGAAGGAAGAAAATAAACAAGGAAGGAAGCAAGGAGATGGAAAAAAGGATGGAAGAAATAAGAGAAGTAAGAAGGAAAGAACAGATGGAGGGAAGAAAAATAGGCAGAGATAAAGGGATTCTTGGGCCATTCTCAAAAGTGCAGAGGTGTTTCAAAGCTAAGAGGCTCACCTACACAGAACTGCGGATAGAACGAGCGGAAGAGAGAGGGAGCGAGGGAAAGAAGCGGGATGAAAGATGACATTCCCACCCACCTGTGCTCTCCAGGCTGCCTCGTTAACGTGCGTATTTGATAGCTGTCGTTACCATGCGAAAAAAAGAAGAGGAAAAAAGAGAGAGAAAGGAGGGAGACCTCTGGGGATCTCATTTCTTGCACTCTTTTAAAATACATCACACATCCTGCAGGTCTAAAACTGAAACCTGCAATACACTGAACATCCACAGGGGGCAGATCTGAACGAGAGGGGGAGGACTAGAGGGAAAAAAAACACCATAGTGGGAGCACAAGACAAGTTTGTCGCATCCAAAGCTACATTAAACCATCTCAGTAGCCAAGAACCCACGCTGTTCTCCAACTGCAAAGAATGGTGTGGTGTAGGTGTTTGTGCGCATACATATGAAATTGTTTTGTAACAGGCTGGTGAAAAAACATGTTTCATTGGAAAACCTAGACATTATGACATGCAGAAATAGGGCTGCTCAATTATGAAAGAAATCATTATCGCATTTTGGTCAACAATGTAATGTTGATTATTTAAAATGATTATGAGTGGGCCTTTTAATTAAAACCTTTTCATTAGTTTATTTAAATATATAACTAAAAAAACTGCTTTAGGTATTGTTTTCACTGTAAGAATTCAACTTGATTTGTATTTTATTAAACTACAAATCTTGTAGTTCATTAATTGATTAAATCTACAGAAGTTCTTCAATCAAAAACAGTGAGTGATTTTGAATTTTGTTGATTGATTAATAATAATACACACAGTTGCACTAATGTTTCCACTAAGTAGTACAACAGGGTACGGTACGGGTCGGTACGGGTCACCTTTATCAGGCTTGCATTTCCACTGCCAAAAGGGTACCCATTTTGGTCGTCGTGGTGTGCGACAGAATATTTCAGTTGACGTCATTCTTACTCGAGGAAATGTCAAAGCTTTAGAGGTCGTTCACATATCATATGAGAAGCACTTCTCACAAAATAGATGCTTTATACAAAGTGCTGAAGTTGTAAATGAATAATTCCTCGAACAACACTGGAAAATAAAAGTTACCGTGACCGACGTCCACCAAACTATTTAAAAAGGTTTCCTGAAACATGACGTCATTAAACGGTGATATCGCAAAAAGTTTAAATGTAATTATTTTGTGCCATATTTAACGTTATATGTCAGTCATGCATAAAAAAAAACATGTAGCTACAAACAGATTGTATGAACAATCACTATTCAGTTCATTTCACTATAATGTGCCAAGTGAAAATAATAATTAAATGAATCACTCAGTCTAATTGCTTTGCTTCTGTATCCTGATCCAGTTTCGCTCATTATCAGATTTACTTGTGGTTTTAAAAAATGAAATGTGTGACTGCCACTTTGCCATTTTGAAAATACAGATATTATTTAGGCAGGTCACTATGCCATTATTTATTTTCGCTGCCCACTGCGTGCAAAACAATTACCAACCAATAAGACTAATTGTAAACATAAGAAAGCCGATTGGCTGAAAATATTGTGAGGGTCAATAGTTTAGTGACTTTTTCTTTAACTTGCGCATGGCGACTACTGTTATGTGTGTGTGTGTGTGCGCACACACAATCCATACAGTCTTCTCTTTCTCTCTCTCTTGCTTTCTCTCTCTCTTCTGCCGGATCTATTAAAATAAATACAGGAATGCAAAACACAAACATTTTTATTATCTGACATTTTTTGGAACAGGATCCGGCAAGATTCGGCTCAAATTAAGCACTGTTTATACACATAAATACTTGTGTATAAATTTCATTGCTAACTTTTCTATGAACATGATTTGATTATAACTGCAGATCAATGATGTGCGAAATAGCCTACTGCAACGTCTGCAATTATATTAAATAAATTAATAAATGCAACATATATGAACACATACAGACCCTTACACTCTCCGATATGTTACCAATTACAGTAAAACTACACACAGCATACATTTAGTCCTTATTTGGGTACAAAAACAACATATAGCCCACAGTCAGTGCAAACCTCTCATCTGCATCTTTAATCTTCAACAGCACATGTAACCTCTTGTTAGAGAGTAATTCCGTCATTCCCAGTTCATAATAGTCCAGAAGGTGATGATAATAGTTAAACATGGCAGTTTGTTCATGTTTTAGGTTGCTGAAAGAATCATTTGCTCCTTTTTTTCAGGCTTGTCTTTTGTTTTGTTTTTTGCACGTCGCTTTCAGGTTTGTCCATTTCTAAAAGGATCGGATGTCAGAAGCACTTCAATAATCACGCACACGTTATTATCATCAGCTCAAGAAGTTCATTATTTCAAATATAAACTCGTGGTGAGCTCTCTCGAGAAAGTGAAACCGCTCGCGCTTTAGACGGTCTTGTAAACAACGACAGGATAGATTCTGCTCTTCTTCTTGGCTTTGTGGCTGTTCATCAAGATGACGACAAGGTTTGTTTGAGCTTGGGTTGACCATGGCTTGTTATTATATGTATATATTATTACCGTGTAATGTCTCTACTGTGTATTTAAAAATGGAGGTTCCTTTGTTTTCATTCTCCTGGCTTGTTGTACGCACTGGTGACATATATCTGCAAACCAATAGCGTTCAGCTGCGCGTCAAGCTCTGCCTTTTGGTACCCTTTTGTTGTGCTAGGTACCCTTTCGAAAGGGTACCCAAAAAGTGGTACGGTACGGTTTGCTTTTTGGTACCTTTTGACAGTTGAAACGGCCATAAAAGCGTACCGAATCATACCATACCATACCACTCAGTGGAAATGTGCCATTAAAGAACCACACGGATCCGATTGACTGTTACTCATGCATTTTCATTCTTGTTTTTTCATAATCATTAGAGGCCAATATCAACATCATAACTGAATTTTAATCAATTGCACAGCCCTATGCAAATATATGATCTGTTTTGAATAGTTTAAAGGGGTGATGGTTAATGTCGAGTTGAGGCATCACTTGATTTCTTACCGTACACCAGCAGTGTGTAGTGATCAGCTGCACGGCCGTAATTATTATGCGCCTGACAGAGGTAGGTGCCATTGTGTGATTGGCTGAGGCGAGACATGTGGAGGATGTTGCCTGTTTTCTCTGCCCTCTCAGGAAGAGTGTCGTTCACTCGTGACCACTGGATGTCACGTGGTCTAGAAAAGAAGTGGAAAAAGACACTGCATTAAAGAAGCAATCAAGAATTTATCAAAAACAGAACAAAAGCATTAAAAGAAAAGCTCAAAATCAAAACTTTTGCAAATAATGAGGCACCAGAGACAGAGTATGGAAATAAGGTAATATAAAAAAGGCACAAAAGAACTACAATCTGTGTAAGACTTATATATTTTATATCAGAAAATATCATTTGTGGGCAACCCAGTGGCGCAGTAGGTAGTGCTGTTGCCTCACAGCAAGAACGTCGCTGGGTCGCAGGTTCGAACCTCGGCTGGGCTGGGTCAGTTGGCGTTTCTTTGTGGAGTTTGCATGTTCTCCCTGGGTTCGCGTGGGTTTCCTCCGGGTGCTCCGGTTTCCCCCACAGTCCAAAGACATGCAGTACAGGTGAATTGGGTAAGCTAAATTGTCCATAGTGTATGAGTGTGAATGTGTGTGTGGAAGTTCCCAGAGATGGGTTGCGGCTGGAAGGGCATCCGCTGCGTAAAATCGTGCTGGATAAGTTGGCGGTTCATTCCGCTGTGGCGACCCCGCAAGGGACGAAGCCGACAAGAAAATGAATGAATGAATGAATATCATTTGTTTTTAATTTCTCTGACATATTTTAACATCTACTTCAGCACATTTTGAAAGTAAATAATAATTATTAAAGAAATGATACTGAGAAATGTAATAACAAAATGTTTTTAAACAAATCACGTACATAGACATACATAAAACATTATTCTTAACAAACATTTGTGGTTATAATCCACAATATACCACTTAAAGGAACGCCATTTATTTTTTGTAAATATTCTCATTTTACAGAACCTCTAGAGCTAAACAGTTGAGTTTTACCATTTTTTAAATCCATGCAAATGATCTCCAGATCTGGAGGAAGCACTTTTAGCTTAGCTTAGCATAAATCATTGAATCGGATTGGACCATTAGCATCTCTCTCAAAAATTTCAAAGAAGAGTTTCATCAATTTTCCTATTTAAAGCTAGACTCTTCTGTTGTTCCATTGTGTACTAAGACTGATGGAACATTAAAAGTTGCTATTTCATAGGTAAACATGACTAGGATCTGTATTCTTATTCTGGCGTAATAATTAGGGAACCATTATGCTGTATCATGACTGCAGCAGGTGCAATGATATTATGCAATACCTGAAAATAGTTCCTATCTAGGTAACTAGGTAACAGAGCTGCGTAATATCAAAGACTATAGAATACAGAAGACATGTCACTCGTATAGTTTTGAATGAGGAAATGTGTAACGGTCAATATGGGGAATGAAGCTCCGCCTACAAGTACAGGAGCCAATCATTGATCTCTATAGATCAGGGGTCTCAAACTGCCAGCCCGTGGGCCATTTGCAGCCCTTCCTCCTCCTCGATATTCTGCCCACCAAAATATATATTTTTGAATCACTATCATTGTTGTGCAGTCGCATATAGCCAACGTTAAATATATGTTCATAAGTGCTCCATTTTTACTAAAGCTCTTTTTTTGTAAATATTCAAGGGTCATTTGATTATAATCAGTTTTATACCACCCGTATTTTGTTGTACAAACACCTCTTCGTGGCTTACACGTTATGCTAGTGGTGTAAATATGATCATTTTGCTAATATTCGATTCAAATGGTCTAATTTAATAGATTTTCCTCATATGCATATTAAGATTTATATAAAAAAAATGTGCATTAGTAAAGTTTTACTGCTAGTTGAATTGAACTTGTTAAAGGAAATGTAAATATTTACATACTTTCCCCCACTTTGTTGTAGTTTTTAAAGATTTTGAGAAGAACAATTGTTAGTAAAGTCAACAAAGTTACCCAAACTGTCTTACGCTATTAGTTTAACTTTTGGTTAAGCAACAATTGATTGGGACATAATAATTATTATTATGCCTATTATTAAATTGTAATATTTTCATAGCAATTACTACCCCTTCAATATGCACAACAAGAAACAAAAAGAAGGAGCTTTGACTGCGTATACTCTGGGGAAGAATGAAGTTGAAGTGCATCAAATACATCAGGTTTCCACTTTTTTCGTGTGCTAGAATGTTAAAGCAGCCCTCCTATGAATTGACAGTCACTAATATGGCCCCCCGCCAATTTGAGTTTGAGACCTTTGCTATAGACTGACGTTTCTTCAGGGGACCAGATGTTTGCTTTTACGACAGTTTGGTGGTCAACAACGCACCGCAATCTCAGTGAATACTTGCTTCACAGACAGGGCAAGGCAAGCTGAAATTATGCAGATTTTGTTTGATCAGACGTTTAGAAACTAAACTTATGAGACGATTGTTGTTTAATTTTACTGGTGATTCCAAATATGTAATGTAATCGTAAGCTTGGCTAGCAGTTTTGAGGAATTTGATGTTTCCCCATTCAGACAGAATGCCCGAGCATACTGCCCGAGAGGCATTTTAAAGATGGCCGCTGAGTGAAATGACTTGCCTTAAAGGTACTTTGGTAATATTAAAATGTTTTGAGTGAGATGCTAATGGTCTAATCGGATTCAATGATTTATGCTAAGCTAAGCTAATAGTGCTCCCACCACAAAAGGAGGTCAGCTGAATGGATTCAAAATTGGTAAAACTGAACTGTTTATCTAAATGTAAAATTAGCCTTTTCCAAAAAACGTGGAGCGCTCCTTTAGGATTGGGGACTATTTTATATACATTCACATATTCTTCGCAGAGAAGAGTGCAGAGCAGTACAGTCCTAGCAGATAATACCAGGCAGACAGAGACAAAAGAGCATGAAAGTAGGAGATTACCGAACACACACACACACACACACACTCACACACAAACAGCTGCGAGGTGATCCACAGCAGCAGGAGATACATGGAAAACTGTAGGGCAAAACGCCCGAGGCTTGTGTTCTGAGCCCACCGCCTGTGAACCGCCTCATCCCTCATCCCGCCTGGATACAATACAAGTCTACGTCATCACCGGGAGTAATCCCATGGGACACTTTTAATTACAGCCCTCACAGGATTCAGGATACATACCACACACATTCTCTCAGCCATACATACAGTATGAGCCAACCAGAGCAGTCTAGGGATAATAAACACACCCCTCCAACAAATGCAGACTGTGTTTAATTGGTGATTAATGTCGGATGAACATGATCGTAATGGCTTTATAAGCAAGCCGCGCGATGCAGTGTAACTGTGAGTTCAGCTACCGTAGAGCGGCATCTGGATCCATCTTTCATCCCTCCCATCAATACACTCATTTATCTCAACCTATCCAGAGAGCGTCTCTGCGGGCGGCCGGTCTATTCTCATTTCTCATCAGCGCATTCTGTAATCTTCAAACATGCCCCTACAATTAAACATTTACACGTTTCGTACTCTCCTTCTCCCCACCGCATAAATCACGAGGTCTATCATTTCTCTTTCCTGGCTAAAACCCCTCGCAGGCCATCTTTCTTCCCTTCCCTCGCTCCGTCATTCCCTCATTTGGGCGTAAAATGAGTGGCAGCTCTATCTGTCCATCTTTCATTTCTGTAGCCGGTCTCTTACGAGGCTCTGGAGAGCTTTAATGGCTTTCTGCTCACTGGCTCTTAGGGAGAACAGACTCAGTGACCACAGACAAAAAAAAAAAGAAAAGACAAAGACAGAGACAAAGACAAATATGTCTTCTGAAGAAAGAAAGTGTTCACTCTGACACTGCTGAGGCTGAATGAGCGACACTTTCTCCTTCAGAATAAGATGTTTAGTGATGGAAGTGGGAAAAACCTGGCAGTTAAAGGTCAAATAATGGTGGAGGACACTCGCAATATTGTTGTTCATTTAATATATATGAATGCAGTTTTTAACTGTTTATTTTATATTATAGTATTTGAACAAACTGTATTTTATATTATTTTTGATAACATTTTTACGAAATTGTTTTACAACTAATTGCACCCTTTCTACCTCATGCATATTTTTATTAAATCTAAACTAATTTGTTTATTATTGTATATTGTACGGTGGCCGAGAGAGCTTAACATGCTGCAATTTAAGAAAACACATGCAATTACAACAAACGCCAGCACATTGACAAGAGATCTTCATCTGTTTGACAGCATACGTGCTGCAAATCCTCACAATGCAAACACATTTTTAAAAAACACACTGCATTTTCACACAACACAAATAAATGATTAAAACCCATTGCATTTTCTCACAATGCAAATAACTTAATAATACGTGCTGCTTTTTCTCAACACAAACAAATTAATAAAACATGCCGCATGTTCTCGCAACGCAAACAATGTAATAAAACGCGCTGCATTTTCTCGCAACGCAAACAACTTAATAAAACGCGCTGCATTTTCTCGCAATGCAAACAACTAAATAAAATGCGCTGCATTTTCTTGCAACGCAAACAACTTAATAAAACGTGTTGCATTTTCTCACAACGCAAACAAATTAATAAAACGCGCTGCATTTTCTCACAACACAAGCAAACTAATAACATGTGCTGCATTTTCTCACAACGCAAACAAATTAATAAAACGCGCTGCATTTTCTCACAACACAAACTAATTAATAAAGCGTGGTGCATTTTCTCTCAACGCAAACAAATTAATAAAACGCGCTGCATTTTCTCACAACGCAAACAAATTAATAAAACGCGCTGCATTTTCTCACAACGCAAACAAATTAATAAAACTCGCTGCATTTTCTCACAACACAAGCAAACTAATAACATGTGCTGCATTTTCTCACAACGCAAACAAATTAATAAAACGCGCTGCATTTTCTCACAACGCAAACAAATTAATAAAACGCGCTGCATTTTCTCGCAATGCAAACAACTAAATAAAATGCGCTGCATTTTCTTGCAACGCAAACAAATTAATAAAACGTGTTGCATTTTCTCACAACGCAAACAAATGAATAAAACTCGCTGCATTTTCTCACAACACAAGCAAACTAATAACATGTGCTGCATTTTCTCACAACGCAAACAAATTAATAAAACGCGCTGCATTTTCTCACAACGCAAACAAATTAACAAAACGCGCTGCATTTTCTCACAACACAAACTAATTAATAAAGCGTGGTGCATTTTCTCTCAACGCAAACAAATTAATAAAACGCGCTGCATTTTCTCACAACGCAAACAAATTAATAAAACGCGCTGCATTTTCTCACAACGCAAACAAATTAACAAAACGCGCTGCATTTTCTCACAACACAAACTAATTAATAAAGCGTGGTGCATTTTCTCTCAACGCAAACAAATTAATAAAACTCGCTGCATTTTCTCACAACACAAGCAAACTAATAACATGTGCTGCATTTTCTCACAACGCAAACAAATTAATAAAACGCGCTGCATTTTCTCACAACGCAAACAAATTAATAAAACTCGCTGCATTTTCTCACAACACAAGCAAACTAATAACATGTGCTGCATTTTCTCACAACGCAAACAAATTAATAAAACGCGCTGCATTTTCTCACAACGCAAACAAATTAATAAAACGCGCTGCATTTTCTCACAACGCAAACAAAATAATAAAACTCGCTGCATTTTCTCACAACACAAGCAAACTAATAACATGTGCTGCATTTTCTCACAACGCAAACAAATTAATAAAACGCGCTGCATTTTCTCACAACGCAAACAAATTAATAAAACGCGCTGCATTTTCTCGCAATGCAAACAACTAAATAAAATGCGCTGCATTTTCTTGCAACGCAAACAAATTAATAAAACGTGTTGCATTTTCTCACAACGCAAACAAATTAATAAAACTCGCTGCATTTTCTCACAACACAAGCAAACTAATAACATGTGCTGCATTTTCTCACAACGCAAACAAATTAATAAAACGCGCTGCATTTTCTCACAACGCAAACAAATTAATAAAACTCGCTGCATTTTCTCACAACACAAGCAAACTAATAACATGTGCTGCATTTTCTCACAACGCAAACAAATTAATAAAACGCGCTGCATTTTCTCACAACGCAAACAAATTAATAAAACGCGCTGCATTTTCTCACAACGCAAACAAATTAATAAAACGTGCTGCATTTTCTCTCAACGCAAACAAATTAATAAAATGCGCTGCATTTTCTCACAACACAAACTAATTAATAAAATGCGCTGCATTTTCTCATAACACAAACAAATTAATAAAACTTGCTGCATTTTCTCACAATGCAAACAAATTAATAAAATGCGCTGCATTTTCTCTCAACGAGAAGAGCACCCTAAAACATGACGGACCAGGCTATTTAGGCTAATAAATACAAAAGACAAGGGAATCAGAATGTTAAAATGAAAAAAAAAACAAAAAACTCACCTTTCAAAGATCACATACAACTTCACTAAGCAAAAGTCATGGCACATCGATGACCGTCACGTTTTAGGGTCCCTTTGAAACATTTCCATTGTGTTTCGTTGTTTTTGCAGTGTTGTGTGAAAAAGCAGCGCATTTTTAAATGTGTATGCGTTGTGAGGATTTGCAGCATGAGTGCTGTCAGACGGATAAAGATATTTTCTTAATTTGCTGGCATTTGTTGGAGTTGCACGTGTTTTCTTAAATTGCAGCACGTTAAGCTCTCTCGGCCACCCAAATATTGTGCAAATAAACAGACTGTAATAAAAACAATAAATGACAATAAAATTATACTTTATCTTGTAAAAATAAATGTTATTTTATTGTGCTTTTTCATAATTATTGTTGTTGTTGTTTATTCTGTGTGTATTACTACATTTGATAAAATCCAGTAATAAATTTATATAATTTACAAACAATCAAACAAATAAATACCTGTTAGTTACTGCAATAAAAACAATATACAGTTACATATCTAAAGAAAATGTATCTTACTTTTTAGTTTTTTTATACTAAATATATATTTTTATTAATTTGAACTTAAATGTGTAAAATTCACTCATTATAATAAAATAATACATTATTAATAAAAATTAATACATTGAACAATATATTTGTCCAGACATTTTACTTGATCTTAAAAATAACATATATTTTTGTGCTTAATTCTTGTATTATTGCTGTTATTTATTCCATGTTTATTGCTACATTGATAACTCATTATCAAATTTATATTTAAAAACAAAACTGTCAGAAACTGTAATAAAAAGAATAATTTACAATAAAATGTATAATTACATTTATTTGATCTTATTTTTTTTTTATATATTGGATATTGTACAGTAGATTGCTTATTACTTTTGGCCATGTCTGTGTAAAATTCACTCATTATAATAAATGAACTAATGCACACATACATACATACATACATACATACATACATACATACCAGTACATACATACATACATACATACATACATACATACCAGTACATACATACTGTACATACATACATACATACCAGTACATACATACTGTACATACAGTTCATACATACATACATACATACATACATACATACATACATACATACATGCATACATACATACATACATACATACATACATACATACATACATACTGTACATACAATAAAAGTGACAGTATATTGTCATTCAAACAATATATTTATCAAGACACTTCTTTTATTGTGTCATTTAAAACTGAAATTGAGAGAAAATAATGAGAGGGAGGTAAAAGAAGAGGAACAGAGGACAGAGCCATGGCTGTTCTCCCTCATGTAAGATCAGTCTACTGTAATAAAGCTGCATTCAGATGATCCTCTATAAGCAGTTTGGATTGTTACAAGATAAAAGCTGCTCTTATGGGACCAGTTCAGATGATTAGTTCTTAAAGCACATGTAGAAACAGAGTTTCACACACGCCTTCACATCCATCACGAATCTCCCACACGCAGCCTGACAGATGCACTTAGAAAGAAAACACACACAGCGCTCTTGTACACTCACAGTGGGTTTCCGGTAACGGAGCAGGTGAGACTGAGGGAGTCTCCCTCTCGGAGGATGCCCTGAGGGGGAATGATTTTCACCGTAGGAGCAACTGCGGAGATAAAGAGAAAGATACAGACAGGGAATAAAACTTGAGAAGAGCTCTGTTACAAAGCCCACTGAGTGCCTACTGTCCTCAACAGTGGTGCTTTGACTGAGACTATGCTTATACGCTAGGGTGTTTTCAGCTAAATACGACATTTACATCATTCTATTTTGAAAAATAATCACACAACAGGGCTGAAAATGCTCAACAGAAGTACCTATAATACGATAGCACAGTTGTAAAGTTGAGAAAATTTACTTTAAGTTGAAATATTAAATTTAAAATGAAATTAAGCAAATTTATAGAGGCATATCAGCAGCAAAATTCATTTGTAAATGTAAAATGACAATCCATATGAAATTGAGCTCCCCGTGACATATGTGCAAAGTTTATTGCAAAATGTAAAGGATAATTAAAATATATAATTTACAATCCAACCACAGTTTTAAAGTGTAAAAAATTAAATATAAATTTTAATGCTTTAAACACCAACTTTTAAGGAAACACCAAAACACATTTTTGAGCTGTTGACAGTCATATATGTTTCCCAGGCTGTTATAAACACTATTAGGACACATATAATTCGCTAAAAAGTCAAATTGGTTGTTTTTGCGTTATTATTCGTTCTTCCTGTTTGAAGCTAATTTTTGAAGCTGCGTCACGGCGATTAGATACTTGCGTGTATTCCAGCGTGGAGAGTGGATGTCTGTACCTGAGAGTACTTCGTGACGACTCTGAGTTTTCAGGTTTAATTCATGAAAAAGACTTGGTTCCAACCAATCAGCTCGCTCTATTGTGTATGCGGTGCAACTTCATTAATATGCATGATAGCTTCGAAGCTATCGAATAGTGTTTAGACGGCAGAGAGACGCCACGTTGTGTTGCCAAAACAAGTGGAAGAAGAAGCATTGTTTGGAGACACAGGTCGCCAGTGTTGCGTTTATAAATGTGCCTCAACAAAGATTTTATTTTCATTTCCCACATGCAATATCTCTCTTTTTTCACGGGGGAATGCATGAAATGTTCCTGAATGTGAAAGTGCCAAACTGCAGTTAAAGTCCACCATTTAATAATTTGGCAAATAATTCGAAGACTGATGTCCATGTAAACACAGTCACTGTCTTTCTCCCCTACGCCTGTGTGTTTGTTTTGCCTCTGTGAAAGTCAACGTGTGCACAAACGGAAACTCTCATTTTTATGCCAATTTTTATGCACCTTCCCTCTTTCCCTCCCCCGACACTCCCACCTCAACAGATCTGGACACACCCACTTTCCTGACTTTTTCTAAACTAGAGCTGTGAAAACACCCTGCTGAGACAGGGGGTTTCATGGCCCTTTAAAAGTTACAAAATTAAATTGAAAATGTATTACACAAATTAAGTTTGATGTGTGTAACACGCAAGCAGAACTGGTAGAAAAATGTTATTTGCCTTAATTGCAATTACTAGACTCATCAATTGCATTTTCATCGATACACCATGGCATGTTTAGCAAAATTCAAAGTGTATTTCAAAATGTACAGCAAAAACACAGCAAAATGGAGAATTAAATGTATTTGTAATGCATTGACACTCACTTAAGATTATTATAACATATTTGAAAATATATTTTCAATTAAAACATAGCAACGAATCTTTTGAAAATGCATTCTCATGATGGCCGTGAACAAATCAATCAATCAGTTCTTAGTGAACTGGTCAGTCAAACCAACACACCAAATCAAACGGAATCGTTTGAAATGGTTCATGTGCTGTAAAGATAAATGTGATCACATATTTATATTGCTGAAATAGCTTTGGGTTCCCACAAATATCCCTGTGCAACATTGTGGTCTGGGGTCACATATTATGTACACTGTTAAAAAAATGAGGCACGGTGGCTCAGTGGTTAGCACTGTCACCTCACAGCAAGAAGATCACTGGTTCGAGTCATTTCTGTGTGAAGTTTGCATGTTCTCCCTGTGTTCTCATGGGTTTCCTCTGGGTGCTCTGGTTTCCCCCACAAGTCCAAAAACATGTGCTATATGTGAATTGGGTAAGCAAAATGTTCTGTAGTGTATGTGTGTGTGTGTATGTTTCTGGGTTGTGACTGGAAGGGTATCCGCTGCATACAACATATGATGGAATAGTTGGCGGTTCATTCCACTGTGGTGACCTCTGAAATAGAGACTAAGCTGAAGTAAAATGAATGTAAAAAAATGCTGTAAAATTTACAGTATTACTGGCAATTTTGGTTACCAGCAATACTGTAAAGTTTACAAATGCACTGTAAATTAACAATTATAATTGTGCTTTAAAACTACAGCACAGTAATAATTGTTATTTACAGTGTGCCATAAAATTTTGCCAGTAATACTGTAAAATTTACAAGCGCGCTGTAAATTAATAATTATAATTTTGCTGTAAAACTGCTGTAAAAAACGTTTACAGTGTAGTAGAACCACTGATTTTAAATTGATTACTTAATACATAACAACATGTTTCTCAAGCAACAAATGGATTATGTGACACTGGAGACTAAAGTAATGATGCTGAAAATTTAGCAATACATTCATTCATGTATTTTGCTTCGGCTAGTCACCTTCATGAAGGATCGCCACAGCGGAATGAACCACCAACTTATCCAGCATATGTTTTACACAGTGGATGCCCATCCAGCCGCAACCCAGTACTGGATAACACCCATACACACTCATTCACACATATACACTACGGCAAATTTAGTTTAGTTTAGTTTCAATTCATTTATACCGCATGTTTTTGTACTGTGGGGGAAACCGGAGCAGCACGCCAACACGGGGAGAACATATAAACTCCACACAGAAATGCCCACTGACTCAGCTGGGACTCAAACCAGCAACCTTCTTGCTGTGAGGTGACAGTGCTAAGCACTGAGCCACCACGTCGCCCAAATTAAGAAATAATAAGGAATACAATTAAGAACTTTACAATATTATATTTAATTATAAAATTATTCAATTAATTATAAAATTGTACATTTATCTCCCAGTATTATAATATGTCTTTCTGTATGCTTCATCCTATTAATGCATCTTTCAAGAGTTCACACTTAGCTGATGATTGATTATAAGCAAGTTTGGCATGCTGTCCCGGGAGAGAGCCCTGAGCCCAAAAGGTCCTTGAGTCCTGGGCTCCCTCTCGTTTGCAGGGCGAGAGGGGAGCTTTGAGCTCAGGTAGATCTCGAGAACTCCCCCCTTTTTTTTGATAAGAGCTGATGACAGAAAATGATTGCTATGAAGAGATATGCTGCTGGATGAGAGTTTGACTGTAGTGCTAAATTTAGATTGATCAATTAACTTGTAGTGCATGTTTTTGGAATGTGGGAGGAAACCGGAGAACCCGGGGGAAACCCACACGAGCACGGGAAGAACATGCGAACTTCGCACAGAAACGACAGCCGGCCAGTTAAAGGACTAGAACCGGCGACGTTCTTACTGTGAGGCAACAGTGTTAGTCACTGGGCCACTGTGCCGCCCTATGAAGGTAAAGGTGGAGGAGTAGGGGTGGAAGGGGGGATTCTTCAAATCGAAGATGACTGTAGTGAGAAACCCTGGCTCTTTATAGTGGGTTAGGAATCGTCTGATTGGTGGATCATACATAGTTAATGCAGAGCCAGCCTTGTTCAATCATAATCACGTGATCCCCTCGAAATTAGTTTATAAATAAACTTCACTTAGTGAGCAAGACAAAAACATCTCGAATTCTTACCGACCTCAAGCTTTTAAATGTAAGCAGCGTTCAGCATTGAGTGAGCTACATTAATAATACAACATTCTCAACAAAAATGCTTTTAAAACATTTTAGCAGGAGTCTGATACAAACCCGCTGTGGGTAACAACAGCAATATGCTGAAGTTTATATAAACTCCATTGTCTTTTTATAGAGTAAAGCCTTTCGATTTTTACAGCGACTTTATGAAAGAAGTCCTTGTGCAAAGTCAATATCTACATCATTGGTTGAAATCTATCATATTTGGAGTGTTTCTGTGCTGTTTAATGGGATACTGTTGCCTTCTAGTCCTTTATCAAAGCAGGCAAGATGTGACACAAACAAACAAACGCTTGCCAGCCAAACATGTTTAAACAGATGGGGCTTCAGCGAGCTAATAACAGGCGCTAATCAGTCTAATATGGTGGTAGTCATGGAAATGTGACTGCGTTGTTGGCTCACAGTGAACGTCCAGGCTGTAGTGACGAACTCGCTTCTGGCTCACGAGTGCAGGATGAGACGCCTCACAGCTCAGCGCCGCTCCGTTATCTTTCCTCTCCACGGGGATACGGATAGTGTTGGAAACACTCACAGTCTTGCCATTCTCCTGCTGGGAGATCACACCTGAAAAAAAAGAGAGGGACGGAAAGAGGGTTTGCATGAGTCACTCTGCACAAATTTGAACCCTTTTGTGCATTGCGGTCACTACAATGGACAGATATTTGGAAGCTATTTTTAGTCATTTAAATTGTAGCACCATGTGCTGAACTCCCAAAGAGCCGTCTCCAATTTCACTTCATTATTGTCTGTATTGTCCCATGTTGTTTAGAGATATTGAGTCATACATTTAATATGGCAGAGGGATGAGAGAATTCAGCAGGAATTAGTGTTGAAACCTTTCATAATCCGAAAACCAAACAGGTGTCAAATAAGTTGTTAGAAATACTTCTATCCAGAATAAATCATATTTGTTTATGTACATTTTTGGTAACACTTTACTTTTAATGGGTGTTCATATAACCATGACATGACACATGAATGTATGCATGCTTATCATTAAGTGTCATTATCAGTTATGTCCTTTTTAATGCAAAGCTGACAATGTTTGAGAAGACTTGATAACAACTTGACATAAACAATTACTCCCAATCTGTCTTTGTCTTTGTCATGACAACTTGACATTATCAAGACAACAGAGCTTGTCATGAAAATGTCATAAACAGGATTGTCATGATGCCATTATAACTGTGTTTTTCTAATCACTTTTTTCTTTGGAAGCATTAAATCTTTTTTTTTTTTAATAATTATTTTTTTTTAAATGACATTATCTTGAAATATAAATGTATAACTTCATCATTAATATTTAATGACATCTTAATGACAAATACAATTTGTACGCTGTAAAAAAATCTTGCTGTCTTACATTTTCTCAGGGTATATGCAGGAATCCTAAAGGAAATTTCAATACCTTTTTAAGACTTTAAGACCGTCTCAGAATATTTTAAGACCTCGTCGCCACTTCAAGTTCTAATCAGTATCAAACCTTAACTTAATAAACAGTTGTTAATAAACAGTTGTAGGTAAATAAATCAATGGAGCACAACCGTGTAACAGCACTTAGATAAACTCAGAAGAAACAAAGCTTGAAAGAATAAATTACGACAGGCTTCAGCCACTGTTTAAACTCGTCTTTCTCCAACCAGGAGTGACGTCTGTTCTGATTTCGCTACATGTGGAGAGCATCACATCATTTTCCCGTGTTTGTCGCAAATTAATTTGTTAATATTAGGAGGAAAATAAATACATTTATACTTTTTTGGAGTCAAACACTTTGGACAATGCTTGAACAAAATTTAAGACCTCGTAAAAATGCAATAACGATTTTTTAATACCTTTTAAAGGCCTTCATTTTCTCATTATTGATTTATCAACTTTTTAAATACTTTTTAAGACCCCTCGGACACCCTGTTTATAGATTGAATCAAATGAACTTTTCTATCCATCTCAACTTAAAAAAAGAAAATTAAGTTAAACTTTGTATAAATTTAAAAAAATGTTTTTTTAATGACTTACATTATTAACCAGATTAACTTATTAAAATAGGTTAAAGCAACTGTTATTTTTTTTGTGTGTACCACTGTAGTTGAGGTCAAAAAAATATTAACAACACTGTTATAAAATTAATGACACAATTATAATGGCCTCACAACAATCATGTTTATGACAGGTTTTTAGGTTTATGACAAGTTATGTTGTCTTGGTAATTACGTTGTCAAGTTTTCATGACAGACACTGACAGGTTATGATGTATTTGGTTATGTCAAGCTGTCATAACAAAGACATCTTAAACATTCTCAAAATCTCATCTTTGCATTTAAAATGAGCAAATGACACTTAACGAAGGTTGCCTTAAGCATGTTTAAAATAAAATGTATATTTATGACATGTCGATTCATGATTATAAAGGTTTGATTTGATTTTTGATTTGATTTATTTATTTCGAACAGAAATATCATACATAAAAATTCTTTAACAAAAAACGCATTTCAACATAGTCGAAATGGAGCAGGATGAAGCACAAGCGTATTATTTTCCCACCCCATTACCACATACATCAATCATCTATTACTTCAACTTATTTCTTCTTTTACTTATCTTTTATTTTTACATGAGACATACAAGCTTTACATGAGACATATATCCTTATTATCCTTTTGGCATCTTTGACATATTATATGTTTGATTCCATTTGTACATTTACAATTTATAACATGGACCCAAAAAATACATAGTATTGCAAACAGCCATTAATTGAAATTTCATCATACCTTTCTCATTTGATTTTCTTTTTTTTAATCACCTCTAATCATCATTATATTCCTTTAATAATATATATTTATAAAACCTTTTAAATTGATTAATATCCTGACACTGTTTAAGAATCTGTTTCAGTCTGTTTCATAATTTCACACCACATACAGACATACACCATTTTTTTTAAGTTGTCCTTGTTTTCAACCTCCTAAAATTTTCTTCAAAAAACTTTTGTATGCATTTCGGAGGTGTTTTATTCCTAGCTTTAAACATAAATTGTGCTGTTTTAAATTTAACCAAATCATTGATCTTAAGTAACTTCAATTTAAAATATAAAGGATTTGTATGCTCCCAATATGACACAACAAATATGTTTTGAGACACTCTTATGAACTCCCCTTTAAGTAAAGTGTTACTTTTAAGAGCCATCAAACTCTGCTTTATTTTTAGTTTAAATTCTGATATAATTTAAACTTGAATGGTTTTTATTTAAAAAAAAAAAAAAAAAAACAATATTAACAGTGCCTTTATTTCAGTGCTATTTATTTGGTCACATACACTTCAAAAAATTAATTTTGAGACCTAGACTTATTTTGCTAATATCATCTCTATTGTCATCTGTTGTTATTTATTGTTCATATGTGCATTCATATTATTTATCCAGTAGATGTTTTTTTGTATGTGTTAATTTCAACAAGTGGGGAAATAGTTCATTGCCTATTATTTGAAACAAACAAAAATGTGACAGATATGCTGCTCCAGTAACGTGACTGAAAACTATGAATGTGTACATTCTCATCCACTGATGAACAGTGCAGAAGATGACAAACAATATCAGACTAAAATGTAGTCAAAAAGATTAAAAGTAAGCATTGTGAATTTTTGTTATAATCCGCTGGATTGGGCTGTGACTCATTAAATAAGAGAATCAGAGTGCACATTCAGTCACATTACTGACACACTAGACCAATCAAGTTCTGTTTGTTTCAAGCCATTTTCATTTACAAAATGAAAACAGTCTGAGACCAAGCAATCAATTCAGTTCTATTCAGTAACATTTTACATCACTGATACATGGTGTTTACTGTAGTGGACAGATACTTAACTCGCTCAAGATATGATATATTGAAACAAAAATATTTCACTTGATTAAACGTAGAAACACATTTTAAAAATATACAGTTGAAATCAGAACTATTAGCCCCCCTGAATTATTAGTCCCCCTGTTTATTTTTTACCCAATTTCTGCTTAACGGAGAGAAGATTTTTTTCAACACATTTCTAAACATAATAGTTTTAATAACTCATTTCTAATAACTTATTTCTTTTACACTTCTATACAGCTTAAAGTGACATTTAAAGGCTTAACTAGGTTAATTAGGTTAACTAGGCAGGTTAGGGTAATTAGGCAAGTTATTGTATAATGATGGTTTGTTTTGTAGACTATCGGAAAAAAAAAATTTGCTTAAAGGGGCTAATAATTTTGACCTTAAAAAGGTTCTTAAAAAAATTTAAAACTGCTTTTATTCTAGCCGAAATAAAACAAATAAGACTTTTTCAGAAAGAAAAAATATTATCAGACATACTGTGAAAATTTCCTTGCTCTGTTAAACATCATTTGGGAAATACTTAAAAAGAAAATAAAAAAATCAAAGGGGGCTAACAATTCTGACTTCAACTGTAAAATTTACTTTGTGACTCAACGATTCATAAATAAAAGGGTTAACAATGTGTGTTTACTTTTCAGCCAGACATTATTTGCATACCTTCGCTACAAAAGCACTGCACTCTCGCCCCAATTACTTCAAGCCATCTGAATTAGATGCACCTTCCACACATTGATTTCTCAACCACAGAACAGGCTCTATTATCCTGGCGAGACTATTAAGTTTTAATTTGATGATGAAAACGAAATGTCGAGGGGCTGGTGAAGGGCAGAAAATGGGTGATGAAACAGATGGAGGAAAGTGCAGGTCGATAGAGAGTGAGGTCAAACAGAGTTCACAGATTTATGAGGGATACATCAGGATTACAATAATTACCGGTTTCCAACTTGTAAAACTTGCATTTAAAAAACTCTTACTTGACTAAAAGACTTCCAGAACAACAAGAATAGCAATGGCTGCAACACAGAATGATGTATCGTGTTTGTATTGTTGTTTGATACACAACGTTATACTTTGTGTTTTATATAGAAGGAGCATTTGAAGGTGAAGCATTGTGGCGATTTAATATTCTTTTCTCATCAACAACAAAACCACAAATAGATCTTTTTTTATTTTAGTGTTATGATTATTACCATAGAAACAAATGATTTCTGAAATGAGCAGCTCTGAGAAGTTTTATAAACTTTTAAATGAGACTAACAGAAGTTCATGCATTTTATATAATGAGTTTTGTAGAAATGGAGTATTTATGGTTAAGGGTGGTCTGTGGTAAACGCAAGCTCAAAATAACAATTTTACTTTTGATCTCTGCTATAAAGAATACATCAGTAACCCACCTTGTGAATGTTGTAAAGCTTTCCCTTGTCTTGTAAAAGACAGTTGCTAACAAGAGGCTAAACGGCACTATAGAAGTTGTCTCTAGTCCATATACAGTCTCGTTGTGTTTATAATTGTGCTCTTGCTATCTATTCAAAGTCAAGCTTTCAGAAAAATCTATACTTTTTAAAATAAACACTGAAAGAGTAGACAGAAAAGTAATAATAGTGATGTTGAAGTGGTGCGACTGCAGTGTAGTTCATTTATATAAGTCTAATTTAGGTTTAGTTTTGTAGATCTGGCAATTTATTTAAGACTTCAAAAATTATATACATATATTAAGCAATAATCCAAAGGCCATATTAAAACTCCCATTGGGTTTTTGTTGAGGAAAGCAGGTTGAAGATCAATTTTGTCTTGGCCTAAAAATATACGTGATCACTACAGTGCTCAAACTTTCAGCATTTAATAATCCATATTACTATAAATGAAGTATAACTTTGTTTTTCAAATCATTAGTTAAATGATGATCTAGTGTAATCATTTGTAGGGTTACTGTAGGGATAATGTAAGCTTAATGATGATTAAATTCATGTTTAGTCATTTTACATTAAGTAATAAAAAAAAATGCATATGTTTGACTTGAAATGTAAAAAATCTGCAGTAATATAAAATAAAAACAAATAAACAGTTATTTTAATATGTACTAATATTTCACAATATTATTCACTGTGCTGTACAAAAAGTACAACTTTTTTGTATATGTAAAAGTAATTTATGTAAAAAACAAAAACCAAACCAAAAAAAAACCAGCCAATTTATGTAAATAAAACTTTCAAAAATATATCTTAACAATATCTTAATGAATTTATCTTTTATTATGTACCTATTATGCCAAAAATCACTTTTATCAGGGGTTTAAACACAGTTGTGTGGCAACAGTGTGTGAATACATCCAGCCTATAATGGTAAAAATTCATTAAATTTATTTTTTATAATCACACTTGATAAAAACAGTCTGCAGAAGCACTTTGATTGACATTCTCCCTTTATACATGTCATCGGAGGGGGAATGCCCTGCCCGTTAGTGACCATACCTGCCGAAGATAATGTCAGCGACTAAGAGGCATTATAAATGTGAAGTTTTAGGATGCACAAATGAACACCCTAGTCTCCATAGACAACCCTCTTCTAAGCTTCTTTTGACATTTTCAGTTTTTCACAGAGATAACCTTGATTCTGCCTTGGAACAAAATTGTCACGATCACCAGCGATCAAGCGTTTGCAGATCATTGGAGAATAACACACATACCACTTTATTGAGTACAACTCCCATCATGTACCCAACACACACCAGTTCCTGTTCTCTCCCTGATTACACACACAGTTGATTCTTGTAAGGACTGATTTCCAGGACTATAAAGACACCTCACACACACACACACACTCTTTGCGGAATATTGTCCACGGTATTTTGTCTTGTCTTGCCGTGTTTTTGAGCTTTGCTTTGTTTTAATGTTTACATTGTTTTTCCTGTCCCGACCATACGCCTGTATTCTGACCACATTTTTAGATTATCTGCATGCTCCTGTCTGTCCCTGTTTTGACCTTTAGCCTGCCTGACTATTCTCTTAATAAACTGCACTTGGATCTATAACTCCATTGTACCCCAACTAATGACAATAATACAACTACTATAGCAGTACTACAATTACTAATAAGATGTTTGCTTTTAAAATCCGAGTTTTAACTTTCAATTCTAACTTTTATAGTAAATAAACTTACAAGTGAAAGATATACAATTATGCCTGTAACCTTGAAAATGAAAAAAAAAGAGATATAAAGTCAGAATTATGACTTTATTCTTTATTCTTTACAAGAAAAATGTCAGAATTGTGCAAAATAAATGAAGACTTGCAAGAAAAAAAATCCCCATTGAAGTCATACCTTTTTTTTTTCCTTCCATATGAAATGTATCCAAGGCTTGACATTAACACCCGCCAACCCACCAAATGCAGGTTGATTTAATCTGTGGTGGGTTAGAAAGACACTCCCACTAGCCACTTTGGCTGGTTGATATAATTTTTTAATTGTAGTTTTCCTAAAAGCAGGGTTCGACAATAAGGATGGGCCAATGGCCCTTGAGAATTAAAAAAAACACCACGACTGACAAAAACGACTGTGTTCATGTGGGCAAAAGAAAGCAGGTGAATACTGAATGAGAGGAGGATCACATGCATGGTGAGACACAGACGATACTTAAGTGTCACGCGCGAGTGTTTAAAAGTGTGCGCGCTCCTGTTTCCTTGCGTGAAGCAACCATGCCTCAAAACGCAACTGCTGCGATCGGTTCTCTTTGAAGGACTAGACAAAAAGCGATGCTCATGCACCACTTTAAGGGCTTGAGATTTAAAAAAAATATATATATATATTTTATATAAGCAGAAGCGGTTTCAACTTTCACTTTAAACATTCTTTGAACAGATTATTAATAGGCCTAATGTTAACCGTGTGCGCGTGATCATCCTTTCATTATTGCTCATGGAATATTTTTCACCTGTTTTCTTTTGCTTTCGTTATTTTTGTTAATATTGTTTCATTATCATCCTTTACAATACAATTGATTTAATAAGAGATTAACTTCCCATTTAAAGTTATCTGGTGATCTGAAAACTTTAGCCAGGACAGACTACTGTGCATATTTTTAGATATATGACAATATATATATATATATTTTTTTAATGTCATTATTTTATTTTATTTTTTTTAAGAAAAGTTGTTGAATAAAAAGTGTATGTATATTATAATATATGTTTAGCTAGTTTTAGAAATGTTCAAATTATTTAAAATTTGTGGCTAAGAAAAAATTATTATTATTTTTTGATGTGGCCAGAGGAAAATTTGGTACATCCTTAATGTTGAGCCCTGAAAAGTCATGTGAAATAATAACTTATTGCAATGCAACACCATGAAACCACTACTGATTTGCTCATGCTCATTGAGCAAAGTCATAAACAACACAAAAAAACAGTAAAATTAAAAAAAGATCTAAATCAAGTAATTTTATCATGCAAAAGTCAATTTATAAAAATAGATATTTTCCCAACAACAAAATTGTGGCTAGTAAAAATGGCGAACGGCTAGTAATGATGAAAAACTAGTAGCCACAGTGGCTGATGATCAAAAAAGTTAATGTCGAGCCCTGAATGTATCTACGTTTTCATGAATAAATACTATATATTATTCAGTGTTATTAATACATTAACTAATGTGAACAAACTGAACATTATAAAGTATCATGCATCGTTACCTTCCCACAATAATTTGACATGAACTCAGATACTGTTGCTAGTTTTGCAGAGCTGAGAGCTCGGTGTTTTTGCATTCGGCTTTTTCAGGAAAAAATGTCAGTCCAAGCACTACCTGCTGAAATAACAGCAAATCTGGTTTGAAACAAGTAACTTGACAAGAACTTGTTTATAGAACTCTCACTTGTGTGATCTTGCTGCAATAACCTGGATCAGACAGACATTTAAATTATTTTCACTGAAGCGGAACACAGACTGGCTCAGAAGTCTAAACTCGAGCTGAAACCCGTCTTACTGAATCTGTCGCACAGAAACAGACACTTCTGCTCACAACTTTATATTCCAGCAACATTGATAGAGCACCAAACCTACAATCTCACCCTGAACTTCCTTCCCTGCCTCTCTTTCTCAGCGTCTTTGTCATTCTCTTTCTCCAAGATTTTTTCCCCCTGCTTGGAGCCCAGAAAAGCAAAGCTGAAACAAAGAGATAGAGCAAATGCGATGGCAGTGAGAAAAAGAAAGGGAGAGAAAGCAGGAAAAGAAAGGTAGAGTTGACAGAACAGAAATAAAGGCACAGATTGGAGCAGCACCTGGATTCAGTTCTCTCTGCATGTGTGTGTATGTGGGGTGTATTCAACAAAAAACGCTCCTCTACACACATCTGAAGGGACCCAGATGGACAGATGCATTTGAAATTCGATAGAGTGACATAAAGCAATAGAGGGGAAAATGTGCCAATGAGCAAACACATGGGGGAGAGGAGCAAAGCCTTTCTTTCTGGCTGCCAGAGAGATTAGTCCAAATGCATGACATTTACCATGAAGACAGACAGTCTGACAGAGAGACAAAGCAAACATGCACACATGTAGAGGATTTCTACATTTTTAAGTTAACTCTTTTATGTTTACGTGTGTGCTTATGTGCTTGTTTGTGTTTGTAAGTGCATGTGTAGCAGGGCTCAATGGTGCACGCATTTCAATCGCATTTTCAGGCTAAAAATAGATGTAAGTGGAACTGTTAAATGCATTTTGGAGTATATGTGCAAATAAAAAGTAGGCAGGGCCTCATGGTGGCGCAGTGGGTAGCACAATTGCCTCACAGCAAGAAAGTCGCTGGTTCGAGCCCCGGCTGGGTCAGTTGGCATTTCTGTGTGAAGTTTGCATGTTTTTGTGGGTTTCCTCCGGGTGCTCCGGTTTCCCCCACAGTCCAAAGACATGCGCTATAGGTGAATTGAATAAACTAAATTGTATGTGTGTGAATGCAAGAGTGTACGGGTGTTTCGCAGTGCTGGCTTGTGGCTGGAAGGGCATCCGCTGCGTAAACATATGCTGGATAAGTTGGCGGTTCATTCCACTGTGGCAACCCCTGATTAATAAAGGGACTAAGCCAAAAACAAAATGAATGAATGAATGAATAAAAAGTAGGTTCCTGGGATTTTTGAAATGTCTTAAATTCAGCTATTTACAAATTCAGGACATAAAAGTACAAATTTAAAATGACTTAAGAAAATGAAAAACAAATATAATATTACTTAAAGGCATAGTTCATCTAAAAATTAAAATTTACAGCTAATTTACTTCCCATAGGCCATTGAAGATAGTAGGTAGTAGGTGACTAATGAAGTAGTAGAACACTAATAAACATTTAGATAAATTTGTGATCTTTAGTGATTTGTGTAAGGCAAGTCAAAGGACAATGTTTTCAGATTAAAATTAAACCCATTTTAAAATAAATTATTTTGCAGCTCCTAGTGATACACTAAGGTCTTAATAAGCAAAATGATTAGTTGTTGCAAGAAATGTAACATTATTTACAATTAGCTTTATGCTTTGATGCATACAATCACACAGGTGTGATCAGTTTTGGCTGGTCACTGGATTGTACGAACACACTTATGTGATTAGAATGTTTAGTGCGTCAAGTGATCAGCTGTTAAATTTAAATCTGCTTTCGCATGTTGGATCATACTGAGCCATAGAATGACTTGTCTTAAATCACGATTTATCAGCGTTTGCAAAC